>JALBYC010000008.1:0-486525 GCA_023212645.1 Farysia itapuensis | reverse complement strand
ACCCTAACCCTAACCCTAACCCTAACCCTAACCCTAACCCTAACCCTACGCCGTAGTTGATGAAGAAACCGACAATTCCACCCGTCTGCCAGCCGATCTCCCAGAGGCCAATCACTTGACCACGTGCGGGCGCGGGAGCGATCTCGGAAATATACATCGGCGTCAGATTGGAAGCAGCTCCAATGGCAATACCTGCGATAGCCCGACCGACGTAGATGGGGGTCAAATGTGTCTCGGGAGAAGCAATAGACATAATGACAGCACCGACGACGAAGATGAAGGCAGTGATGCCGAGTCCCTTCTTACGGCCCAAGAAGTGACCGAGAGGATGACCGAAGAAGGCACCAAAGAAAGCACCGGCTTGGTAAGTGGAAACAAGATTTCCAGAAACGCTGGGGCTGAGTTTGCCAAATGACTTTACGAAAGAGGGGAGCGCAAGAGTGCCGCCAACGAAAGCACTGTCGTATCCGATCATGATTGAGGCAAATGAGGCGAGGTAGGCCAGAGCCCAAAGGCGCCAGTTGTAGATGGCCTTTGGCGTAGGCCTGTCTTCGTTCCTGCTTAAAAGACCCATGATGAAAAGTGGCGAGATTTGGCACGCTTGACGTGTGACGACTCTGAGACTCGCGTGTCGGTGGAATGCCACGAAATGGTCACAGTCAATGCGAAAGTCGAGGTTGCGTGGTCCTTGTCTTGTAGTTCTCCGTGCAGAAGTGGCGAAAGGCGGAGGAAGGGCGATGGGAGGAATGTGGGGTGTGGGGAAAGGGCGATGGCGACCTGCTCTATAAGTAATGCGAAACGCAGAACTGAACAACGCTGCTGAATGCTATGCCAGATACGAAAACCATGCGAGCAGCGAGTGAAGCGAAAAAGCAGGAACCAAGTCGACCCACACGGCACTACATCGACTAGAACAGCTGACCATTGCAGTAGCGCACCAGAGACTTTGCTTTGCGGAAGGCCGACAGGCGGGGGCCCCGCAAATGCAAGACACGAGACTGGTGTGGAACCCAGGCTGTGGAAAATGGTAAGCTCGGCTTACACCGCCCTACTGCGTGTCATTGAGTGGCTCTCGTCTTGACCGACCAGGACATCGGACATCAAGGGAAAGGCGAGCTGTGGTGGAACCGAGAGAAAGGGGGAAAAGCCCTTCAAGTGAGCCGAATTGCAGGATGTTCTCGGCTGCTTCAACTCCGGGGCCTATGCCTTGACTACGCAAGCCAATTGATCGAAGAGCTCGGCTATACTTTTCGCGGCATCTGAGCGCAGACGCTGGTTTCTGCCGGATGCTTGGCGTGTTTACGGCAAAGCAAACGGGCACTTGTGAGCATTGAGCAGGATGTGATTCTTGAGCCGGGCTTTTCCAATATTCCGTCGCAGTGTTTGTGCGCGAATCGAACTCCATGTCCGATTAAAGTCCGGAGGCTTTGGACAGCGCATCCTCTGTTCTTTCCACAGTAACCGGCGT
Source organism: Farysia itapuensis (assembly GCA_023212645.1). Lineage (NCBI taxonomy): Eukaryota > Fungi > Basidiomycota > Ustilaginomycetes > Ustilaginales > Ustilaginaceae > Farysia > Farysia itapuensis. Next base: position 485,057 of record JALBYC010000008.1, on the reverse strand, counting down.
CACTTGCCGTGCGGTGCAGACCAGCGAGGGCTTGTACCTTTGCTATGCAGCTCGGGATCAGACAGCAACGTGCACTGTCCGTGCTGCACTCGGGGTCTCTGTCGGCGCCAGTGATGCTGCCTGTCAATCAATGCTGTGCCTCTCGGCCGTGATGCCTCCTCATATACCCCCTCATCGTGTCCATTCACGCGTGTACCCCGCACAAAGCGGTCACATACAAAGATGTCCATTGCGACCACGACAGCGAACGGCGTACACATCTCTGCTGCTGACAAAGCGATGCCTACCTCGCGAAATGCAGTGATCACACCACCGCCTCATCCGACACCTGACCAGATCGCAGCTTCTGCTAGACGATACTATCTATTTGGCTATCCCATCTCGCACTCTGCCAGCCCTGCCTTTCAGAATGTGATGCTGCAGTCCATCGCACCCATCAGTTTCCCCGGAACCGGACCTCAGTCATTTCACCCAACGTATTCGCTCAAAGACACGGAGACCGTCGACGCATATCATTTTCGATCACTTGTCCGCGAGGATCCTCTCTTTGCAGGCGCTGGGGTCACTATGCCGCTCAAAGTTGCCGTCACTGCTCAAATAGGATCACAAGGAGTGATCGACGAACTCAGCGATGCAGGAAAAGCAACACAGACCGTCAACACGATCATTCCTACACCGCAGCCAGCAGGCAAGCCTAGAAAGATGATTGGTACCAACACAGACTATCTCGGTATCGCTCACGCTCTTCTTCGAGGTATCGCGGATTGCAACGAGGAAGACAGGATCACTAAATATCTGGATCCTCAAACTTCTTACAAAGCTAGATTCGTCTTTCCCAACAACGACGACGGAAAACCTTACTCTGCGTTCATCATCGGCTCAGGCGGTACCTGCAGGTCTGCTGTCTATGCTGTCTCTCAGCTCGGTTTGTCGCCTATCTACCTCTTGAACCGAGATGCAGAAGAGACGAAGGCGGTCGTTGACCATTTTGGTGCATCTCTTGACCTTCGACCGCTTCGCTCAGTGGAAGCTTTCGAGGTAGAAGAGAGGAAGCGAGTCAGCGGAGAGCTCGGTGCAATCGCATGTGCAGTTGGGGCCATACCAGCGTTTACGCCTCAGACCGAGTCGGAACAGATGGTCTACACTCTTGCAGAAAAGTTCTTCTCCACTCCAGGTCCACGGACTTCCTCTGCGCACTCATCGTCTTCCCTGCGCAGAGAGGCGAACGGCGAGATGCTTCTTCCGCTGCCGCTGCCTCCAAAACGGCCTTTCTTGGACATGTGCTACAAGCCGCGGCAAACTCCTCTACTAACGATGGCAGAATCTCTCGGTTGGTCAGCGATTGGAGGCGTAGAAGCCATGGTAGAACAGGGTCTGGCACAAGCAAGAATGTGGGCTGCAACAGCAAAGGCCTTCGCAGAGGGCAAGACAAGTTTTGATCCGATTCCATATGCGGTCAAAGCGGGTGATGAAGGCCCAATAGGTGCGGAAGTGGAAGAGAAGGCGAGAAACATGGCAAAAGCTATGATGGATATCAAGGTGTAGACGAACTCTGCCATTAAGCAATATCCCTCGAAGATCTATCACAATGTGGTTGACACGCAAGCTTCTGTATCATACTCTTACTGGCGTGAATGTGAGTGAGTGTGGTTTGGACCAAGAGCACAGGTCTCACAGCGCATAGACAATGTTCTTAGAGCTCGAGATCGACTTGGACTTTGGCAATTGTCAGCTTAAGCATGTGCGCTTGTATTGGTCGACTGGCTGTGACAGAGCAGTTGTGATAGCCGGTGTCTAGGCCGAAGATCGTCTGTGAAGCAGAGCCCAGTTGACTTACAGAATCAAGCAAGGGCGGCGCAAATCGGAAAACTGTAATCTCGCTCTCGGCAATTTGACGCGAAAGCAAGGGACGGAAAGGATAAGTGTTGGGATAGATTGGCATCTTCGAGTCAGACCGTCTCTTCGCAAACAGAACGTCTTTGTACGACAAGGGGCACATGTGTACGGAGCATGCGCGACTGGATATCGTGGAAGATCAGATCGGACCTGACACAAAAGGCGACCGGACATGAATCGGAGCTGTACCTCTGAAAGCCCAGCTCGGCTCTGGACTTGCACCTTTCCCGCTCGGCTGACTTCGATCATATATGTCCCTGCAAAACGTCTGCTGCCAGCTCTCGCTCATACCCTGAAGATAGTCAAACATACCAGTCATGTCGCTCATTGATCGTATCGGCGAGCCGTTGCAGGGCGCAACCTTTGGTTTCCCAATCAAGCACAGCGTAGGACCGGCCGTGCACAACTTTGTGGCACAACAGCTAGGCCTACCGTGGACTTTTCACCATGGCGAGTACGCAGAAGAGGAACAGGTCTGGCAACACATGCAAGGACCTGAATTTGGATTTGGCGCGGTCACGATGCCGTTCAAATCGACCATCATGGCCCGCCTGGATCACATCCACGCGGACGCCAAGGCTATCGGCGCGGTCAACACCATCAGCGTGCTCAAAGGACAGCAAGATGGCGTGCTTCAATACCACGGCCACAACACGGACGCAGCTGGTATTGCTCAGGTATTTCTAGAGAATGATAGCGTACTGCAGCGCATTCCGCAACGGATCGGTCTCGTCATCGGCTCAGGTGGGGCTGCCCGGGCGGCCATCTGGGCGATGATCTTCATGTTGCACTGTCCCACGGTCTTGGTCGTGGCCCGCTCAGCCAGCGCAGTGCAGACAATGATCGACGACTTGCAAGCCGCTGTGCAAGCACAAGGCAGCAAGGTTCCTCTGGCAGAATCTGTGTTTCACGTCACCTCTCCGAGCCAGGCAGAACGGCTGCTCGCGCAGGGAATTAGCCCCTCGTTGGCCGTCAATTGCATTCCCGATGTCGCCATGATGCAGCAAAATTCATCAGACGCAACAAAGGAGCTGTCTGCAGCCGAGGATAGGATGCATGAGGTGCTCGACCTCTTGTTGGTCGGACGTCTACATCGATATCAAGCAAAGACGACTCCCTGCATGTTGATCGACATGTGTTTCAAGCCGCTGGTCACTCGCATCATGCGCATCGCACACGCCGATGGCTGGCAAACGCTGTCCGGTATCGAGGTTCTAGGGGCGCAATTGATCGAACAGTGGCGCATCTGGTTAGGTACAGGATCCTCCTTATTTAACTCAATCCCCCAGGGGCAGGTGCGCGACAAGATGCGTCAACTAGCTTCCCAAAGCTTGGCGTTGCAATCTTCAAGCGCTACCACACGGTCTTTGGCGGAACGACTCAGCGCCATGCCGCATGGTGTCATGTCCGCTTCCTTGGGCTATGCGGAAGCCCATACAATCGAGGCAAAGGTGGCAGCAGCGGCAGCCGAGCGTTTTGACGGCATCGAGATCTTCTACGAATGCGTACGTGTAGCTTCGCTGCGACTGGCCAAGAAGCCGATCGAGCAGACGCCAACCGATGCGGAGATTCTGGCCGGTGCTCAATATATACGCCAGCTCTGCGACAGCCATCGACTCAGCGTCATTTGCCTACAACCATGGCTTAATTACGCGGGTCTGCGTGATCGGCAGGAGCGCGACCGTCGAGTACAGGATGTCTTGCCGCTCTGGTTCGAGGTGGCGGATATTCTAGGGACGGACCTGATCCAGGTTCCTTCAATGATGTTCAAGAAGCTCTCCGTTGCCGATCCCGAGATCGTGATTGCTGACTTGCGTGCTATAGCTCAGGCTGGTCTCATTGGACGGCAAGAGCAGGGCAAGCCACGAATCCGCTTTGCTTATGAGGCTATGGCGTTTGGTGCCTGGACCAGCCGATGGCAGGATGCCTGGAAGGAGGTCGAGGCGGTCGACCTGCCCAACTTTGGTATCGTACTCGACACTTTCCAGATCCTGGGAGAATGCTGGGCCGATCCGGCAAGCACCGACGGCATGCGGTACGATGCGGAGATTCGCCTGCAAAACTGCCTCAACGATTTGCGTACCACCTTTGCTGGTCATCTCGCCAAGCAGACGGTCAATCGGCAAAAGATCTTTTACATTCAAGTGGGTGATGCTCAACGTATGACCCCACCCTTGAGCCTCGACCATTCCTTGTTCGATCCTAGCATGCATGCAAACAGCAAGATGGCATGGAACAGATCCTGTCGCAATTTTGCCTGCGAAGGATACCTCCCTTTGCTGCCCTTGCTACGCGTCATCTTCGAGGACATTGGCTTTGACGGAACTGTCAGTGCCGAGATAATGAACGCGGAGCTCAAGCAGGCTGACGATGCTATGCCACTCCGTCAAGCTCAACGTGCTCAGCTGGGCTGGAAACGCTGCCAGGACATGCTTTCTAGTGACGCATAGCCTGCGCCAAATACACTGATTCAGAAGACAAAATTTGATTGACAAACATGAATATGTGTTCCTACTAAGCGAGCTGGAAGACAGTTCACTTTGGCTTGAGCAGTTGAGAAGCAAGACGAATGGCCGCTTCGTAACCATAAGTACCAAATCCAGCGACCACGCCAACGGCAATGTCGGAAATGTACGAGTGATGACGAAACGGTTCTCGTTTGTGTACGTTTGTAATGTGAATTTCAATCACGGGCACTTGCACGCCATTAATGGCGTCCCTGATGGCGACTGATGTGTGAGTGAAAGCACCTGGGTTCATGATCAACACGGTCGAGTGAGCTCGGCCCTGCACGCTGTGGATACGATCAACGATATGTCCTTCGTGATTGGACTGAAAGGTTTCGAGGCAAAGACCTAGCTCGGTACACACGCTTTCGCTTTGCGCAACCACATCGGACAGCGTCTGGCTACCATACTTGTCCGGTTCGCGGGTGCCCAGCAAGTTGAGGTTGGGACCATTGATCAGCTAGCCATTCGCAACAACGAGTTGTCAGCTTCTTTCTCGTAGTACCATCACTTTGCCACAGCAACGGCTAGACGTACCAGTACGGTAGGATGATCAGTATTGGGAGAGGACAGCATCTTGACAGCGTAGAAGAGATGGAGGAAAGCATTTCAGACTGACGATGAAGGCGCTCATCGCGGACCGAGCTCTGCTTGGCCAGGGGTGGAGCAGAGCTGGAAGACTCGTCCCTATTCCGAAATGCAGCGTGGTGGGCAGAGTGAAAAGAGCTATTGGCGGTGTGCTCGGCACGCAGCTGTTTAAGTCCGATGCAGGGTTTGTAGGCGACAAGGGCCAAATAATGCTAGAATGCTTCGGAGTACGCAGTGTAATTTGACACTTGCCCAAGCCACAAGTCCGATTGAGCCGCGAGCTATACGCCTGCCTGGCCTTGTCCGGCGCGATAAAAAGCATCAGATCTCCCTCTCGCAACCTTCACACCATCCGTTCACACCAGACGTCGTCGCCATAATGGGCTTAGTTGCAGCACAAGAAGGCGCACCTCCCTCTCTGCAAGATCCTGGCCAGCTTTACTTGGTTGGTACAGGTGTCAGCCATGCCATGGCTCCCGTAATTCACAACAGCGTCGCACAACAGCTTGGTTCCCAATGGCATTTCAGCAATCTCGACGTACAGACCAAGGAAGAAGCGCTGCGACACATTCGTCGGCCGGATTTCAGAGGATGCGTTCCGACAATGCCCTTCAAGATCCAACTATTGGATGCGGTCGATGAGGTCGATGCAGCTGCTCGGGCAATTGGCGCTATCAACAACGTTTATCAGCGGGACGGTAAGCTGATGGGTGCCAACACTGACTGGATCGGCATCTTGCGACCGCTGCAGAAAGACCTGATGCTACAAGATGTGCAGGCCTCACCTCAGGCAGGGTACGGGCGCAACGGTTTGATCATTGGAGCAGGTGGGGCCAGTCGAGCAGCTGCCTACGCATTGGCTAAGTTGGGCTGTCGTACCATCTTCATCATCAATCGTGACGACGACGAGGTGAAAGGCTTAGTCAAAGACGTGCAAAAAGGTTTCGGTGCTGTTTCGATGGACATGCCTACCATCACACACCTCCAGACCCTCGATCAGGCCGAGACCATCCTCGCTCAAACATCTGGCCCGAATCAGCCAGCCAAGTTGCTAGCCGTCAGCTGCGTTCCAGATCTGGAGCCAAAGTCAGAAGCAGAAAAACGTGCCAGCGCCGTACTGGACCTCGTGTTGAAGCAAACTCACGGCACCTTGCTAGAAATGGCCTACAAGCCTCGGATTACTCGCACCTTCAGCTTGGCGCAGAAACACGGATGGCGTGTGATTGAAGGCATTCATGTCATTGCCGAGCAAGTCCAGACAGTGTGGCGCCTCTTTAGTGGCGTCGATCTGACTGACCAGCAGGCACAGACGGCTCAGGACGAGCTATGGAAGCAGGCCGCAACCCGGGACGAACTCAACGTGAACGGCATCCCGGAACCATTGTCACTATAGAGACCTAATCACCATTCGTACTGTGTTCATCGAATGTGTTTGAGGACATGACAATTGTCTACTAGCTCAATGACGTGGTCCAAGTCGAGTCGGAGGGCTGAGCGACATTGGGAGGTGGGTCGAACGATGGAAGACCAGAAGCACTCCAAAGATCGGCCATGGGAAGTGTGAAAGCATCAGTGTTGAGCAGCTCGAGCCATCCCGACACTGAGCTGAGATCGTCGGGCGTAGCAGTTGCAACACCTTCACCGCCTAGGAGTGCTGTTGAGGATGACTCCGTGGCAGGCTGTAGCTGATGGCGACCGGCGCTACTTGATTCGTCATTAGGTGCTACTGGTACGCTGGCTCCCAACAGACCAAAGTAGCTGGCTCGACGAGACCGGTCCCCTCCGTTAGTGCGAGCCGTGGCATTGGCTACCCTGTCGATTCGCTGACGCAGTTTCCTCAATACGTTAGCCTTGGGTAGCCACACGCGACCGCGGCCATGTTCCTGTGTCTTTTCAAGCAGCGCCATGGCTTCGTCGACGTCGTCAACAGCGCTGTAGTAAAGAGGATCGCTAACGTTGCCATAGATGGCCTGCATGGCGCGACAAACGCCAGCATTGAAGGTGTGATGGAGAAAGAAGGCCCAATGCATGGTAGTCTGCGGGTCGACGGCATAAGCACGACTGCATAGATCGATCATGGCGCTGGCTGATTCGCCAATACAGAGCTTAGCGCGCTGGAACTGTGGCGAGTGTCGCTTGCCCTTTTCCTGAGCCTCTTCCAAGGTGATGGAGACGAACCAGGGGCGGTAGAGCGTCAGTAAAGTTTGGTGAATGTTGAGTGCAATTGTGCAGCCTTGCAAGATGTGGCGAGTGGTCTGTTGTCGGCCACTACTAAGCCGATTGGCTCTGCCCACGCGCAGTTGGGATGGGATCCGCTCAAACAGCTGGCGAATTTGAAGGTCGAGATCCATGGTCTCTTCGAAGTCAGTGCGAGATGAATGTAGGTAATGCGTCATGAAGCGATTGATGATTTGTGCGTTCTCGTACTTGATGGCGTGGAACGCATCATCGTCGGTCAACATGCTTGGCTTGGCCGCTGTGATTGTGCTGTCTTGAAAGAAGCATGGTCTGCAGTAGGCCAGCGATCGGAAAGCATCCAATGAGTACAGCTCCCAAAATAGCCTCTGTCGTTGACGCTGAACAGCTTCATTGTCGCCTTTGCCCACCTTTGCATCGGTGTAGAGGCCCGATTCGATCGCCTTGGCAACGCATATACCAAAGATCGACGAGAACCTGTCGGACATCCGACCGCCCTCAAAATTGAGCAGAAAGACACAGAGCAGGAACAGTGCCTGCTGGATCGTCAATGAGTTGCATCGACTCCACTGAGCCTTGTCCAACTTTCTCCAGCACTGCTGAAAGGCCACGTCTCGAACGCGATCCTGTCCCGCTGGCGGGTCTTGATGCAACGCCTTCTGCCAATCAAACATGATGACCTTGGCGACGAGACACAGTGCCAACGAGTCGTCGTCCAAGCCGGTGAACAAGAATCTGAGTTCGGCAGCTTCGATCGGGCAGAACATCCAGGCAATGGATGCCTCATAGTCTGTCACGACAGATTCATCCAGGCCATCTTGAACATTATCCAGAAAGAACTTGTAGTCTGTATCGAGTTGGACCCAAGCATCTTCAGTGGCCCTGCGAGCTTGCCCTGGTTTCGCCGCGATTGTCCTATCTTCTGACGTTGATGGTGGTGGCGTTTCCGAAAAATTAGTTGCCAGGTAGCTGCTGTGTGCCGATTGGCCATAGTACTGAGGCCATCCGCCAAAAGAGCTCGGCCCACTGCGTGGCAATGTGTCCGCTTGACGTTGTAACGGAGACGGCGTCGTCACGTCCTGGGAAAGGCCCTCGACCTGGGCTATGCCGACTTGGCGAGACTCAGCAGTCGCGGCGTCAGCTAGGGAAGCCAACGCGTGTGCCGTGTCGAATGAAACATGCGGTAGATGGTCATCGGACATCACATCTTGTTCCTGCGGTATAAATCCAGGACATGCATGTGCCAACCCTCGTCTGACGCAATTGGCGCAAGGCCATATCATGTTACAGCGAAGCTTGGCTTTGCGACATCCAGCACACGATTTGGCTTTGGAGACGAGCTGGGATACGGATGCATGGATGGATCAGTGAGCCTGAACTTTGTCATACAACTTTTCATCGCTGCACATACCGGTGATTTTCTCTTCTTCTTCGCAGGGGTTGCAGAGCCCTTGTCAGGGCTGGCAGTCGGTGATGGGGCAGCCATCCTGGGCTCCGTCATCGATTCGGAACCTTAACGAGGAGTGGATACCGGCTTGTGTCCCGTAACGTGGGGTATGCGACTGGAGTGGAGAGATCGGAAAATGCCAAAAGTGAGCGCGGCTCTGCTTCATCTCCGTTGCTCGGCGCACGGCCGCGGGTCGAGACGCGGTGCTCGCTCAAAATTGAGTTCGGACCTGTTCAACGCCTTCTCCATGTCAACTTCATCGCCGAGGAGCAACATTCGCCTCAGATGGAGATCCGGCGAAGATCTATTGACAAGGATCGGAATCATTTCCGTACGTCTCGGAGCTGATGGAACAGATGTGGGGAAGACCGATGCAGCTCTCAGTGCCTGGACATATCTAGACCGCTCCTCACGCTTTCCTTGCTAATACCACACACAGAGTACGCGACAACATGGCTATCAAAGAGCAAGATCAAGGCCTACCCTTCAAGCCAGAACAGCCTACCAAAGCGGACATCCCCTCCTTGCCTATCGATCTCAACGAGCACACCATCACCGACATTGTCCAACAATGCAATGCCCGCTCGTCTGATGCTCGCCTCAAAGAGGTCATGGCGAGTCTGGTACAACACCTGCACGACTTTGCTCGTGAGGTCAAGCTGACCGAGGCTGAATGGATGTCTTCTCTACTCTTTCTCACTCAAGTAGGTCAAATTTGCTCCCCCGTTCGACAGGAGTTCATTCTCTTATCTGATATCCTCGGCCTGTCTGCCCTGGTCGATTCCCAAGCCAAAAAGGTGCCGCAAGGTGCCACGGAACCGACCATCTTGGGTCCCTTTCAAACTTCTGATGCTACGGAGATCAATCTTGGAGAGAGCATTGCCTCTGAAGGCAAGGGTGAATACATGTACGTCGAAGGAACGGTTAAAGGGATCAACGGCCAACCGATCGAAGGCGCACTCATCGAGACTTGGGAAACCGATTGTGAAGGCTTCTATGACGTTCAGTACGACGGTCGTACAAAGGCAGATTGTCGTGGTCGAATTCGTAGCGGTCCTGCTGGCGTCTACAACTTTCGTGCCGTCCGCCCCGTGCCTTATCCAATTCCCAGCGATGGTCCTGTCGGAAAGCTGCTTCAACGTCTTGGTCGCCACGTCTTTCGTCCAGCTCACTTGCACCTCCAGGTTACCGCTCCAGGCTACGCTTCCTTGACCACGGCACTTTACTTCGAAGGAGACGACTTTCTTCGCTCCGATGCCGTCTTTGGCGTCAAGACATCCTTGGTGTTGGACCTGAAGCAAGTTCAAGATCCTGCCCGTGCAAAGGCGTTGGGCTTTGCACGTAGCCAAGAGCCGTTCTGGCATTGTCCCTACGATCTAGTACTACCCACTGTTCAAGAAGCAGCACAGGCACGTACATCCCCATAGTATCACACTTCTGAAATATAGCAGACGATCAACTATCTTGTGCCACCGCATATGTTTTTTACACCATCTAATCTCATGTGCAACTGCGAGAGAGACCACGAAAGCAATCGGATGAGTGCTCAGTGGATGAATTGTATTGTTGCTGTGTCTCGATGATGGTGCTGCGTAACCGAGAGACAGAGTGGGAACGCAACTTGCTCATTCTTGAATCGAACTGTCCAGCGTACCTTGCCAGGCACAGCGCAGTAGAACCAACAGCTTGTCCTCCAACAAGGGGCGTGGGTTGGGATATGGGGCTGATGCAGCCTGACTTGCCACCTTGCGCAGGTCCTCTTCGCTGACACCCACGTCTTTCAACGAGAGCGGCACGCCGCTTTGTTTGGTCAGAACGGCTCGTAGGCGCTGGGCGATCTGCAAGCCGTCTTGCGTATCAAATGCCTGACCAAAGCATGTCTTTTGTGCTGCAGTCAGGCTGGCGTAATTGTATAGCAGAGTGAAGGGCAACAGAATGGCGTGTGTCTCGGCGTGAGGCGTGTTGAGCATCCCGCCGATGGTATGACACAATTTGTGGTGAAGACCCATGTGAACGCCACCCAGAACTGTGCCGCAGAGCCAACTAGCTTCTAGAGCATTGGCACGAGCGTCGATGATGGCTTCCCTGTCGCCCTCGCTGGTACTTTGCAATGCCTCCAAAGCGGTCAGCATGGAACGAATGCCTCGCACGGCAAACATATCGGTAATCGGCGTGGCATCGGTCGCACTGAATGCGTAAAGGAGAAAGTTTAGTACAATGTTGAGGTCCCAAAAAGAGAACACGAGTACTCACTAAAGCCCTTCAACTGCGTGTGCAATGGCGTTGAGGCCCGACGTGCAGGTCATGGTAGCAGGCAAAGTCAAAGTCAGGCCTACATCGTAGATAATGGTGCCTGGGAGAATGTCCTTGCTCTTGACCGTGGTCTTTTTCTGATTCTCGGTCTGTCCAACTACTGGTGTCGCCTCGGAACCAGCATAGGTGGTTGGAACGATGATCTGCGGCATACCGGGACGACGTAGCGCAATCGCTTTGGACAGACCAGTGGTGGATCCGCCCCCCACTGCTATCAGACAGTCGGCGTCACCCATAGAGCGCATCGCCTCTTCAGTCACCTCGACAGGAGTATGCATTGTGGCATTGGTGTAGGTTGAGACCTTGATGCTGCTGTCGCTGTGAGTGAGCAGCTGGGCTGTCTGTTGGGCCAGATCCTTTTGGAAGGCAGTACTGAGTACCAGAGCATGACGCACGCTGAGCCGTTGTACTTCCTCCTTGAGCTTGCTCTGTAGCGTATCTTTGCCAAAGATGACACGCGCTGGCTTGGTCTCGTGCTCGAAGGAACGCATTCTGGGGGATGTAGGAGGAGGTCACATCAGCATGCGAATCTTCCGGGCGGTTTTAAAGCAAAACTGGAACCATGGCGGCGCGAAAGCGTGAACCCTTTGTTCGTTTAGCTCCGAACTGTGCGAGATACGGCTCATTCAACTCCGAGCACGCAGACGTCAAAGCACAGGCTTTCCTGACTGCAGATGTTGGACGAGAGAGAACACGCCCTATCGCTCGCTAGTTGCCAATCAGCTCCACACGACCTGATCGCTGCTACTACAAGCTTCCATGGGCATAAACGATATTGCAAGACGAGCGATTCTCACTGAATGTAGACTAATGTACAAATGTTTACATATCTGTGCACTGGAAAAGAGGACGGAGCAGTCTGGCTGGTTGCTTATTTGAGATCGTCGGGCAGACCACCATCGAGCCAGGTCTTGGCGGCATGTAGCAGAGCGTCGTGCTCGGGACCACGATGTCCTGGCATGTCACGCTTGACCTTAAGCGGAGAGTCACTCTTGCTCTTCATCGTGATCTCTTGACAGTATCCCAGGTAGCGATATCCGCTTGGGAATGTGTCAAGCAGCTTGTCGTCCAGCTCAGGCACTTTGCGAGGGTCAACGGGAATCAGTTTGTCCTTCTCGTACCAGTGGCGGACCAATCTGGCACCCCAACTGGGCGTGCCGTCGGCGGCAGTGTACCTCTCGAAGAAGAAACAGAAGCGGCAGTCGGACTCTGCATCGACTTCGATACCGTTCAGCGAGAAACGTTGGGTGATGGTTGCCTTCATCTTGCAAATAGCACGGTTGTCGAGAATGTCGACCGAAGTGCCATGGATACGGTGCATGATGAAAGCGCCTGCCTCCATGCCGGCTTTGCTGGCCTGGATAAAGTCATTGATGTGGGTCTTGCCGGTCCAGGTCGTGTAGACGTAGGCACCGTCTGGATGAAAGATCGTCTGGAAGTTTTCCCATTCGCGTGCATCGCGGTACATTGGCCATCCCTGCGCCAACTCGACAATGCGCCACCGTTCCAGCGCCAGCTCGACGGGACCATTGTTGCGGATAGCACGGTCAGGGCGCGTGTTGGCCGGCAAACCGGATAGGGGAACCTGCTCAACGGACATGCTTGTTGTATGATGATGGTGGTGGTGGAGAGGGGGACAGGGGGAGGACAAGGTCAGTCTTTATCCTTCCGACGAGGCATTTCTCCTCCGATGCTCCCTGACCGGCTCCGGCCCTCTCGTCATCTCCGAACGCTGTCGTACTGCACTCAAATAATATCCGGGCGGAGGACACTACTCACAGCTTCCCCAAATTTCGGCTGTTCCCCGCGTCTTGGATAATCTTTCTGCCCCCACATTCCAGAGCAGATCAGACCGGCGTGTTTATCAGCGGCGTTTTGATCCAGCCGAAGCTGTGAGTATGGTGTCCTTCAGATGCACGCGACCTTTTACCTACAACCTTAAATCACGGCAAGGACTCCCTAGCGCCTGTCACTCGAAAGCAGACCCACACGTCTCGCGACTGGCACAAAGTTCGAGAGAATAAGGGAGATAACATTCCGAGATCTGTGGGGAATACTTGACGCGAACACTGGGTATGGCAAAGCTGCGCTCATTGCAGCCTAGAAGGAGTAGTTCTCGAGCTCTTGGAACAGGCCATACTCTGTTGGCTCCCATCCAGTCCACTGCTTGCTGTAGACGGGAGTGATTCTGTGGCCCATTTGTAGAATAAAGCCCGTCATTCCCCAGAGCGCGGTTGCGTCTGCTGCGGGGACGCTCTTGAGGGGCAGGTTCATCTTGTTGGCCATGTAATCAGCAATCTTCTTTGTCGAGATGCCTTCTTCGTGTACAGGGAAAAGCAGAGATCCAGATGGGCCTTTTTCCAGGCCAAGGACGTACATCTTGGCTGCGTCTTTGGCGTGGACCGAAGGCCATTCGACTGTACTGCCTTCAATGTACCCGACGTAGCCGACTTTCTTGGCTACTGCAACTTGCGCGGATATGAAAGGATGCTCGGCTCCCGGTCCATGCACAACAGGAGGTAGGCAGACGATCAGCGTACGCAAACCCTTGTCTGCGTAGGAGAAGGTGAGGTCCTCCGACTTCCATCGGGGGAAATCAGGGTTTTTGTCTCTCTCGCTCTTCTCGTCGGTGCCAAGAATGCTCAGCAGGCCGGACGAGTAGAGGAAAGTCTTATTAGCACCGGACTCGGCCAGCGCATCACACATGGCTTTGATGGCATCTCTGTCTTTGGCGCATGCTTCCGCGAACTTGTTCTCCTTGAAGGCCAGATCGTGGTCAAAGGCGAGATGAATGACAGCGTCTGCCTTGCGACTAGCGTCAGCGAGAACTTGACCGTCTTCGGTACTGCCCTTGACAGTGTCGTGTGCGCCGAGGGCTTTGACTGTCTCTGCGGACTTGTCCGAGCGAACAAGGGCGGTGACAGTGTGATTGGCTGCCACGAGCTGGGGGATGAGGGCCTTGCCCACCATACCAGAAGCGCCAGTAACGAAAACGTGCATGATTGTCAGAAGCTCTTCTTGCGAGTAGAGGATGATGGCCCCATCGCTGAGCTGTCGACGAGCTGTATTTATGCCTTTGAGAGCCGAGCATAGAGCAGCATTGATTGTCGTGAGCAACATACATACACACACACCCTGTCAATATAGCATTCACAATTTCCGCGGACGTGTACCCGACTCCACATTTATGCTGCGACGCGATCCCGACGCTTCCCAACTCTCAAGCATCCACGGACATGTGAATCCCACAACTCTCAAAGAGGCCGCTCCACTATCTTTGCACCCTCCACACATCGCAACAGCATGTTCGGTGATAACGATGGAGGACATGCTTCATGTTTCTTTACGTGAGTGACCTAGAGCTGGTACAGGAAGTTCTTGCGCCATTGTCCGTTGTCCAAGGTGAGACGGGAACCAGTATCCGACGTGGTCTGGCTGTCCTGTGCAGATTCGGTATCTTTTTGCCGCGCGGCCAGAGTCTTTGTGTTGGCTCGGGCAAGACCAACATACATGAGAGCAGCCGTGATCATGGCAATACCTAGCCAAACAATGGTCAATCCGAACGAAACCTTGTAGTTCCGGTTGCGAACACCGCCGAGAGGCACACGGTATAATTGTGTACCAATGATGGCACCAATGTTGCCAATGGTGATCTGCATTGCCAAGACAGTAGCACGATACGTTTGTCCCATGCAATTTTCGGAAGGCCAAGCGAGAAGGACAGCATTGCCAGAGTAGACACCACCCGCACAGAGGAAAACAGCAAGATATTTTCCGGCGATTGTGGGACTAGTGATGAGCACAATGTAACCAATGATGGCAATAAAAGCACATCCGATGATGAAAGGCGAACGCAGCTTGACTCGGTGTGTTGCGTAGGCCACACCCATGGTGACAAGGAATGCAAAGATGTAGGGTGGGGTGGACAACAGCTGTGCCTGCCAGCTACTGAAGCCAAGTCCCTGTATGATGGTAGGCAAGAAAAGAGAGAGGGTGTATAGTCCGAACGAGTAGCCGTGAAATAGCATGCAATAGCCGTAGGCCGTTGGCGACAGCAATGCTCGCTTGACTTCGGAAAATTGGAAGTCTTCAACATCGAGAGCGTCGGAATCGGTGCGCATTCTTGCAGCGATGATCTTCTTTTCGCGTGCGGTAAACTTTGTCGACAGATGCGGGTGATTTGGCACAATATAGTATGCAATGGTGGCAACTACGATGGTGAGCAAGCCCTCGATAATAAAGATCCAAGCCCAGCCTGGCTTGCCACCGACGCCGCGCATTTGGGAAAGGCCATAGGCCAGAATGCCACCAAAGGCTCCCGAAGCTGCAGCAGCACCAAAGTAAAAAGCAACACGAGCCGTACGTTCGTCCCGCTTGTAAAAGAAGCTGAACGTCAACGTCGTCCCACAAAAAATGCCAGCTTCTGCAACACCGAGGAAGAATCGAACGGCAAACATGCCTGCCTGGTTGTGAACGAGACCCATGCAAACGCTGACGATACCCCAAACGAGGGTCAAGGTAGGCAACCAAAATGTCGGGTTGGTCTTCTTGAGAACCAGGTTGGCTGGAATTTCAAAGAGAACATAGCCAACAAAGTAGATGGTAAGCAGCGAAGGGTAGTCGGTGATGCCCAAATCGGTGACGAGACCTTCGATCCGAGCGTTGCCAATGTTGCTTCGATCGAGAAAGGAAAGCAAGTACAAAAGGGTCAAGATAGGCATTACGGTCAAGTCAATTTTGCGGACCACGGCTCGCTCTTCGGCCTCGGTGTAGGTGAAGGGCTCAACCTCGATGTGGTTGGACAGCTTCTTTTCTGCTTCCCCTTGGGAGAAGCCAGCATGTCTGCTACGTAGACTGACCTGCAGGTCCTTCGGCAGCAGCGAGAATAAAGAGATCATCGCAGCTACACGTAGAGAGATGCGCAAGGGTGTCGCGCCAAGGGCTGCTTATATATCTATAGCTTTTAGCGATGCCTTATCGAGACACTTGCAGTTGCACGCCAGGGTCAGGCACCAATGGACGATTGCCTGCAAGCAGTTGACGTGATGGGCATCGTGGCCAAGTCGGTGGAAGCGGCGGTAGCCATTGGATAGAGTGCGCATTGGCGGACAGCTGCTTTCCGATTGCTGATTAGGCGTGCGAGATATGGCGTGCTAATATTGCTTCAAGAAGGCGCTTTTTGACACCTCCACGTCGGGGAATTTGTGTGACAATCCCCAAGCAGGAGCACGCAATCGTCCGCTTGAAAGCCGTTTCCACATTTGCGCGCGAGCTGTTACTGACTAGTTGTGACCTCGCTTCTTTCGCAACACAACTGCTGTTGAGAAGCGTTGACAGTTACTGGCTGCGTAGCTACGATCTTAAATGCAGCGTGTTGGCGCACCCGTCCCCGTTATGCTCGATCTTCTGCCACTAACGAACACATGCCGCCATAGGGCCGCTCTCTATCCGTTGCGATCCAGCATGTCTGGTGCACACCAAATCAAGCTTCCAGACCTGATTGTGTTGAAGTGAAGTCTCTCGGTGCACGGAGCGAGAAACCTTGGCGCACGAGTCATGGCGGTAAGATAAGAAGCTCGGCCTTGCTTGCTTCTGCAATGACGGGCAAGCGTCTCGGCCGCGAGCTACCAAGAACGGGTCGGAAATCGCGCCCACCTGGGCCGCCAGGAACGATGCCACGTGAGGTCGCGGAAGGATGTGCAAAGCGGGGTAAACGTCGTTGGGGCGTTGGGCTGTTGGGCGTTGCGCCGTTGGCTGTTGCGCTAAGGGTCTCGCACGATTGTTCTTGGTGGCGCAGGAATTCACGGAGAAAAGGCAAATTTGTCGCGCGAGAAAATGTGCCGCCCGTTCCGTAGGCAGAGAAAATGGCACATGTGCACGCCAAGTTGGACGGATGGAAATGACCGAGCACATGCCGCGGAAGTAAAAATCAGACCGCCCGCCCGCCTGCGCTTGGACGACAAACGAGAACCCCGACTGCCGCCACAGGACCCCGTGAATGTGGGGGCGATGACTTAGCGTCGTGCGGGGTGCAGCAGCCACTCAGATGGGCCCGTTGTCGTAAGAAATTGTATGCACTCCACCTCCTCCCCGTGTCGCGCTGTCCTCATGCTTCAGGCACGACGTCTGTCTTTTGGCGAGGAAGCATGAGCTTCCAGCCGAGGTCGTGACCTCGAATTTGTTTTGCAACCCTCTTGAGCGTTGAGACATAAAGACCTGCTCAGCTCTGCTCTTCCATCCCCTCCTCCCATCGCGACCATGACGCCCCCTCTTCACCACCACCCAGACCCGAAGCATCCTTCCAATTTACCAACATGGCGCAAGATGCTCATGCTGGCCACCATCTCAATGACAGCCTTTGCTGCCAACGAGATGGCTGCAGCCCATTTGACGGTAAGTTTGCCGGCATCCACTCAGCTTGCCACACCGTAAGCTGACCTCGTTCACCCTTTCCAGGCTTTTCCCGAAGTTTCTGCCAGTCTGCACCGTAGCATCGCAGCCGTAGCCAACTCAATCGGTATCTCCATCCTTGGCCTTGGTACCGGTCCCCTGTTGTGGAACGCTATAGCAGAATCGCTCGGTCGCAGGCCAGCGTACTTGGTCGCATGGACTCTGTACATTCCCTGCACCATCTGGCTCTCGGTTGCTACTAGCTACAACAGCTTTGCTGCTGCTCGATTCTTTGCCGGCTTCTGCGCTTCCGTCTCGCAGACAGTGCCTGCATCCATCATTTCCGAGACGTTCAGCCCAGAGCACAGAGGTACCGCTGTCGCGGCATGGACTGTGCTTCTCGTGCTTGGACCTGTCTGTGCCCCTGTCATCGGCGCTGGCATTCTTACTGCAACTACTTGGCGCTGGATCTACTACTTTGAAATCATCCTCGCCGGTGTACTCTGGTTCATGATTCTCTTCTTCGTGCCGGAAACGCACTACATTGTTAGCGAACAAGCAACTGCCAGAGCCGAGGCCACGGCCATCGACGCCGATACCGAAAAGGACCTGGCCTCAGCAAAGGATGTAAGGTCCTCATCACCCGCAAGGAGCAGCTCACCACCCGACCATTCTCTTGCACACTCGCTCGAGAGTGGAGCATACGGACACGTCGGCATCGCCTGGTACCCGTGGAAAGAGCCTGTCCGCTTCCTGGGAGAGATGATTGCTCCGCTCAAGATGGCCATGTACATTCCCATCATCGTGCCTTCGATCCTGTACGGAGTCATTTTCATGTGGTCCGTCGGTTTCACCGTTGTCTCCCCTCAAGTTTTCCCTCGACCACCATGGAGCTTTTCCAACATTGCTGTGGGCGCCTCGTTCTTGGCTGCTGCCGTGGGAGCTTTGATTGGCAAATTTGCCGGTGGTTGGGTGGCCGATGCCACTGTCTCGTACTTTGTGCGCCGTAACTCGTCGAAGAGCGCTGGACTGGGTCAAGGCGGTCGTGTGCCCGAGTACCGATTGTGGGCCATGGCACCTCACATTATCATTATGCCACTCAGTCTGCTTCTGTACGGAATCGGATACGCCAAAGGCTTGTCCTGGCCTACCGAGGTCGTTGGTGGCTTTGGTCTCTACTACGTCAGCAACTCGGCCACGGGAGGTATCATCCAAACCTACATTATCGAGTCGTACATCACCAAGGCCGTTCACGGTATTGCGCTCTTCAACTTTGTCAAGTGCTGTCTTGCCTTTTCGGCCCCCTTCTTTATCCCGGAATGGGCATTCGAGGGCTTCACAAAGGCTTATATTGTCCAGGCTGTCGTCACGGCAGCCCTGACCATCATTGTCACAGTCGGACTGATCCTCTTTGGCGGCAAGATTCGTCGAGCCCAAAAGATGGTGAGCATCTACTGATCCGCGCTTTTTTCCACATTTGTACTCTTAAGGTGTTTCTTTCTCAATCGATCCCGTGGGGCTTGTTTATGTCTGACATGATGTGCGCGAGCTATGAAATACATTTTGGACGGTGATGTGCAGTCTTATTGTGGTCGTGGAGGCATGCCGTAACTGTGGAAGGGGGAGAAAAGAAAAGCGATCAGTAAGTGATGGAACTGTTTGTGGCGATCGATGGTACTTACCCAGGCGGGGGACGGGGAGGGAATCCACCTGGAGGTGCGGAAAAGCCCGGGGGTGGGCCGGAAGGCATTCCTGCGAAGCCAGGTGGACGAAAGCCGGGAGGTGGTCCGGAGGGCATGCCGGGCGGTGGAGGCATTCCTGGCATGCCAAGTGCAGGTGGTCGCGCATATGGCATGGGTCTACCCATCATTGGAGGAGCACCTCCCTGAGGCGGTACTGCCAGCCCCATCCCACGTCCCATAGGAGCACCTCGGCCAGGACCAGGCGGCATGACGGCACTGCTACGATCTTCAGCGGGTGGAGGAGCTTCGATGGCCATGCTGACAATGTTTTCACCTCGCAAGATGAGCAGACCCAATGTTCGCTTCTGCTCCGGAGCGCTTGTTGCTGTACCTGACTCTTGGTCATCTTCGCCATCGCCAGCAGCTGCGCGTGCCTTGCTCTTCTTAGTCTTGAGTTTGCGATACTCTTGCGAATCGGCAAGAACGAGATTCATGTGAGCGTCAAAGGCCAGCAGCTGGCCTACAATCTGGCGAGAGTCATTGAGAGTGATGCGTAAGCGGTAATTGATGAGCGACATGAGCTTGCCGCCCTTATTCTTTGTCGGCGGCATGTTGTCAGGACAATGAGGGAAGAGAGATGGGAAGACGAGAGAGTGCAAACGTTGACTGCATCACGTGCCGTTTAGCAGTCTAACAGTGCTTTGACCTTTAATTCAATTAATTCGCAGAAGCTCGCTTTTACGTTCATTTCCCCGGTTGTTTGATATTCGAATCTGGAATCGCGCGCAGGAATCACAATAAATGCAAAGCAAAGCAAATGCCGTGGACCCTTGCTTTCAACCACGCGGCTCGCAGCTCGATCCAGGAGTCAGCAAAAGCGCCTGGGGGAGCTGCTACTTCTTGATCCTCGTCGAGTCCCCTTCCATATCCCAGGTATGCCGCCTCGCTTTGCTGCATTCAGGTCAAGGACCAACAGTATTCTGGACACCATCACCGGAGCTATTCCTGATGCACCTCCCAATGGCACGTTCAAAGACCGTTCCCTCACCTGCCGTAGGTGCGGTAACCGCTTCAGGGACATCCTCGAGCTCGATCGTCACTTCAACCTCCTCCCAGAACATTCCGACTATGGCGACAGTCACGACTACGACTCCTTTGTCCGCGCAAAGACCAGTCGCCGACGCTCGAATCGCGATCAAGATCCGGCACTTGCTCCCAGTCCTTCTTCGGCCTCTCTGACTTCTCCACTCGAATCCCCGCTCAAGTCGCCCTCCAGCTTCAGCGACTCTAGCGCTTTCTATCAGCCTCAGAGCCCGGACAAAGAACAGCAGGATAAGCCTACTTTCTTTCGCAAGCTCTCCACCCTCACCAGCACGCCTCTTGTTGCTACCGATCCGAACGAAGCCAGTCCCACTGAAGCCGCTTCCAAAAGCAAGGGCAAGGGTAGAGCTCGAGCTTTCCCACAACTTCGCAGAGAAGATACCGGGTTCACCCAGGTCAATTCAGACGACGAACACTCGGCCCCTCGCACCTTAGCGTCAGGGTCCTTTCCCCTCGCAGAAGCACCCACGTCCTTGCTGGAGGAAGAAGCTGTCGAAGTCAAGTCTGTCAAGTCTGACTCTAGTTTCCGCACTGCGAGCTCGAACGAGCTGACCACGGAGAAAAGCCGTATAGCCGCTCGCTATGCCCAGTTTGATTCCAAAAGCAGCAAGCACAGTGATCGACTGCTTGCCTCTGACAAGGACAGTGAAAAGTCGGTCTCTAGCAAAGGCGTGCGTCCTGCAAAGAGCAGACCTCGGCACGCCAGCGAAGGCAACCTGCTCCTGTCCACGCCGACGCATCATTCTGAAGCTCCGCCGCCCTCATACCACGACTTGCACGGCGATTCTGACCCATTCAACATGCCTAGCGTCACGGCAATGTCAGCTCCGACGTCACCCTTGGCTTCTGGTCCGAGACCTTGGTTGTCCTCCCGCACACGAGCCGTCACTTCCAACGATCTCGGCGAAGCATGGGCAACATCGCACCCTCTACCTTCCTTTCCAGTGCAATTCGCATCTGCCCATTTCGACGACCAGCTGAGCAGCGAATTGGCCAACAGCAGCATCAGTAGCTCCCGGTCGCAAGCAAGGCCTTGGCTGTCGATGAATTCTACCTTGCCCTCCCAGCCGAGTCTGGTCTCTTCTCCACCCCGCAGTCCGACTGCGTCTCCGTCGACGCCCAGAACGCCGTCCAACGCATTTGCCAACTTCCCGCTGCCCCTGTCCCCCGCAAGTCCATCGGCCGCATCATCGCAGTCCCGCGACCGTCGCACTTCACGCACCCGCTCCGAATCCAACCCCGCAAGCACCCGCTGTCCCACCTGCTTCGCAAAATACTCCAGCCTCGCAAGCGTCCTCCGTCACTTGGACAACTCCGAGTGTGGAGCCGTCGAGTTCGAGAGCGGCATTGTCTAAAATAGTCCCTACATCAATGTCATATTCAGCATCGACCGTTACATGGTAGGACGACCGCGAGCTCGTTTGCTGTTACTGTTCGAGAGCGAGGTCCGACCCTGTCGTGGTTTGGCTTTGGGCGTGAGGGGACCGTTGTTGTTTTCGAGATCAATGTACTGGTGATCCCACCGTAATTGCTGTGTGAAAATGCTGTCCGAGATGAGTTCGCGTTTGTACAGCCGTACTGGCTCGCCATTGGTCGTCGATTGGCCGAGCAAGTCCTTCCACTCCACCTTGTGACTCTCGTCGACGATGAAATGGTAGTGTTCCGGGTCGGACAGCAGCAGTTCTTCGTCGCGCGAGCCGCTGAGCACTTTGCCACCAGCCGCGAGAATGAGCGTGCGGAAGGATCCGCCCTCATCCACCCCCCGCGCCAGCCAGAAGTGGTGTCCGTCATACAGTCCCCGTGGGAAAGTGGCCCGACGTTCCAGGATGGTTGCCAGCTTGATGCCGTACGACTTCTCCCCTAACTTGTCGTGTAGACTGTGTTGATCGCTGTGTACGATTGAGTCTGTCTGCAGACACGCCTCGACCCAGCTGGGCTCGACAATTCCAATCACACCCTTGGCAATTGCATACAGCATCTTGGGCGTCCGAGACAGTTTCGGCGTCACCAGCACATCGGCTTCTTCCATATTCTCCACAACGTAGATCCCAATTCGGCGCAGCTTGCCCACATCCTCACGTTTCAGCGGGTAGTTGGAGGTCACAATATTGACCTTACGTCCCTCTGTCTTGGTGGCAGACGATGCCGGGGTTGCGTGGCCGTCTTTGAGTGCAAGTTGCTCGTCAACTTCGTCTTCTGCATCAGAAGCCAGTGGCGTCGGCTCTTCTGCGGGCGATGAATCACTGCTCTCCGCTTCACGACGGGCGACCTTCGGTGTGGAAGCCTTTTCGTGCTCAGATTCTGGACTAGCCAATTTTCGCTTCCTTGGACTCTGCTTGGAAGGTGTGTCTTGATTGATGAGGGAGGCGTCGATTTCCGCCAAGATGGGACGTTGCGCGGTGACTGCTTCAGCTTGCGGCTTGATGGCCGGTCTGCGGATGGAGTCGGCCTCATTTGTAGAAGAAGGGACACAAGTACTGGATGGATGCATGCCAGGTTCACTTGCTGGCAGATCGGATGGTTCGTCTGCCTCGAGCGCATCGTGGATCCACGGTCCAAGACTCTCCTCCGTCACTCTGGCAGACCCAACCTCGTCACCATAATCGACACCGTCGGGAAAGTCAATGTATCTGAGATTGTCACGCTCCACTGTCGTCCAGGCGAGAAAGCAGTCGACAATGTATCGATGGTTGACCACGGGCACAGACCAGTCGCGAGCTTTCAACGTCTTTTCGCTCTGCAGGTTGGCCGCGACACATAGGCCAGTGTCGCGCGTCAGTGTGCCGTCAAAGGTAGCTCCGAGCAATTTGATCAATTTGACGATATACGCTCGCTGTTCGCCGCGGTAGCTGGTGACTGTGACGGTGAGCCCCTTGAAGTCAGGGATTTCTGCTCGCGGGACCGGGTAGTGAAGTGGCTCGTCCTTGGGATCGGTGATCACATCGTTTGAGATAACCGCAATGAGCCAAGCAAGGTTGGCGACCGTCTTCTTTTGTCGAATGGCTTCGCGGTACTCCTGTACGTCGCGAAAGCGACAAACAACATAGTCAGAATTGCGGACCGCCTGCGCAATCCCTTTGAGCTCGTCTGGAGCACGTCGAACGGTGCCACCCGAGCTACGTATAAAGTGTTCCAGCGAGCGGATCTGCTGTACGCTAGCACGTCCAATGTCCCTAGAAAGCAGGATGCACTTGTTCTTCAGAGCTGACTTGTCCGGTGCCGGTGAAGCTGCTGCGGATGAGCGAGCCGAGCTGGAAGAGGCGAGACTCGCGGAGGCCAAACACGGCGGCAACTGACCGGACTGAGGATGGAACTGGTAGTCGTCTAGCGGCAGAAGCTTGCGAGCCTGCCAGGAGTCGTTGATCCAGTTCGGAGCGGCGAGGATGAGATTGCTGCTCTGCTTGAGAAGAGCAGTGATCCTCTTGCTGGCCAGAGATGTTGTAAGCAGGACGTTGACATCTCCATAGACATCTTCGCGCCATACGCCACCATAGGCAGGGACCACGTTGCCAATCACCTCGCGATCCGCTCTAGCCATCTTAGACGCAAGCGCGGCGATACAAAGCCCGGAGAAAATCATACTGCTGAGACAGGAATAGTGACGTTCCTTTTGCAGCAAGCCTAGATGCGCAGAGCGTCGGACCCATTCCGGCTGTTGAAACCTCAAAGTCAGCATTGCTTGTCTAGATCGACTGGTGGTACGTGGAACTTACAGTTACTGCAATGGGCCGTTCTGACTCTGTTCCGTCGTGGGCAGAAGGTTCAATGCAAAAGCGGTACTCGGGAAAGTCGTCGGTCTTTGCAATGACGTGGGTCACGCCGTCGAGAGAGAAGCGCGCTTGCGAACCAGATTTGGACGGAGTCGCTTGTTGCTCAGACTCCACGGCACCTCCCTGCAAGAGAAGGTTTCGAATCTACGTAGCGTCAAGGTTAGCACAAGGCCACTGCCAATCCTGAAGTCCCGTGCTTACCTCGGATGCTGTGGTCGTATCCACATCGTCATTCAAGACGAATTCGACCTCACTGAACAGGTTCGCTGGAACCCGAAGATGGGGCTTGCTCATCATCTTGTGCTGTCTTGACAAGCCAACAGTGCTGTGAGCGGTGATAGTACGACGGCGCAGATAGGGAACAAGGGAAAGAAGCAAGATGCAATCTTGCTTAGCTGACAGCCGGAATGCGAATTCGCGAGCTTTTTTTTACGTGATGCACGTCGTGACGCGTAAAATACCAGGCATAGTGTTGGTCTGCCAGCGCGCAAGGCGCAGCGTGGCTCACCGGCGCGCGGCGCAGTTCTGAGATCTCAGTACTCTAACAAGCTCGACTCAAGTTCGCACGTTCGCATGTTCTGCATGTTCGCATGTTCGCAATTTCGCATCTTCGCAAAGTCGCCATCTGCGCTATCTTTTGGCTAGCTGGCGCTACGTCGCAGAAGCTCAATCAAAACACATCCACGCAAAGCACAAAGAAATCCGGGGTGGCATTGGACGGGTCTTGGGTGAGTGCAGTGCATAAGCGTACATCTCGATTTACAAGGGAAGTTGTTTACTCATGCGGCGGCAGGTGCAGGAGCATCGGCGTTGGACTGCTTGTTGTAGTCTTCCATCTCGGCATCCAGGTCCTCGACCGTCTTTCTGGGGCGGCCTTCGCGTCCGCCGCCTCGGCGACCACGTCCACGGGCAGCTCCTCGAGTTCGCGTGGAGCCGGAAGCGGTAGCTGCGGCGCCTTTGCCGTTTGCAGCAGGGGCAGCGGCCACCTTGGATGGGTCAACGACAACCTCGACCTTGAGAGGCTTCTCTGCAGTTTGGGTAAAGTGGGCAGTAAAATGTGAGAAGGAGAGCCTGCGTCGAGTTTGATTGGTGTCTACTTACTTCCATCGATCAATCGGTTGTTGTATTGCGTGTAGGCTCGTCCGGCGTCGTCAGCGCGCTGGAATTCGACTGTGCAACCACCGGTGGAGGTGCCGTTGGCACGGTAGCTCATGGCCACTTTGCGAAGCGGACCGATAGTGGTCGAGAACAGCTCCTGTTGTGGAAAGATCGAGTCAAAGGACAAGAGCGGCGTGCAAATGCACATTACGGCGTTGGGGGAATGGGGCCAGTTCAGTATATCGCATTCTCTGACACAAACGGGCTGGATCGAGTTGGATCCAAGCGCCAGCAGGATCGCCTAGGCGAACTGGAAAGAGTGACGAACCTTTACTTGAGCCTCGGTAACATCAAAGGGCAGGTTACTGAGAATGATCTTGCTGCCAGTGTTGGCGCTGCGACCGGGGATGACGAGGGGCTTGTTGCGGTTGGAAGCAGCAATCACAGCAGCGGATTGAGCGGCGCCACCAATGGCACCAGCCTTGGCACCGGGACGACCACCGCGACGCGACCTTGAGCCCGTACGTCCACCCCTCTTGGGTCGGCTACCAATGATTTCTTCGAGAGCTGTATTTGGAACGGCAGATCAGTCCCAAGAAATGGGGAGGATCCAAAGAAAAAGAGGGAGAGAGCCAAAGGCGCAAAGTGGTGGACAAGCAGGGCGAGTCGTTCAGCTGGATTCGTATAACAGAGGAGAAAAGGAGCTGGTAGATGCTATGCTGGACTTCATTGCGATGCGCTTGCATGTTCGACGTGCGATAGGCGCGCTCGATGCGAATCGTGCATGGATGCGGCCGGTTTGCGTGATTGCGTTGCTCTGTCCCATCTGTTCCACTTTCGTAGAGTGGCGCTACTCACGCTTGTCGATGTTCATGACGAATCAGCGTATTGATAGTCAAGGTATATAAGAAGGTAGGAGGTGGCGGGATGGCAAAGATATGGAAGCAAGGATGGATGCGCTTTGCTCGCTGTGCGCGCGTGAGTTCTCTGAGTTCTCTGAGTGAGTTCGTGGCGTGCCAGCCAGGCGTGATCGATTATTCGTACGTATGAGGAGTCAGTCTACCCTAACATCGCCCAAATTTCATTTTTTGGAGTCGTGTTCCTTTTCTAGCGGTGTGTGCATTTTGGTCACGGTGCAGCACAGCCACCGGAAATCGAACTCTGTGAACGTAAATCTGAGACAAGTGAAGCTACTAGCGCATGGCACTCGCTGCGCTTTGAGCTGGGGTACATGAAAATATCACAAGCGTGCAGCAGGCAGAACAAAGGCAAAGGGTCGATGAGGAATTGCGAGGTGAATGCTTCTTCTTGTCGATGCGAGCGTCACAGTCTTGTTCATGCAGGAATCAAAGCGCCACCAAAAAAAGTGTTGGTTTGCGGGCACCCTAAAATTTTTCCTTCGCGTTACCAGACGGCGGCATGATATCGTCATGTTGGAAGCGATTGCAAATCTGTCGTCTGAGTTCGCGATTTTGAGAAGAGAAGCGTGCCGAGCTCTGCTGTCCACAGGTGCACAATGGAGTGAACCCCCCTTTGTCAGTCCAGATTTGGGCGTAACTTTAGTTCAGTTTTGGGTGTTCCAACACTGTCACTCACTGTGACTTGTGAGTTGTGAGTTGTGACTGTGACTGCTCCACACGACCTTCCTTCTCCCACCTCACTCGCTCAGAGTACGCTCATCTAATCCTTTGCCCCTTCTACCTCTTTACACGCTCAGCTCAAGGTCAACCTCACTCCGCCTGTCTCTTTCGCCAACGGTACTTGCATCCTTGGCGTCTCCAGTGTGGCAGAGGCGAGCGAGCTCGTCATGTCTACCCCAATCCTCTTCGCGAGGCAAAGCAGCGACAGCAGCAGTGGTCCTATCCCTTCCACGCTCATAGACCAGCTCAACTCGGCAGGCAGCACAGATCCACAAAAGGTGCTCATCAACTTGGTCGTCTTTGTCGTGTTCGGTCTGGTCACCGTCATTGCCTTTCAGATCCTTCGTCCCAACAACAAGATCGTGTACGCCCCAAGAGCAAAGTATGCCGAAGATGGCAAGGCACCGCCCAAAGCCTCGGAAGGCTTCTTTGGCTGGCTGCCCCCCATCCTCAAGTACAAAGAGCACGATCTGCTCCCCCTCATTGGTCTCGACGGCGTCACCTTTCTTCGCTTTATCCGCATGATGCGCTGGATGATGACCACCATCGCTGTCCTCATGGCCGGCGTTCTAATGCCGGTCGACATTGCTTACAACGTCAAAGCCGGCGGCTCGACACTCGTTCGAAACAAGCTCAACTACGTCAACATGTCCAACGTCCATGGCACATATCTCTGGGCGCACGTCGGCATGAGCTATGTTGGCACCATGGTCGCTCTTGCCTTTATCTGGTACCACTACCGCGAAATGGTTCGCTTGCGGTGGGCATACTTCCGTTCCGAAGAGTACCAGACAAGCTTCCACGCTCGAACCCTCATGATGACCGATGTCGACAAGCGCTATCAGTCCGACCAAGCACTTGGCGCGGTCCTCTCAGAGACCAAAATGCCATACCCTCTGACCGAAGTGCACATCGGTCGACGCGTCGGAATTCTTCCAGACCTCATCGAAAAGCACAACGACCTCGTTCGCGAGCTCGAACGTGTGTTGGCAAAGCATCTCAAAGATCCCAAGCACGTGCCATCAAAGCGTCCCACCAAGCGTGTCGGCGGCTTCATGGGATGCGGAGGTGAAACAGTGGATGCCATTGACTACCTCACCGACCAGATTAATCGCGTCGAATCGGCCGTCAATCATCAGCGCGAGACTATTCAGGACAAGCAACCAGAAATGTACGGATTCGCATCTCTCGCCGCAGTGCCCTATGCTCATGCCGCGGCCAAATCACTTCGTGGCAAAAGGATTCACGGAGCTCGAATTGCTCTCGCACCTCCGCCCTCTGGTATCATCTGGAAGAACCTCACCTTGTCCCGAAGTCGTCGCGCTCGAAGCAGCTTCTTTGGCTTCTTCCTTCTCCTTTTGCTCATCTTTGTCAACACATTCCCCTTGGTCCTTGTTTCGCTACTAAGCAATATGTCCTCCCTCACTACCATCAGCTGGCTGAGCTGGCTCAAGGACTGGCAAGATGCCAGCTCTTTCACGTTCGCTGCCGTCTCTGGTCTAGCCGCCCCTATTATCATGGGTATCGCCTCTTTCTTCTTTCCGCTGGCTATGCGAAGAATTGCCAAGTACCGTGGTGTTCAGACGCGCTACAAGTTGGACCGATTGCTCGTGGGTCAGCTGTTTGGCTTCTTGGTCCTCTCGCAATTCCTGCTCTTCTCGCTCATCGGTGTGGCTCTGTCCACGATCAGTCAGCTTTTGACCTACATCAACCACGACAGCGCCCTCAGCATTATTGAGAAGCTTGGTCGCACTGCCGCTTATGCAATTAAGCAGCAGTACCTCAACCAGTCCAACTATTGGCTCACGTGGATGCCTCTGCGCGGTTATGCCGCCGTCTTTGACCTGGCTCAGGTGATCAAGCTGCTCTTGGTCTGGATCCAGAAAGCATTCTTTGGACGAACGCCGCGAGACGTGCGCGAGTACACCAAGCCTCCGGTGTTCGACTACTGGATGTATTACGCAAACTATCTCTTCCTTGCCGCTGTTGCGATGATCTATGCGCCGCTGGCACCTCTGGTCGTCATCTTTGCCGCCGTCGTGTTCTGGATGAGCTCCTTTATCTACAAGTACCAGTTGATGTACGTCTTTGTCACCAAGCACGAGACAGGAGGCATGCTCTGGCGGCCAATCATCAATCGCCTCCTCTTCTGCATTGGTTTTATGCAAATCATCCTGATTCTGGCTGTCGTATTGGACTCGAACAACTATTACCAAGCGATTGCGGCAGCACCTCCGATTCTCATGCTGATTGTGTTCAAGATTTACTGTCGAGTAACGTTTGACAGCAAATTTGATTGGTACCTGCCCAACGAAGCAGAGATGGCTGCGTCCAAAATTCACGGAGGCGATGCACGACACAATCGTCTGCAACGACGATTCGGTCACCCCACGCTGCACTCGAAACTCTTTACACCCATGGTTCACGCCAAGGTCAAGCACCTGCTTCCCCAGGTGTACAAAGGGCGTATCGAAGCGGGTGTTGCCACTGTCGACGGTCGTAAGATGGAAACCGAACAGGTCGCAGGCGGCCTCAAGATTGCCGCGGTCGAGGAAGATCAGCTGGAATACGACCCTTCCAAGGATTCGGACAACAGGTCCATCATGTCGAGCACAACCATGGGCGCCTTTTCGACTGCCAAAGGCGGTACACCGGGAGCGTTCCGAGATCAGTATGCCAACTATATGGCCAGCGGCACTCAACAGGGCGAGGAATTCGAAATGGGCAACGTCACAGCTCGCGACAGTCGCGACAATCTGCTGGAAAAACGTCAAGGCAGCATGTACAGCGAAGCCGGCACGCTTGCTGGAGTGGTCTATCCCGGTAAAAGCTCCCCTGATCAGAGCTTTGGATACCAAGGTCAGTACGGGTACAACGGCGCCGAGACACCTGGGTACGAAGGGGTCATGCCTCAGTACGCTCAGTACACGGATCCGTATGGCCAAGCGGTTGCACCCCGCTCTTATCAACCGGGTATGGGTGCCCACCATTCGGCCCAGGCAAGTCAGACGAGTCTTGGATCTTACTCCAACATGCTGTACAATGCCGGTGGTGCTGCTGCGCCTAGCACACATATGGTTCCGGCCCAGGCGCCGTACGGTTCGCGCAACATCTCGCCAGCCGGCGCTCAGCAGATCTCGCCTGGAACCATGATCGGTGCTCCTGTCCAGTACGCGGCCGGCCCGTACGCGGCGCCTGCTTCTACTCGAGGTGGTGCCCCCGTGCGACAAGCTACGGCCGACTACCCCTATCAGCAGTCACAGTCGCAGTTCCCACCACAGCAACAACAACAGCCTCCTCACGACTACTACCCGCAGCGCCAGCACCAACAGACTCCGCCTGGAGCGGAGCACTTCTACACCCCACCACAGAGCGGATCAGGTCACCAGCCCGGACAAGGCTACCGACGCTAAATCTGCACCAGCCTGCCGCACATTCTAGATGTCAGTGATTCATTCGCCTAGAGTAGTACTTGCAACCACAAGACAATGATTGCCAATAAGGGCGGCCGCGAGTGTTCATTTCCCGAAATCCGAGCAAGAATTTCGAGAGTGTCAAAGGTGAGTGTGGATTCATGGATTTCATAGTAGTCTTGCTGTCTACAGGCTTGTCCGGGGGGGTGGTATATGACATCGCAGTATGTCACAGAACCGCCTACGAGCGGGCAGATTGTCCTCGTGACATCCAAGGGCGAGATTGAGGTGGAGCTGTGGGCGAAAGAGGCGCCGAGGGCGTGTCGGAACCTCTTGACGCTTGCGCTCGAGGGTTTTTACGATGACCAGCTCTTTCACCGGCTGGTGGCTGGGTTTGTGATTCAGACGGGCGATCCGAGTGGGACGGGGATGGGGGGTGAGTCGGTGTATGGTCAGCCGTATGCGGTGGAGCCCCACTCACGACTCAAGTTCAACCGACGTGGAATCGTAGCCATGGCCGCTGAAGATGGGCTCAACGAGAGTCAGTTCTTCCTCACCCTCGACGCTGCGCCTGAACTACAGGGCAAACACACTGTCATCGGCCGCGTCGTGGGTAAAACCATCTACAACTTGCTCGAACTCGCGCAGTGCGAACCAGATCCACACAACCCAGATCGACCACGCTACCCGCCCAAACTGCTCCGCATCAAGGTGCAATCCCACCCCTTCCCGGACCTCCAGCCCCGCTTCACCAAGGAAAGTCGACAGCTGCAGGAAGCCGCGCGCAAACAGGCGGCTGCTGCGAAAGAGAAGCAGGCCAGACCCAAAGTCAAGAAAAACACGGCGCTGCTCTCCTTTGGCGACGAGGAGGAGGAGACAGAGCCGCAGGGAGACTTGCTCTCGCTCAAGGGGCCCAAAAGCTCGCACGATTTACTGCACAATGACAAGAAGCTCTCGAAACAGTCCGTCGCGACACGCACGCCGGCGGTCGTCACATCCACGCCGGCCAATGTTGCCAAAGAACCCAGCTCGGCCACGGCTATTGGCGCGAAAGACGCGGTCAAGAAGAGCAGCGTTGACCGAGGTGCGTCGAGCAGCACCGAGGAGCGAATCAAGGCGCTTGAAGCAGAACTTCGCCCAAGTACCTCCGCAAAGCGCGATGCAAACGTCCGTCATCATCAATCCAAACCAGCCTCTCGGGGACGCGACTATCTCGCAGAAGCACGCAGCAAGTACACCGCCACGCAGAAGCGGGATAAAGCCGACGCGTACGCTGCGCTGCTCTCCTTCCAAGAGCGCATGCGGTCGTTCACCACCACCACCACCCAGCCACGATCGAACCCCCCAACGCTGCGCCCAACCGCCACCGACAACGACGAGGACGACGAAGAAGAGGAGCGAGAGTACGGCGCCAGTGACGACGACCACGACTGGCGGGACCACAAACTCGACGCAGGCGGACAACCGATCGCCGGTAAGGACAAGTACAGTGTGCAAGACTATGAAGTTCTCGACCCGCGCGAACACTCCACCACCACCGCCACCGCCACCGCTAACGCCAGCGCTGCCAACGGCAAACGAGGCCGCGACTGGGTCGAAAATCGACGCACCTACCCCGACAAACATCAACGTCAACGTGACGCTCGCCGCACACGCTAAAGAATTTTCCCAGAAACACACACAGAGTAGTGCCATGGGAAAGAAATCGTATTCATCATTGCGAAACCATATTGTAGTGTTCTAGAAAGCAGAGAAAGGAAAGTGATGTCGCGGGGTGCGGCTTGCGAAAAAAGGGGGGGAAAGCAAGCTCAAAGCTCGTCAGGAGAGGGGGGTCGCGAGTAGGCAGCCGAGTAGGGCACGCTTCCAGCGTCAGATCGACCATCTTCGGTGAGATGTTCGTCAAAGTAGTGAGCAGCCGTAGACTTGGGGGTTCGGGGCGTCTGAGCTAGACCATAGCTCGCGCCGGTCGAGTAGATCGTGTAGGCAACCAGACCGGTCCAGCCACATTGGTGTGATGCACCAAGTCCCTTGCCCGTGTCGCCGTGGAAGAACTCGTAGAAATGCACCAGGTCGCGGAACTCGGGCGCATAATCAAACATGGGGATACCGCCGTTGGCAGCACGTCGTCCTTGATCATCGCGCAGGAAGATGCTGAGAAGTCGGTGAGACAGCTCCTCTGCTACGTGTCCCAGATGCATAAAGTCGCCGCTTCCAGTAGGGCATTCGACCTTGAAGCTGTCACCATAGTACTGGTAGAAGCGCTGCAGACTCTCGATCAGCAAAAAGTTGACGCAGATCCAGATCGGTCCTCGCCAGTTGGAGTTTCCGCCAAACATGGGGCTGTGAGAGTCGCCTGGCCAGTAGCCGACCCCAAACTCTTCACCGCCGACGTTGACGTGGAAGGGATTCTCCTTGTGGTCCTTGCTCAGTGATCGAACACCAAAGGGCGACAGGAACTCG
This sequence comes from Farysia itapuensis, assembly GCA_023212645.1. Classification (NCBI taxonomy): domain Eukaryota; kingdom Fungi; phylum Basidiomycota; class Ustilaginomycetes; order Ustilaginales; family Ustilaginaceae; genus Farysia; species Farysia itapuensis. The sequence goes on along the minus strand of JALBYC010000008.1, from coordinate 452,556 downwards.
TTCTCATCCAGCATACGCTTCAGAATGAGCTCCAGACGTTCTCGGCTGACCATGGAAAGCAGACGGCGATCGCCTCGTCCACCGACCTTCATGTTGGCAATGTTTCGCCCAGACATCTCGGGACGGTTGTCGAGGAACCATTGCATACGCTTGGCAAAGCTAGGGAATCGCTTCAGTGCCGAAGGCTCGATGGTCAGAGTGGCAAAGAGTGGGATCAATCCGACCAAACTCTTGACGGGAATCACTTGACTGTTGCCCGGTCCCCATTGGATAGCATCGTAGTAGAAGCCATCCTTGTCCGACCAAAGGCTGATGCCCTCGTCATCGTCAGCGTTGTGGAACGACATGGCGTCCGAGATAAAGATAAAGTGCTCAAAGAACTTGGATGCAATGTCCTCGTACGTCGGGTTGTGCTTGGCCAATTCCAGGGCCATGTTGAGCATGTTGAGTGCGTAGAAAGCCATCCATGCCGTGCCATCTGCTTGGCGCAAGGAACCACCTGTGGGCAAAGGCTCGGAACGGTTGAAGGGGCCGATGTTATCAAGGCCCAGGAAACCTCCTTCGAACACGTTGGATCCGCTCGAATCTTTTCGATTGACCCACCAAGTAAAGTTGATTAGCAGCTTCTGGAAGACGCGCTCCAAAAAGTCGAGATCTTCACGTCCAAACAACTTTCGCTCGATCTTGAATACGCGGAAGGTGGCCCAGGCGTGAACAGGAGGGTTGACATCCGAGAAGTTCCACTCGTAGGCGGGAAGAGCACCGTCGGGCTTCATGTACCATTCTCGAGTGAAGAGGTCCAACTGTTTCTTGGCAAAGGTAGGGTCAATCATGGCAAGAGGAATGCAGTGGAAAGCACTATCCCAAACGGCGCTGAAGGGGTACTCCCACTTGTCTGGCATGGAGAGAATGTCTTCCATGTGCAGATGTCGCCAGTCGTGGTTGCGAATACGCTTTCGCTCCGCAGGCGGGGGAGGCTGTCCAGGATCGCCGCGAATCCACTCGGGCTGCACAAACATGTAGAATTGTTTGTTCCATAGCATGCCGGCCAGCGCTTGACGCATGACGTTGCGCATATCCTCTGACATGGGACCGCTGATAAATTTGCCGTAGAACTCGTCGGCTTCGGATCGTCGAGCTTCAACAGTGCCGTCAAACTGCTCGTCGTCGTCGATGGCAGAGTCTTGTGCGGGAGTTCGCGGAGTGAGTTTCATACGGACGACAGCGCAGCCACCGAAAGGAGGCACCTGCTGGAAGACGTAGTGAGCACCAGCCTTTGTTCCTTCCTTGTTGGGGTTGACATAGTCACGCGGCGGTCGGCTCTCGTCGGGAGCTTCAAAGTAAGTCTCTTCTTGTTCAATCTCGGTCTCTACATCGTACTCTTCGTAGTCTGGCAGATTGCCGTTGGGCGCAGTGCTACCGAACTGCTCCTCTTGAGCAGCTGCAGTCTTTGCCTTGCTCGGAGCATCGGGCTGGGGAGCGGCCTTGGCAGCTGCCTGCTCGCGGTTGATGGGTCTTCGCTCTGTCTTGACCACTGTCTTTTTGATCTTTCGTGTCTTTTGAATCGCTTTAGGTCGGTCCTTTTCGAGACGGTGACCTGGGATGATGTGATCGTGGAATGCATCCTTGGCGTATGTGTTGCGGTTCTTGCCGTCGTAGAGACGTTCGAAGTTGGTCTCGTTCTCTGTGAATAGCAATGTGGGCACCACTTCTTCGTCGGAGACGGGCTCCGGAGCCTGTCCTCGCTTAGCAGGAGGAGCGCTAGGAGCGGGACTGGTAGAGCAGTAGAGGTTGTATTTGCCGAGCTCGGGATGTTCGGCCTGGACTACGTAGTCACCGGTCTGCTTCATCAGAGGCTTTTTGGGTTCCTCCTTGGGCCATGACCAGTAGTTGCGGAAGAAGAGCTGAGGAATAATGTGCAGATCGGCGGGTTCAGGGCCTCTGTTGTAGGCACTGATTCGGATCGAGATGGCATTTTCCTCGTTTTCGTCCTTGGCGTATTCTACAAAGACGTCCCAGTACTTGTCGTCGTCAAAGAGATCGGTGTCGGTAATTTCAAACTCGGCTACGTCTCTGCTTCGGTTTCGAGACTCGCGGACAAAGAGCTCGTATGGGTAAGAGACCTGAGGATACTTGTAAAGCATCTTCATGTAGCTGTGGGTAGGAGTGCTGTCGAGGTACCAGTAGAGCTCCTTTACGTCTTCGCCGTGGTTGCCCTCGTTGTTAGCGAGACCAAAGAGTCGCTCTTTGAGCATGCGATCTTTGCCGTTCCAGAGGGCCAGACTGAAGCCCATGCGACAGTGGTTGTCGGAAAGACCGGCGAGACCGTCTTCACCCCAGCGATAGGTACGGGAGCGGGCGAGTTCGTGTGGAAAGTGAGTCCAGGCGTCACCGTTGGCCGAGTAGTCTTCTCGAACGGTGCCCCACTGACGTTCACTGAGGAAAGGACCCCATCGCTTCCAGTGACGTTTCTTTTCGGCGTCTTCCTCGAGTCTGCGTTCTTCGGTCGAGACCCAGTGCTGGTGATGATTGCCAGATTCAATGACCTGACTGAGGTTTCCGGATGTGGCTCGAACATGTCCGAGATCGTACTCGCTTCCCGAAGGTCGTCGGGAGCCAGCAGGTGTGGGATCTCCAGCGGAAGAAGCTGCTGCAACCGAAGGAGCGGCACTAAACGACTTTCGGTGGTAAGTATCGGGACGGGCCGAGTAGTGATTGGGGTTGGCATACTTGTTGGAGTTGTCTGGGTGATACTCTGCCTTGAAGCCTCCGGCAGTGGTGCGGGAATGGAAGGATTGCTTCGAGTTGAGCTTGGGAGCAATGGGAGTCATTTCTTCTTGCTCGGTAGGCGTTTGCTTGGGAGTGGGCTTGGACTTTTGAGGCAAGTCGGTGGCGACAGGAGCGGGAGAGCGGTTTGCATTGGCAGCGGGAATGTTGATGCTGAGGTTGGGATCGACCATCTTGGCAGGGTTATCGGATGCAGAGGGCGTAGGAGTGTCTCGACCACTTTGCTCGGGTTGCTTGCTGACCTGGGTCAGGGGGGCAAAGGTGGGGACGGATTCCTGCGTGGGTGTCTGGGAAGCCGACTTGGGGGCTGCGAGGGTTTCGACAGGGTTGTTGTCCGAGGTGGTTGGGGTGGCGGCAGGAGAGGAAGGAGAGTTATTGCTCGACTGTTTCTTAAAGACTTGGGAAGCAGCCCGACCGATGGAAGCAGCGGGGGACTGGGGGGTGGAAGTGGTGTTGTCTGAATTGCCAGAGCCAGAAGACTTTGTGCGGTTGGAGCCAAAGACCTTGCGAAGCTGCGATGCCATTCGTGACTGCTCAGGGGGTGGCTGAATGGCTAAAGGGAAAGGGAAGAAGAAGAAGAAGTTTGGCGAGGCGACGAGGATGCGAGGAATGGGCGATTGTGTCTGCGCACGGCTTTGCTCCGTAACCGAGAGCGTCAGAACGACGATCGCATTATTCGCATTCGCGCGTCATTTCCACAGAGTAACAAAAAATCATTACACAGATATCACATCGATAAGCGCTCAGCCAGCTGCCCAATTCTCTGACTCTCTGATTCCAAATGCACCTCTGCGTCGTTTAGCATATCCCGTGGGGTCTCCAAGCCTCCACCCCACTCCTTTGTACCTTGCATCAACTTTCGCTATCATGCTTACAGAGGCAACACTTTAGTGCCCGGCACCACGTTACCTCGCCATTCGTCAGGTTACAACCCAATCATGGGCCAAGAACCCTAAAAGATCTCCAGGCTCAAGAAGTAAGATAGCATGCTCACATGCTATCGCTCTATGTGCTATCGCGGAATTCGGAATTCGGAAGAGACAATCTCATGTTAAATCTACAAAATTTGATCCGGCCGTTCGCCGTTCGCGCCGTTCGACCGTTGGAAGACCGTTCACATCCCTGAGACGCCGTTCCTTGAGCCCGAGACTCCTCACCTCACACGAGGTATGGAAGACGGCGACGAGGATGTGTTACCTGAGCCTCCCACATCTCTGATCCGTCTCCTGCCCGGACGCACGGTGAATGATGTTGACGAAGAAATTTTCCTGCTGTACACGCTCCACGCACCCGCACAAAACGATGGCGGCTTGGGATACGTCAACCACAGCTCCGACAGCCTTTGGATTGCTATAGATGGATCCAGCTGGTCTTCAGCTACGGACAGCGATCGAGAACTGTCTGGCTCGGTCGTGGTGCCGATATACCAGGATGTGACCAGTTTGCGTTCTTCCCGCGGAAACACCGGAAGCGTGCTATGGAGGTCCACCGTCCATCTTGCTATCCAGATCTTGCAGGACAATTTGTTGGACCTGACCGCGCTTCGCCATGCCAACGTGCTCGAACTAGGCTCTGGGACAGGTGCTTTACCCGCCCTGGTCGCATCTCATACCGCTGCTTGGCTAGCAACCGACCAACACCCCCTCCTCCCGCTTTTGCAAAAAAACACTCGCAATGTCGCAACCTGCTCAACAGCACCACTAGACTGGCTCGACTTTCTCGCTCCTCCATCCGCTCGTCAGACCCAACTCGGCACCAACGCCATACTCGCCCATTTCAACGGCAAAATCCCCGATCTAATCATCTGCTGTGACTGCGTCTACAATCCAGCCCTTTTCAAACCCCTCATCGCCACGATCAACGCCTTTACACAGCCTGCACATACCATGGTCCTCATGACATGCGAGATGCGAAGCGACGAATCTCTAGCCGAATTCCTCCAGTGTTGGACAACTAGCCATCCCACCTGGCGACTCGTCTCCCTCCAACAGCGTTTCGATAAAGGCTTTGTCGCCTTTGCCGCCTGGAAAGTCGCACAGTGAACACTTAGCCCTCACCATACCGTCATAAGCAAATAGATAGACAAAGCAAAGTCCGTTACATGATGTGCAAGAAAGAAAAGAAAAAAAAAAAAAAAAAGAGAAATGAATTTGAGACAAGGAAAATGGCAATCATTTGACAGCCTAGTTCCTGTCGGTGTTGGCTTGTCCATATTGGCCCGGTCTGGCAGACGTTGGTCTCGAGTGAGGGTTCGGCGCATGCTCTGAGCCAGGGCTGCCCATTCCAGGTACGCCCATGAATCCAGAATAAGGTGCTCCCATCATGCTCAGATGCGGGCTCGACATGAACGGCATGCTGCCAAACGGCATTCCCATGCTCGACGCTGGCATCCCCATGGGCGGCGACTGGTGGCCAGACGCCGATCCATGTCCCGCAACGGAACCCTCTTGATGTGCTTGTGACAATGCGTTCATGTAGGCCATTTGCGCTGCCTGCATCGCCTGCTGCTGAGCCATCATCGGATCAAATCCTCCCATCTGGCTACCACCGCCCATTTGCGATCCACCAAAGCCGCCCATGTGCGGCACACCCATACCCATCATACCGGGCATCATGCCGCCCATCATCATTTGCTGGTACATCATCGGGTTGAAGTAGGCCATCTGCTGCATCTGCTGTTGGTACTGTTGCATCTGCTGTTGCTGTTGTTGCTGCTGTTGACCCACAACATCCTCCTCTCGCTGGCGTCTTTCGGCCGAAACCCTCTCTCGCTCGCGTTCGGTCAGTGTGGCTCCGAGCCCTCCCGCGCCCTTGCGATCTCGCTCATGCGCAGTAATTGCTCCCAAAAGACCAGCCTGAGGCGGTGGGGGCTTGTTGGGCACGTTCACCAGGTTGCTGCCCAAAGCACGTGCCGTCGCCTCCTGAGTCTTGGCAGAGCGGTCCGCCTTGTCCTGTGCACCTGCCTGCACCAGTCCGTGCGGCGTAAAGACAGTCGTCATCGCACCTGGTTGCTCGTCTGGGTTGAGCTGTAGGAACGTTTGGCGGTCACGGCTGCCACCGCTTTGAGGCGTGTTGGATCGTGACTCATCTCCGTGTGCTGCCGTCAAGTGGTTGTTGAACATCGACTGGCGGTTGGATGCCTGCGTAGTCTGACCACCTTGTCCTGGAGATATCGACCTCTGGTAGCCATTAACATCAGCACCACGGGCAGCCAAATTCTGTCCATAACTAGATGCTGATGGCGGTAGCTGTCTCGGACCCTGGGCGGCGGTAGCAGCTCCAGACTCATGCGAGCGAGCAAGGCTATCAATCGAATCAGACATGTTCGCTGCTGGCGAGTCAGTGCCTCGAGCAGAGCTACTTGCAGGCTGAACACTGCGAATTGGCCTTGCTGCATCTTCGTCCTCCTCCTCGTCATCTTCTTCGTCCTCGTCATCGTCACTGTCGTCCGCCCAGTCGGCTGCCCGAGATCCTTTGGTCTTCTTTCCTCCAGCGCGGCCAGGTCGCGATAGAGCCTCTTGGTGCGCCTGGGCCTGAAGCTGAGCGGCAGTCTTGCGTTCTACTGATCGTTTGTTCTGCCCAAAGGTAGAGGGGTATTGCGATCCAACAGGTCTAAAGGTGGAATTGCCAGTATTTGCGTCGCGAGCCGTGTCCGTGTTGACGTTTGTATTAGTAGTTGTGGTGACAGGAGGGTCGACCGACTCAAAGGAGCTGCTCTTGGTATGAATGACAGGGGAAGGGGGCTGGTCCAGGTAAGAGTAAGCAGCCAGTGCATCATCGTTGATACTGTCATCCGGCCCAGTGCCCGATCGCGTAGGAGGTTGCTGGTCTGGCTTGTCCATGGCAGTAGCTCTAGCCGGCTGCGATGGATCAAGAGAGACCTTGGTGGCGTAAGTGCTTGCTGAGGGAGCGGCTGATACAGCGCTGGAACTGCGATCAAGCCCTTGTGACTGCGAGATTTGAGAGCTGAGTGCAGCAGGTTGAGCTTGGACAGGGGCACGTGAAGTATTCGACTGCAAGGCGGAGGCAGGAAGCTGATCCGAGATGGAAGCCATGTAGAACAAAGCACTTTCGTCGTAATTGGACGGAACAATTGATTCGCGCCTGTTGTCTCCGGATGCCACGTCAAGGCCACGACCGGACGGACCAAACGTATTGGACGTAGGCGGGTTGGCGTCATTGGTGGGCTGTGTAGACAAATCTTTTGCATCGGCGGAAGCGTTGGGGTACGAGGGCAGAGGTTCATTTGCAACGGCGGGAGATGAACGCGTGACGCCCGCGATTTGCGTCTGATTTGTCGGATCGACACCTGGCGCCGTGCGCGGCGCATTTGCAGGATTGCCTTGATGCGTTTGCGCAGAATGAGCTTGTGGTGTGGCAGGAAGTGCCCGCGAGGCCGTGTTGGGATACGCATCTGAATGCGATTCGGAACCCCGCGGATCACCATGAGTCGAGTGGGAACCCTGCGAAATTGCAAAACCGGTTGTTGGTTCTTGCAGAGGCTTCAGACCACCATAGTTTGGACCCATGAACCTTGGTCCATTGCTTGCTCTGTCTCCAATATCCCCCCGTTCCTGTGTAGGCTGATTGTATGAGTCCGGAGATCTCAGAGTCTCACCCCGCGCGTCTCTTGCGAAAGTCTGCTTGCCTTGGCCTGAAGAAAGGTCGAGGGGAGGCAAGGTCCTGCCATTCTGAGGCAGATCTGCAGCCTCTCTTGCTTGAGGAGTACTGCCATTGATTGCAGCGGTACGCTGAACAGATTCCGCCAATGCGGGCGGTGGAAGTGGCTGTAGGATCTTGGTCTTTTCCCCTCGCATTCTTGCGGACATGATGCCATGGAGAGAGGATCTGGTGGTGAGGTGGTCTTCGCGGGCAATCTCAAGGAACTCGGCGAGCTCTCTGTCCAGGAATAGCCGGTCTTTGAACGGTCCGATAGGGTAAGCAAAGAAGGGAGAAACAGGATTGCGAGCATCCCAGATAAAGTTCTCTGGTCGCCCATACAGCTTGAACGAGTCCATAAAGGCAAGGATCCATTTCATCATTTCGGCGTTGGCCCCTTTGCTCCCAGTGCCTTCGAGTTCTGGCATCAGCATGACCCAACCTGTTGTTCTTACCCGGTGAGTAGCGGACAGCACGGAGCTGGCAGGAAACACACCCTCCACCTTGAACAGACTTGAGCCTTCGACAAGCTCAGGTCGAGATGGGTAGACGGCAAAGGCGTGGGCTCCATAGATGAGGCTAGCAAAGGGTTTCTTAGCCTTCTTTGTCTCGTAGAAATTGGCGATCCCTGGCGCACCATTTCCTCCAGGGGGCGGCGGTAGATCTGCAACGCCTGGAGGACCCGGCGAGGTAACACCTCTGCTACCGCTGGTGCTCATTACACTGGATCGATCACCGGCTCCGCCGAGCTTCCAAAATTTCTTTTTGGTTCCTGTATCGGACTCGTCTAGCCTATGATCTGTGAGCACGAGCCAGACTTTCTTCCATTCCGTGGTACCCATGAAGCGAGCTTTGACCCAGCCCTCCATCCTGCCCTTGACGAGGGGTGACTTGACCACTGTGTCTGAGCTAGAGTCTTTTGCTGCATCAGCACCGGGTGCGCTAGGAGCTCCACCTAGACGAGCGCGAACAAGAGCGCCTGTATATATTTCTTCAAGGCGGACCTTTTCCCATGAAGCTAGGCGTATTGCGTTGATCCAAGCTTGAAGATATCGATGTCCGAGATTGAGCCAGCCGATGACTGTCCGATGTTCGGGCCTCTGGCGCTGTTCGGGAGCGAGCCACTGCTCTATCTGATCGGGGGGAAATGGAGGTGGGTCCCGGAAACAGAAAAGGGTGCGATTGTTGCCTGCTGAGTTGATAGCAAAAGCATGATGATAGCGGCCGCGACTTCCAGGAACTTGCTTTGGATCTTCGATGAGTAGACCGATGAAGTCGACAAAGGAATCGGTAATGTTGATGTAGGTTGGGGGTACTTCGGTGCCTTGTTTGGCGGCTTGTTCCATCTGCTCAACATTCCATAAGCTGAGGACTGTGCCAGAAAGCTGCACAAAACACTCTGTCCATTGTCTTTTTTCGTCACTAGCGTGAATCGCCTTGCCGTCGGTGCCCAGATCATCGCGTTTGAGAAGGTAGCCTTCCATGTAGAGCTTTTTCTGCTGAGCTTCCTGAAGCGAAAGAGCGCTGCGAAGATCCTGACTCTTGAATGTCAGCGGTGCCTGCGAAGATCGGACAGATCTGGCTACGGACCCGGTAGGCGAAGGGGGACGTTGAGGCCCTCCTGAGTAGTACTCTGGGTTGTCCAACGGCTGAAACGCCGAGATAGGACGCATGCTGGTAGATCTCAGCGATCCTGGCTGCTGCTGCTGTTGCTGCTGTTGCTGCATCTGCCTCGCTGAAGAATTCAAAAGAACGCTCGTGGACTGCGAGTGAGAGTGAGTTGGCTGAAATGGTCTTGCACCTGGCGATGGCCGACGAGCAGGATCGCGTGCCTGTTGAGCATTGAGATAAGGTTGAGGCTGAGACTGACCCAGTCGATCAGGAAAGGAAGCCGAAGGATTCATGGCGTGGGAAAGGTGATGATTGCGGGTGTGATCGTGGACAGAGACAAAGACAGTGTGAATGACGGAAGGTCCGACCAAATTTTGACTATCAAATAGAGCCCAGTGCACAGCCCGCCTTGTCCCCTAAAAATTAGCCGCCGCTTCACGCTACGCAACTCTACGCAACGCAACGCAACCAGAGGTTCGGCTCGACGCCGACAAATTTACGCCTCCACCATATCACGCATGTGACTTGGTTCGGCTAGTGAGTGACCATCACAGTATGCCGTCCAATATACTCTCAATACCGCGCAAGCGTACCGCAGCGCTTTCCAGTGCGCTGTCAAGTGCCATCCGCGACTATATCAGCCAACACTATACAGACACGCATCCCGAAGCCTTTGCCAACGACATTCGCGAATTCGGCCGTCTGCGAGATCAGATCGCCTCGCTCGACACGCACATCTCCGCCACGGACCATGTTTTGCGCTATCATGCTCAGCTTGTCTTCTTCGCCACAAAGTTTCCCAGTGATGTAGGGATCTCGTTCCCTTGGACGCTCGCATGTCCTCCGTCCATGCCGTCCTGGACTGGCAGCATTTCAGGTGCGATGGAGGCCATTCATGCTGCCGAGTCGGGTCCCCGATCAGGTACGAGTTATGCTACCTCGGACACGGTGGCCCACCCAGATGTCAACTACGAGAGGGCATGTGTACTCTTCAATCTGGCCAGCCTCTATTCCAGCCTGGGCTGTGCCGAGGCGAGGTCGGACAATGAATCCATCAAGCGAGCCACAGCCTGGTTCCAAAACGCTGCCGGTGTCTTGCAACATATTCTTGATCAGCTGGTGCCCGAGCTACACCGACTCAAGCCAGCATGCTCAGATCTGAGCGAAGGTCTGCTCAAGTGTCTCCGGGATCTCATGCTGGCCCAAGCGCAGGAATGCTTTTGGCAAAAGGCGGTCATGACCAAGCTCAAGGACGGCACCATTGCCAAGCTTGCCGAACAGGTCTCGACGTACTACAGCTCCGCTCTCGAAGCCACAGAGACATCTACCGCCATCGAGGCCAAAGTCACTCTGGCTTCTGGCTGGGCGAGCCATATTACGGTCAAGAAATGGCACTTTGCTGCTGCTGCCCAGTACAGAAAGGCGTGCGAGGATCTGGCAGCCAATCGATACGGCGATGAGCTTGGCCGTCTCAAGCTCGCAGAAACGCTGGTGAAGAAGGCGCTCGATTCAGCCAGACGCGGCGTCAGCGAAGCCATCACGAGTGACCTCAAAAGTCTGCAGCAGATCATTGTCACCAACATTGCAAGAGGGACCCGTGACAACGATCTGATCTATCTTGAGCCCGTCACCAATTCGACCAATCTGGCGCCGATACCCGCCGCAGCTATGGTCAAGCCCGTCATACCAGTCGAAGTGGCTGATCCCATCCCGCTGCTCCGGGAAACTCCTACGCCGGCCCTGGGCAGGCCATTCTTTGCCGAGCTGGTGCCGTACGGCGTTCATTTGGCTATCAGTATTTATGACGACCGTAAAGACAGCTTTGTGCGCGACACTATTGCCAGTCGACGCGACGAGCTGGACGCCATCGCTAGCAGTACTTTGCAGAGCTTAAATCTGCCCGGATCGCTGCAGGCTCTTGAGCAGCCCATGGGTCTCCCACCCACGCTGTTGCGAAAGCACGAAGAAATCGCTGCTCAGGGCGGCGTAGATCGTCTACACCGAATCGCCAGTGACGTGGCAAGGATCGCTGCCTCTGACCGTCAGGTCTTGTCCGAGACGCTAGCGTTACTTGATGCAGAGGAAAGAGAGGACGAGTCGGTGCGCGAGTCGTATGCACGCAGTGGCTGGACGCGGCCAGCAAGTCGAGCGGTGAATCAGGAATTGAAAGCACAAGCCAGTCAGTACCACGATACGCTAATCAAGGCAGCAGCCTCGGACGACATAGTCCGACAGAAGCTTGAGGATTGGGAAGACCTCTTGGGGGTTTTGTCTGGCGGTGTCCCGGCCTTAGAGGCGTTTGTGCCATCGTCGAATCCATCTCTGAGCTCGGCTCAGACATCTGACGCACAGGTGCAATGTGTTCGCGCTCTCCGAGTTGAACTCGAGAATCTGGATGATATGCTGGACTCGAGAGCGGCGTGCTTGACGGAAGCCAAAGCGTTGGCGACCTCTGACGACATTCGACCTCTAGTGATGCGGGAAGCTGCTGCCATTTCGAGGCGGACAGGAAGCCCGAGTTCCAGCAACACTATCACGGCGGCTGAGTTTGAGGACTTGTTCGCCCAGGAAATGGACAAGTACACACGCTTCAAGCAAGAAATCGACCAATCGGCTACACAGCAGGCTCAGCTTCTGGACCGAATTGGGGAGAAGAACACGGCTTTCGTGCAAGCCCGACGATCTGACCCGACCATTCACCGTCGCGAAAAGGCACTGCAGAATCTGGACATTGCGTTTGTCAAGTACAGGGAGCTGTCGAGCAACCTGGTTGAAGGGCTGGAGTTTTACAATTCTCTGGCCAAGATCTTGGGCGCCTTTCGTGATCAGGTGAAAGAGTGGGCACGGGCGCGGCAGACTGACCTGCACTACCTCATCGACCAGCTGCACAGTACGCACATGAACGAGACACAGACTCAAGTTCCACCGACCGTGCGACCTACGCCGCGCAGAACACCGCGCAAGACCAAAGAGCAGCAAGCAGCCGCTTCTACTGCTATTAATGATGACAACAACGACGCCCTGGTACATGACAGTCCAGGCCTGCCTGCCAAAGTAGCTCCTGTGCCCCAGTGGGGCGCCTTTCCGGGAGGCAAGATTCAATTCGGCAGCGACGATTAGATTCACGTCAATAGAATGCAAGCAGTACACATGCAAGAGAGAAAGGAAAGAGGCATTGTTCGATCTATTGCGACATGAGCGGTACCAAGGAAGGGGGATGCGAGACTTCCTCGAGTTCCGTAGAGAGGGGCCCGAGGGGATTTATACAAGCAAGGGTGTGAGAGCTGCTACGATGGCGGGGAGAGCAAGTGCCAACCGACTAGTGAGGGATGCATGCATTCCGCCTACGGCACTGGACGAGCTGCCGGAGGAAGAAGTACTGCTGCTGCTGGAGGAGGAAGAATTGGAGGAGCTGCTGGCGACGTACGTGATGCCGTTCATCTGCGCAGCAGCTTTGAACAGGCCGTTACTGCCGGTATTGTAGAGATCAGCGAGGATGAAGGTGGGGTAGACGTTGGAGTGGAGACGTGCGCAATTGTTGACGTCTGTGAGGACAGAGGACTGGGAGTTGGTCGTGTTGAGCTGGTTGGTGTTGGGGACGGTGATGGAAGTGCCAAAGAGGTTGAAGCTGGTGTCGAGATCGTGGTTGACGAGGTACATGAGGTTGGACGCCGACGAGCCCGTGTTGATACGGTCGACGGAGCAGTTAAACGGCGTAGTGGTCTGGTCGTACGGATTTTCCCAGATGTTTTGAAACTCGGGCAGGATGTAGGGCACGGTGGAGGTATCGGCAGAGTTGTCGATAAAGACAACGAGACGCTTGCCGCTGTCGATCATGGAACCGAGTGTCGGCCAGGAATCGCGTGCGGTGGCCGCGCTCGAGGGCGTGTATGCAACGCTGGCCAGATTGGTGGACTGAAAGGCGGTGGCGAACTTCGACACGGCCTGGTCGTCAGAGTTGACCATGAGAATCGTGACTACATCGTTGGCATTGTTGTTCAGCCAGGTGCGCACGTTGGACAGGTACGACTCGAGACTGCCACCATTCACAATTGAACATCTGAACAAAACGCCCACAAGGAAGGTCAGTGGGGTTTTTTTTTTTTTCATTTCGGCTCACCACGTCCAGTACTGCGAAACTTACGATGTATGACAGAGGTCCAAGCCGGAACCGGTGGTGGAGGAGTTAGATGAGGTGTGTACCTGAATCTGCAGCAGACGAATGCCGTCGTTGAGCTGATCGACGACGGAGCGTTGCTGATTGTACCCCAGTGTAGCCTGACTGATGGAGCCGATGGCGTAGCTGTTGTGTGCGCCGACGTAGGTCACGTTGGAATACATTTTGCTGCACAGCGAAGAATCACCATTACAGCTCGTGCTCGCTCTCTGCACAACGGAAGGCAGTCCCACTACGCTAGATGCGAACACGGCAGCCAGCGCCAGCGCCAGACGGAGTAGGTTGGGATTCATCTTTGTGGTCGTGGGTGGTTGTGTGGCAGGAAGGGGAAAGGGGGGCGGCCGGCGTGGGTGAGGCGGTGTTTTGTTGTTCTTTGTGTTTTTCAGGGTTCGACCGTTCTCGGCATCGTCAGCGCCCAAACCGCCGAGCTTGACGCGCGCAACTCACACCACGAGGTCAATTTATATACATCTGAAAATATATTGCACCAGGTCATTCCATACTAACTAAGCATCTTGGATGGCAATGTTGCGCGTCTTTGCGTGCTGTTCCACCTTCTTGGGCACTTCAATGCGCAGCAGGCCGTTGTCAAAGCGGGCTTTCAGCGCAGATTCCTGCGAGAGATCCGCCGTCGGTGGCAGGGTAAAGGTGCGGGAGAAGGAGCCAAAGACGCGCTCAGACATGAGAGCGTGCCCCACGTTTCGCTGTACTTGGTGCTGAGCTGGGTCTTGCTGCGCCGCCACTTCGTGTGAGTCGGACGATTCGGTGGGCTGGGCGCCGTCTGGTGTGGGTGCTTCGCTTTCGGTGGCAGTGGTGGGTGGAGCTGTGGAAGAGTACTCGCTCCTCATCTGGCCTTCAATGGTGAGGCGTCGTCGGTCGGCGTCTACCTGAATGTTGACGTCTTCCTTTTTCACACCGGCGAGTTCGGCAGAGAGGACAAACTTGGTCGCCTCTTCCACTACGTCAATGCGCGGACCTACGGACCAGAGTCGCTCGTTGCGACTCACATCCCCCAAGCGCGGACGCGCCACCAACCCGCCCCAAGGATGGAAGAAATCATGCAGCGGCGACGACGAAGAAGAAAAGGGATCAAGATCGTCAAACGGCGAGCTGAACAGGCTCGATCGCATCTGCGGAGCAGTGCTCGAGCTCAGTCCTCGTGTCAGCGTAGGCAGTACACTTCGCCCAAGCGCATACGGGCGCAAAGTGGCACGTGTAATCGCAGGGCTTGCCAAGTCGAGTCGAATACTAGGTCGCATCATGTAGAGTCGTTGGTGCCGTTACACTCCCCAGTCAAGGTCCTGCGATTTATATATCTTCGAGGGAGGGCAGAACTCAGCTCAGGATAGAGGAACCGATCGGGTTCCAGACATTTCTACCACAGTCTAGAACACTGGCTCGCTCAAATGATCAAGTGTGTGGTAGTCATCCATCTGCGGCCCCTTCATGGTCAGCTGAGCAGCTGAGCCAGGCTAGAAACATGTGGCGAATGCTAGAAAATTCTTTCGCTTCGACAATTCCAGTCTGTTAGATCGGGCAATTTTGTCGACATCGCTTGCGCGCTTGCGGTACCGCTGGTTACACGCAGTGTCTAGAGGCTATACAAAGTGATCTGATGCTTCGAGAGCCGTTTGACAGGCAGAGCAGAAGCGTTGACTACCAAATTCGCGGTGAGTGGCGACGCATGCGTTGCAGAAAAGTCCACCGCAGCCGGCGCACGACCGCCGGGTTTCTAGCATGCCAAAACGACGGTGACAGCTCCCGTTCATGCAGTGAGACGAAAACGAGTCTGGTACGCCAACTGCCTCACCCATAAGGGTCCACAGGTAGAGTCGTCCGTTTTCATCGCCGCTCAATAGCATGCGGTCGGTCGAGGCGATGGCAGTAACGAGCGGACGGTCTGTGTCGGATCCCAGTCGATCGTGGTGTTCAAATACATGCAGTGCCTTTAGCTTCCAAGCCAGTGAGGCACTTGCATCCGTCGCTGATACGCCCCTGCTGTGTAGGCGCAGCGATGAGGACGATTTTGAGGCAGAAAGTTTGTGGAAAGCCTCGGTGTGTGCCGAGACAGCTTCCCATGCAATGATTTTGCCGCGATGGCCGGTCAAGACGACAGCCAGCCGTCCAATGTGGTAGTCGCGCTCCATGAACGCCAAGCTAGCGACAGGTTCGAGCAGACTTGCACTCGTCGCCAAACAGCTGAGCATTTCGCCATTGATCGACCATAGTCGAACCTCGGGTCCGCAGCCAGTGGCAATGTAGCCTGTCTTGTCGTCGACAGCGACCAAGTGTACTCCACCTTCGTGACCGCGCAGAGAGCGAACATATTCGCCACGATTCAGATCCCAGATGATGGCAGTCGTATCCTTGGATCCGCTTACTACAACACTCCAAGCTGATGAAGCTGCCAGGCAGAGCACCCCTTGGTCGTGACCGCGGAGGATATGAGACAGTGTTGCATCTTTCTTGGCAACGTCGAATTGCCATAGACTTACAACGCCGTCCGAGCTCCCAGCCCCGAGGGAATTTGGTCCCGTTTGTGCAATACACGTGATTCGGTCGGGAACCAATTGCTCGATCACTGCCATCGCCTTCTTGGGATCTTTGGCGCTGAACATGCGCAAACTGCCGTCCAGGTGACCGACAGTAAGCGACACACTCAGCTTGGGAAAGATGAGGCAGTCTCGCGGCGATGCAAAGGCTCGCTGTGGGTGAAAAGGATAGATGAAATGCACGGCATCCTTCAGCGTTCGAATTGGAGCAATGTTTTGCACAATCAGCCGCGGATGTTCAAGTAGGCCGAACCGTTCTGCTGATGGCAGTGAATGCACCGGACGCTTCAGTCGCTGAACATGAGGTTGCTGGAAGAGACGAGATGGCGTTTGTCCAAAATTGTGAATCACCTGCGCTGTCGCTTGTCTTTCTATGGCCGAATCAATCGCATCGAGATCAATGGCATCCTCATAGCTGAGTGGGTGAAAGACATTGGTACTTTCCACGGCGTCTGCTCCACGGGATCTGTACCCAAAGACCAAATCGATCCAGTGATGGAGGCGCTGAGACACGAACTCGGACTCGAGAGCCTCCCGATGTTTTTGAACAAACAGCCGGGGATCACCCTTGGCCCAGGGTGGCAGCTCCACATCGTCAATTGCTTCGCCGCTCTGCGTGACACCAAAGTCGAAGCGATTGCTGTTACACAGAAAGTCTGGTAAATAGAAGAACTCCGGTATGAGTTCACGAACATCACCCCGCGAGAGCTCGGAAGCGGATCGCCAGGCTTTTCCGATCGACGCAAAAGTGCGGTCAGCCAGATCAAAATTTCCTCCCTGCAAAGCGATCAATAACCGCTCGAATGGCCGCGTTCGGATCAGGAATCCGCAGACTGTCGAGGCCGTCGAGTAGTGCGTACCGTAATGAAAAGGGTCCATTTCGACTTCTTGCAATTGAACGTAGCGATCTTCAAATTCTTTGCGTCTGGCCGGCGTCTGGGCTCCCATAGGAAGCTCCAACTTGCGAAACGAGGCCGGATTAGTGAGATCCAGGTGCTCGCTCGTGTAGTCGGCAAGGACCCAGGGAAAGCACGGAAATTGCGTCAAATCGTTCATGGATCTGCCAGCGAGTGTGTTCAGCTCCATCAGGTAATCGAAATTGCTCAATTTGCCATCCCGCCACGCGGCTGTGGTCGTTCCCCACGTTGACGACCTGCCCAGAACGGCGCCGGCGAGTCGGGAGCCTATACTGACGGACCGATGTGATGTGCTGCTCACAGCTTTTTCTCGAACTCCGTCCAGCATCATTTCTGCTGATGCTATCGCCGAGGGCGCCTTGGTCTGCAATTCTTGGTACATCCTGCTTGCTGCTTGAGTGTCTGGACAAACAAGCAGACACGCCTGTCCGTCCTCGAAAAAGATCTCAACAGCGGTTCGTCGATGGAGCCAAGATCGTCTGTAACAGATTCTGAGCGCATCCCAAGCCCATTTGCGTGTTCGAGCTTCGCCTTCTAGTTGAGCAATTAGGTCAGAGGGCTTGGATGCGTCAGACGAAAGCGTCGCTACAACCGTTGCATCGCGTTCCTCGGACGGCGCCTCCCAGACGTTGATGAGCTCACCGTTCGGTCGTTGAAAGTAGTCGTCCATCAGGTATACTGACTTTTTGCCCAAGATGAGGAGACACCCTCGAGACTCAATACCGACAACTCGAGAAGTATTGAAGACGGCCTCGATCACATCACCCCTTTCCAGTGAGCGTAGAACACGACGATACTTGTCTTCGTGATATGACTCCACACCATCCCCATGTTCAGGCTCGTCAGGCGCAGATGGACGAGGCCCGTCAAAACTAGACTCGGCCGAATGTTTGGACGAAGCCGTATGAGCTTTCAGCGTACTTGGGGACGTAACCTCGTCAGGAAGGACTTCTGCGTCGACCCATGCGTCGTTGTCAGTCGCTGCTTCGATTACGAGAGACTCGGTCAGTTGCGGCGCGATGTCTCTTGCTGCGTCCAACGGCGTCAATCTTTGCATCTTCAAGCGCATACGTCCGGGTCCTTCTGTAGAGTCAAGTCTCCAACTCGACTGGGTCATGTCGTGTGAAGGGCCAAGGAGCGCCCTTTCTCGCTCCAATTCGCAGCAGAGCTTTGCCCATTCAAGAGCCGCGAATTGGTTGATTTCGCGCAGGTCATTGACAAACTTGACGCCACGTACTCGTTCGGCCTCGACGAGACTAGTGTGCCAGGTAGCCATACGCTTCTCAGTGTTGTGAACAATTTGCTCGTGATTGTCGACTCGACGTAGCGAATCATGCAGTTGCTGCAACCGTTCCATGTGTGCTGCAGAGCGAATCGTCTCCTGACTTTTCGAGAAATTGATCCAGGCATTCTCGTAGGCCATGGGTGTGTTCTCGATAGCGCCCTTGTTCGAAGTATCAGGTGATGTTGAATTTCTGTCTGGCATCGAAAGCGCAGTGAATTGCAACATCGCAGCTCCTTCGACTACACTCGGAGACGCTAGCGTCAGCAGGCTGAACAGAGTGGAAGCATTCTCCTTCGACTTCTGCGAGTGCGCAGGATCGCGCATCACGCTGAGCGCACGATTTACTAAGCACTGCAAAAATGTGGGATCCTGATTCTCGGGTCTCAGAATCGTAGTTTGGTGTTCGATGATGACCGCCAGAGTTGGACCAATGTCACTCTTTGCAGCTAGTCGCTGAAGGATGATGCGGTTTAGGCTGTGAAAGAGTCTCACAGGGGATCGAGGCTCGCTCCTTGTAGGGGCTTGCATCATAAGCTGCAGTATGGACAGGATTGAGTTCAGCAATTCTTCCTCCAGAACGCTGCCCTCGCGAAGATCTTCCGATGCTGTTTCGAAGAACATTTCAAGACTCTCCGACATTGCGAGCAGCTGCTCTGGTATCTGACCTGTAAGTTTTCGCAGCTCTGTAGTCATATCGCAGAAAAAGCAAGACCGAAAGATGGCTTGCTGGGAAAGGTTCGTGGGTGGCATTGCACGCTCGATTGTCGCCAATACCGCAATTGACTTCGTTTCCAGTAGATACTTTGTGGCTAAGCTTGCGAGTGTGGCCAGCAATGATCTTGCAAGATTGTCGACGTCAGCGGCGATACTGCTAGAGTCGCTTTCGTTCTTGAGGTTGATTGCTTGTGATTTGTCCGTGTCAATATACGGAAAGATGCAGTCGATTAAGCCTCGCAGGATTGTTGGCGAGAACACGAGCTCCTTGACTTTCTCTGACCCTAGAGCGTACTTCTTCAGTAAATTGACAGAGTCTTTGAGAGACGAAAAATCGTTCGAGACCTTCACAGAGCCCTTTAGGTCATCAATGCGGCCGTTTATGGAATAGCTCCGCTTGATGCGCTGGCCTCTAGAAGCGGTAGATCCATCGAACGGAGAAGGCCTGCTCATCGCATCAGGGTCACGTTGCTTGCCAGTGCCTCGCTGGCTCAGCGATCGGAAAGCCTCTTTGAGACAAGAAAGTATCGCCCGGAGGACAGGTGGACAATGTATCTGTCTGATTTGACCTACAGCGGGCAAATGCTGTGTGCTAGGGCGTTCAGACGACATATTTGAACCCAGAAGCGCTGACCACAGTAGAGACATGATCGAGGGGACCGCCCAAAAGCGTGGTAAAAGGCGGTCCAGAACCTTGAACCCACCAGACGTATTTAGACGGTAGGCATAATTAGCCTCCGCCACGAGCAGAAGGCGGACTAAGATTTCCAGAGAGATCTCTGCAGCCTTTTCTTCGGCTCGAGGGTGGAAGAAAAGTAGCAGCCACTTGACATTGATTGCATCGGCAAATTTGAACAGGAAGGCTCGTCGCTCTGCAAGCAGCTCAGACAGCATGTCAAAGACAGCCAGAGCTAAAGTCGTCTTCGATTTAGGAGATTCATCCGAATCCGTGTGTGTCGCGGTGGGATGCGCCGAGATTGTTGCTAGTGTCGGAAGCGCTTTGGCGTCGAGAGTGGCAGATCTCAAAACAGTCCTCCTGGGTGTCGGCCTTGTTTCAGCATTCTGGCATAGCTTCGAAGCCAAGAATGAAGTGATAACGCGAAGCGAGCCTTCAGAGAACGAAGACGACAGCACATGTTTGAGCGCACTGGTGAGAGCTGGGTAGAGTTGCTCTTCATAGATGCCCGAGCGCATGGCGTGGGTCAGCTTCTTGACCATTTGCATCTTTGCCATGCGCTTCACGTTAAACTTTCGATTCCGTGACGTGCGCAGCAGCGCTTTGATATGCCCAAGATGGCTGCGTTGCACCTCAATTGAGGTCTGTGTCCAGAGATCAAAGTCTAGGAGAACTACACGATAAAGGAACGGATTGATCAACGTGGCTTGTTCTGGCCTCTCCTCGTCAATGCCGACGGCCAGACAGATGATCCGCAAAGTGTCAGGGTTGCAAAGCTGAGCTTTACGACGGAGTAAATATCCTAGCACTTCATAACCCTTGCACCGCTCGATGTCTTCGCTTAAGCGCCACGAATTAGAGACAAGTTCCAGCAAGAGGGAAAGTGCTTGCGTCAGTCGATCCGTAGTATCAGCCACCTCTACGATTTTCAGAAGCAGTGCGCTTCCACCGAGCTTCCATACGGCCTCGTCCAGCGGTCTCGGCACCATCAATGTCGGCTCGCCGTACAGTCTAGCGGCTCCAGTGGGAATAACTGCCGCTTCAGCATTATGTGACATAGCTTGATTGAGAAGAACCATGTTGTCGGAGGGTTTTGCGATATCGCGGGACGACGTAAATTCGACAGTGCCAGTCGAGACCTGCCGCCTTGTTGGTCTATTGAACGTGGCAGAGTTCGCGGCGTTAACAACGAAATACAAACGGTCCTCTGGAATCAGGTCACATGATCTTCCAGCGATCGCTGTGACCAGAGGTAGACTGGAGATCTCCTTCTCTGTGATCGAGCTACTAGTTTCAGCCAGTTTCGCGATGGCATCGAGCCTGAGATTAATGCTTGCGCTAGCCTTGTAAGTCAGGAACCGACCTAATGAGTCTTGCATGTTGCTTGCATAACGAGCTCCAAGCTCAAACAACACCAACGGCAGATCGGGCGGAAGCGTGTCGTCCAACAAAATGGTCGGGCCAATTGACCATACTAGCCGATTCAAGGCGCTTTTGCCATGTAAGTCTGATTTCGCAGGCCCCGGAGGTGAGCCAAGAACAGCTCGAACAGGGTTTTCATTGGCGTTGCCAGCAGAGGCAGGCCATGGAGCAAGCTTCTCGCCAATCAGGACGCCATTAACAAAGACCTGTACCGACGACACCTTAGCTCCTCCTCGAGGCCGTGCGTGGGTTAGGACCAGGTGATACCGTTTTCCTGTAGAGAAGCAGAAATCATTGAACCTGGTCGGAGGAGGAACGGGTGTGCTGCTGTACGTCAGCAATCCAGTGCCGGGCTCTATGTTGAGCTGAACCTTGAAATGTTGGTGTGCGTCGAAGATGGTCAGCATCTGCAAGGGCATACTAGGCTCGATACGTTCGATCGTAAAGGAGGTAGCAAAGGTAAAGCCCCGAGAGACACCAGTGGGAGGAAAAGGTCGTCTCAAGGCAGAGAAAGCTATTGAAGCATGACCATGCGCACTCATGTTGAGTAAGACATGGTTCGGCTGTTGCGTTGCTTTCGAAGATTGAAGAAGCACATCAACCAGGTCATCGTACGAGGCGTCTTGGGAGGATCTGCATAGTCTGCTGAGGATCTCGCGTGCATCCTGATCTGGTACACCTCTTGCAGCGTATAGGTGTCGGACAATTTGAGCCTTAAAACTCTGATTGTGAGCAGCTGACAAAGTCGGAGACGTTCTTGGGAAACATGATGGAAAAAGTAGTGACGAGAGCCCTGCGTCGCTCAGAGCAATCTGATTCTTCCTGTTGGCAGTGACAAGCCGCAATACGACCATCAGGACCATGGAACCCAAGCCGCTTTCAGATCTTGAGGTTCCTTGTAACAGCTGCAGGGCAAGGCTCACAACTGTTGGGAAGGCCAAGACAAGGTTCGGACCCAGCTCTGCATTGACTTTGCCTGCAACAGCATCCTTATGAGCGATGGCGTCCTCATCCGACAGCAGAGGAGCAATCCGGCTTGCATATGTTGGCACGTTCCCGAGTGAGAGCGCTATAAGTGTTCCGAATAGGTCGTTTGGCGGTAGGTTGTCCACCGCAGAAACATGAACGGAAGCGGCCAGGTGATCCCAGCCGACACTCCTCTCGAACGCTGTGAGATTCAGTGGGTGTCCAGCCATGGAGTCGGACAAAATCGTTAAAGCCAGCTGAAAGATCTCGAGCTTAGAGCTGCTGTCAGTGATTGGTTTCTTGACCTCTAATGATGACAGCAGATGCACAACGACGAGAAAGCCGCCGGCTTCACGAAAATCATCTTGGGCGCTTGACCTTTCGACAAGCATACGATGCAATCGAGCACCAAGGTGAAGGCGATCTTTGACATTCTCGGGACCGCATCGATGAAGTGCTTCTAGGACGGATAAAAGTTCGCTTCGCTGAGCTGCTCTTGTGTTTGTGGCTGGACTGGAAAGGCCAGCCTCGCCTCTGCGAGATGACGGGGATGTGGACCCCAAAGGAGGGCTGGCGACTCTGCGGACAGAGCTACCATCAATTGACACTGACAAAGACGGTACGATCTCGGTTTCGGATGCAGTCCGAGACCGGAGTGACGACGAGCTCGCTGATGTCACAAGTGAGGGTGATACCGATGATAGAGCTGGTCGACCTTCGGCACTATGAACCTCAGACGGAGGCACCGCCGACATGTTTGTGACAGCAGACTTCGTGCAGCCTTGTGAGCCTCGCAAACGGCATCAGGTGCTTGCACAATGACACTCCTCTCTTGGCATGAGAAGTGACAGTTTCGTGTTCGGAAAGCTGGTCCGTTCGCGGTGTTGGTCTCACCTTTCCTGGCCAATAATTTATCGATGCATCTGCGGGTATCGGAAGAGCCGAGGTGTTATTTAGCCACGAACCTTCTGGAGCTGAAAGTGACACTTTTGCCACATGACGGCACAGATGGCAACTGACTCGGCTAGGGCTTCAGTCTGGCGAGACGCGCTGTCTCCCACGACACAGGAATGCATTCGACGACTAGAAGCAGCGCCCAAAGCTCCATCTTTCTCGCATGTGCCGAAACGGAAGCAGGCGGCGGTGGCCGCAATTCTGTACGAATCTGATTCGGGTCAGCTTAGGGTGATCATGTCAACTCGCGCCCTGCACCTTCGGTCTCACCCGGGTCAGGCCTCGCTTCCAGGAGGGAAGATGGACAGCTCGGATCGGGATGTCGTGCAGACTGCATTGCGCGAGAGTGTCGAAGAGATACGGTTACCAGCAAAGAAGACAGTTTGGCTTCACACTGGATATCCCTTCCTAAGCAAACTTGGCCTGCTCGTGCATCCAGTGGTTTTTTTTCTTCGTGACGGGGAAAAGGAGATCAGGAGACTGGTGGCGAGTCCGTCGGAAGTGTCAGACATCTGGTCCTATCCCCTAGCCGCCTTTCTCTCCAGTGTTGCCGCACCTGATCTCGTACTGGCAGACCCAGCGTCTGTGGACAAGCATCGTCCTCCACAGACAGTGTACCGCACATACACAGACGTGCCTTGGCTGGGCTCTCACTATCGTCTGCATCGCTTTCGCTCTCACAAGCAACTTATTAAAGGTCTGACAGCTGATGTGCTCATATCGGTAGCCAGCGACGCGTATGGTCAACAGCCAAAGTATCAAGTGACTGCCCCAAATCAAAGGACATGGGAAGATATGGTAGGTATCATGGTGGAAAGATATATCAATCCCAACCAAAGACCCGAGCAACGATGGGGTGATGGCGAGAGTGGTGATGCACAAGGGAGCAGCGAAACATATGAAACTTTTGAAGGTGTCGACCTAGATCATGACATCGGACAACAACAGCAAGACACTTTGTGACACAGCACCAAACAACATGCAATTGTACAACGAAACCGATATTGAAATTATGCGGAGATCTTGGCCTTCTTTGCAGATGACTTCTTGGCCGGCTTTGCGACGGCTTCCGCTTCTGCGTCGGCGGAAATAGCATCGCGTGTGTAACCGGGGAAATCGTAGTCAATGCCAGCATCGGCAAGCTTTGCCTTACGTTTCTCCTGTCTGCTCAAAGCGCGCTGAATGGTCACTTCTTGTTCGTCTTCCGTTTTGCTTCTGTCCCGCTTGAGGCGCTCCATTCGGGCGCCAGGGATCGGCCGGTACTTTCGGTTGGCACCAATCCACATTTCGGGGTGAATCTTGTCTTTCGGTACCAATCGCACCTGTAACAAGGCTCCATCAATCAGGTAGTTGTTCATCGTCTCCTGCACAATGCTGGCTACGTCTTTGTCGGCGAATTCAACAAAGGCGTAGTGCTTGGATGCACCTGTCTTTTTGTTTCGACTGACTCGAAGACGGGTGACGTCGCCAAATTGGGTGAAATATCCCTTCATTTGATCCTCAAAGAAGCCTTTGGGGAGGCGACCAACATACAATGTGCCCGGCGTGGATGCGTTCTTGGAGTTCTTTTTGGACTTTTTCAGCTTGTCGAGACGCTGCTTGACGACGGCATCGTCTTTAGAGTTGGGCAGCTTGATGGATGCCATGCTGGAGCGTTGCGCTAGTTTGTCGTCTTCTTCGTCTTCGTCGCTCGAGTTTCCCTCGTCCTCTTCCTCGTCTTCTTCATCGTCTGACACATCTGACAGTGAGGCGATAACTTCGCGCTCGTTGAGAACCTGACTGGACGCAGCTTTAGGAGCAACGTCATGAGTCGCCTTTGCTTTCTTGGCCTTGGGAGCAGCTGTAGTCTCCTTCTCAGCGTTGGCCTGTGATTTCTTGGACCCTGTCTCAGATGTAGCTGCTGCTTTCGGCTCAGCAGCACGCTTCTTGCCGTTGGACGTCGACTCGGCGTCTTTGGCGAGTGCCTCCTTCTGCACGTCTGGGTTGCGCGATCGCCGACCTTTCCTCACCGGACCTTCTGGTGTGTCGTTGCTGGGTGCAGCTGAGGCAGCATCTGCGGTAGCCGTGGCATCCTTCAACGCCGTCTTGGACCGCGACGATTTCGGCTTCTCTGTTTCTTCCACTGTGCTGGCTTTTGCCGCTTTCTTGACTACAGGGGTCTGAGCATTTGCCTTGCTGGACTTGGCTACCTTCTCACTAGATGCCGCTTTGGGCTTGTCGCCACTTTGCGTGCTTGTCTTCTTAGGTGGCATGATGGGGCAGGCAGTGAGAGTAACAGGCAAGAAGGTCTTCTGAACGTCAAAACAGCAAAATTCACGTCAGGGTTCACGCCAAAAAAAAAAGGGAAAAAAAAAGTCGGAAATTCTGGAGACACTAGATGAGCGAGACGCGGTCTCGTACGAAAGGGCTGATCGACGAGAACTCCACAAGTCCACAACCTTCTATTTACAGTGGAAGTGCAGAGTGAACACCTGTCGTCATTTCTTCTTGCCAGACACCACCAACAACATCGACCCGCATATCCACGATGTCAACAGTAGCACCAGAAATCCTTTGGGCCCAGCGATCCTCAAAGGAGGAGCCGGAAAAGGTAGGTCACGGAATACCCTCTTCTCGCTGTAGGCTCGCACTGACATCCTTGCTTTGGCACACAGAATGTCGTGATGCTCACGATCAACGTTCCCAACCTTGCAGCTCCACCAGCGACCAAGTTTGACCTTACTTCGTCCGGCTTCACATTCCACGCCAAAGTGGGAGATTCTAGCAAGGGAATCGAGACGAAAGAGTACGACTTTAAGCTCGACTTTTACGCCGAGGTGGACGTAGAGAACTCCAAGCAGCACACGACGTCCAAGTGCCTTTACGTCGTTTTGCGTAAAAAGGAGCTTGCCGAAGAGTACTGGCCTCGATTGACCAAGGACAAGGTTCGCTTGCATAACGTCAAGACCGACTTTGACAAGTGGGTGGACGAAGACGAGCAGGACGGTAACGACGCCGAGGACCTGGCCGGTATGGGCGGCATGGGTGGCATGGGCGGCGGTATGGGCGGAATGGACCCTGCCATGATGGGAATGGGAGGTGCTGGTGGCATGGACCCGTCCATGATGGGCATGGGCGGTGCTGGTGGCATGGGAGGCATGGGTGGCATGGACCTCCAAAAGATGATGGCTCAAATGGGCGCCGGCGGAATGGGGGGCATGGGCGGAATGCCAGACTTTGGCGCCGAAGACGACGACGACGAAGAAGAAGGTGACGACGCCGCTGACGAAGCTGCCACCGACTCTGCCGCCATCGTGGAGGAGACCAAGTAAACGACACTCTCATATATACATCCCACTCAAAATCTATTGCCATAGCTAACAGCATTTTAATTGCTAATCTCATGTAGCAATCCCGGTGACTGTGCTCAAGCGACAATGGTGAGCTCTTTCGTCCTGTTGGCTGCATAGGCGTCTTTCCATGTGTCCCAAATGCTGTGCGAAGACAAAGTCAGTAACGAGTCTGGAGCCGCGCTGAAGACGCTACTTACTTGACAAGCTCTTCGATGTATCGCTCTTGAACCTCCTTGAGCTCTTCTTTGGTAGGATTCAAGTTCTTTGTGACATGAATTGGCTTGCCGACAACACTGACGATGGGATGTCGATAAGGCATCAGACCCATACTGTAGTTAAAGAGACCTCGGCCGTGGAAAAAGGGCAGCGTAAAGCCAAATACGGACTGGAACTTTTTCTGAAGTGAATAGATCTTGGTCCCTTCCTCGTTTGACAGCTGCTCGTAGACATCGTTCTCGCCGAAGGAGAAGACGGGCACAAGGTCGGCGCCATTACGAATGGCAATTTTGATAAAGCCCAGCCGTCTTCGCAGAGTCAGGTCAGCTGTCCCTGGATGAGCATGCAAGGATTCGGAGGCACCGCCAACTACAATAGCGATGGCGTGTCCATTGCCTTTGCGAAGGATAGCCTCGCAGCTGCGCTTCGAGACACTGCAGATGCCCATCGCCATGAGACAGTCGCGGAACAGCGGGATGGTAAAATTGGTAGCCAGGGTGAGCAAGTGCGGCGTAATGCCGGGGAAGCTCTCTGGGAACTCTGTCGCATCTGTTGCTAAATTGGCCACAGCAGCGACACCCAGGATACCATGGGGATGGTAGCCAAAAATGTAAGGTCTGTCGGCTGGTAAGTTGGTCGTCTTGATCATGGAAATGGGAAAGTATTCTGCAAAGTAGCGAAACACAGCAAGTTTGCGCACAGCAGAGAAGCGTCGGCCTCCGTTCTCGGGAGCATTGTCGATGAAAAAGATCCAGACCAAGTACGGACCCAAGATGGGCCAGAAGAGGGGTATAGAGAGGAGAAAGAAGAACAGACTCAGACACAGCGGCAGCAGCAGTGCCCAGAACAACACCCCGAGTGTTTGTAACCTGCGGCTTCGCGGAATTGATAGTGGCGCAAATCTGTGAAGGGATCAACTGTCCAACGTGAGCGTATGTCCATACAGCCGCTGTGGGGTAACGCGCGATGCCTACCTGATCATGTCTGCTCGCTTTCGGCGATCAACTTCTGCCTGCGATGATGGCGCTTGCTGTTCCTTTGAGTCATTTTGCGCATCGTCGAGTTGCTCTTGTGGAAGTTCGAGCGCCTCAGCCCGCTGTCCGGCAGTCTGGGACGCAGGATGATGTTCCCGCATCCTATGCTTTCGAGGGAAACAGAGGGACAGTTGACGTGGGGAGTGGGTTAAGTGGCTCGTGCCTGTAATAATATCCCCCGGCTTTCAGAAGCAGATCGCAGCTCCGACCTGAATCTGCTACCCGAGAATCGAGATCGCAACGAATCGGGCAGACTGCGACCCGATTGAAATTTTGATGGTTCGGCAAACAGCTGAGCACTTTCGGTTGTTGGCCTTCCACTCCCACACTCGAATAGGTTTGTTCTCTCTCTTTGCACGTCATGCCGGCAGGCAAGGACGAGCTGTATCAGCTCGAGCTACTTTCGCTCACTAACAAAGTAGCCTCTGAGCTCGTCAATCATACTGGTATCAATGACCGTGTACTGGCAGAGTTCATCATCTCGCTGCATGAGCAGGCTTCTTCTGTCGCCGACTTTCAGACAAAGCTATCAGAAGTCGGCGCTGACTTCCCAGAGTCCTTCATATCGAGTCTGGATCGTCTCATCCTGCGAATGCATCCCAAGCACAATGTCAAGACTGCACCCACTACCAAGACCGACAGCAATGGCACTACAGTGAATGGGAAAGGCAAGGAAAAGGCAGCAGAGGTAGACGAGGAACGCGAACGAAGAAGGCGCATGTTCCCTGGTCTGGCGATCAAGGATCAAGAACTGCAGCCTCTCGAGCCAGATGAGCCAAAGAAGGCACGCAATGCCGTCGACGACTTCATGAAGGAGTTTGAGCAGATGGCTGGACCACAACGACACCGCAATCCTGCTCAGTCAGACCGGTCTCGTCGAACCTCTCCCTCTCCGCCATCAGCATCCAGAAACGGCAACTATCGCTCTCAATCACCACGAGGTCGGGATGAACGGCCTCGAAGCCTGCCCGACGACAAGCCGCAGATGTACAAAATTTACGATGGCAAGGTCAGCAACATGCGCGACTTTGGCGCCTTTATCAGTCTACAAGGTCTGAGATCACGTTTTGAGGGCATGGTGCATATTGGCTCTATCGCTGTCGGATCCAGACTCGATCATCCGTCAGACGTGTTGTCAAGAGGTCAAAATGTAAAGGTGAAGGTCATGTCCATCGTCGGCGATCGCATCGGCTTGTCCATGAAGGACGTGGACCAAACGACTGGCAGAGATCTGACTCCCCACATACGCATCAAGAGCGAATCAGAGATGGCGGAAGAGCGCGATCGCATGGCAGCGCGCTCAGCGAGTGGTGCCAACAGCGCTCCTCTTGGCGGAGCTCGCGGCGCGTCCAACGGCAAAAACGCTGGAAGTGGTATCACGGTCAATGATGACGGAAGAGGTAGGAGCATCAAACGTCTCACCAGTCCCGAAAGATGGGAATTACGACAGCTCATTGCCAGTGGGGTCGCCAAGGCTAGCGATTACCCCGAGCTGATGGAGCATGACTTCTCCGCATCACACGCTAAGCCTGGCGACAACGACGAGGACGAAGATCTCGATATCGAAGTCAACGAAAAGGAAGCGCCATTCCTCAAAGGACAAACGAGTGCGACCATTGACATGTCACCTGTCAAGATCATCAAAGCACCGGACGGCACATTGAATCGCGCTGCCATGTCAGGCGCTTCTTTGGCCAAAGAGAGACGGGAGCTGCGCAAACAAGAAGCCGAAGAAGAGGCCGATGCTGAGACAGCTGACACAACGTCAGCCTGGCTGGACCCAATGGCTCAGCAAGGCGATCGTACATTTGCTCAGGATCGACGCGGCAATCTTATGGGTCTGAAAGCTCAGGATCGGCCGGCATGGAAGAGGGAAACTTTCAACAAGGCGACGACGTTCGGACGTATAACCAGCTTGTCGATGCAGGAGCAGCGCCAAAGTCTGCCCATCTACAAGCTTCGTCAACAGCTTGTGCAGGCTATCCGCGACAACCAAGTGCTGATTGTCGTTGGTGACACTGGCTCTGGCAAGACTACGCAGATGACGCAGTACTTGGCCGAAGAAGGTTTTGCTGACAGAGGCAAGATTGGTTGTACGCAGCCTCGTCGTGTTGCTGCGGTGAGTGTTGCCAAACGCGTTGCCGAGGAAGTAGGGTGCAGAGTAGGACAGGAGGTGGGCTACACCATCCGCTTTGAAGACTGCACAAGTCCAGAAACCAGGATCAAATACATGACGGACGGTATGCTCCAGCGAGAGTGTCTGGTGGATCCCGACGTCTCTAATTATTCCGTCATTATGCTTGACGAAGCGCACGAACGAACGATTGCCACTGACGTGCTTTTCGGACTGCTAAAGAAAGCACTAAAGAGACGTCCTGACCTCAAGCTCATTGTCACCTCAGCCACGTTGGACGCCGAAAAATTCTCGACCTATTTCTTCGGATGTCCTATCTTCACTATCCCTGGTCGAACATACCCCGTCGAGATTCTGTATACCAAAGAGCCAGAATCTGACTATCTAGACGCTGCTTTGATCACTGTCATGCAGATTCACCTGTCAGAGCCAACAGGTGATATCCTTGTCTTCTTGACCGGACAGGAGGAGATCGATACGAGCTGCGAGATTTTGTTCGAACGGATGAAGTCGCTCGGCCCAAGCGTGCCAGAGCTCATCATCTTGCCCGTCTACTCTGCTTTACCTAGCGAGATGCAGACGCGCATCTTTGAACCCACTCCAGCAGGCGCGCGAAAGGTCATTTTGGCTACCAACATTGCCGAAACAAGTGTTACGATCGACGGCATTTACTACGTGATTGATCCGGGCTTTGTCAAGCAGAACGCTTACGACCCAAGGCTGGGCATGGACTCGCTCGTCGTCACGCCCATCTCCCAAGCTCAGGCACGTCAACGGTCTGGTCGTGCTGGACGCACTGGACCAGGCAAGTGCTATCGACTCTACACAGAGGCTGCCTACCGGAACGAGATGCTGCCCAACTCGATCCCAGATATCCAGCGGCAGAATCTGGCTTCCACCATCTTGTCGCTCAAAGCGATGGGCATCAACGATCTGGTGAATTTCGATTTCATGGACCCTCCGCCGGCGCAGACGCTGCTCACGGCGCTCGAGTCGCTGTACGCCTTGTCGGCTCTGGATGACGAAGGCTTGCTGACTCGCCTGGGTCGAAAGATGGCCGACTTCCCCATGGAGCCAATGATGTCCAAGATGCTGATCGCGTCGGTCGATCTGGGTTGTTCCGAGGAACTGCTTTCGATCGTCGCTATGCTGTCGGTGCAGAATGTCTTCTACCGTCCTAAAGAGAAACAGGCGCAAGCCGATGCAAAGAAGGCCAAATTTTTCCAGCCCGAGGGCGACCATCTGACGTTGCTGACAGTGTACAAGGGCTGGGAAGCGAGCAAGTTTAGCCAGCCGTGGTGCATGGACAACTTTGTGCAGGGTCGCAGCCTGAAGCGTGCGCTCGACGTTCGCAAGCAGCTGGTAGGCATTATGGACAGGTACAGCCATGACATTGTGTCGTGCGGGAGCAACTACAACCGAGTGCGAAAAGCGATTTGCTCGGGCTACTTTCGCAATGCCGCGAAAAAGGATCCACAGGAAGGATACAAGACGTTGGCGGAGGGAGGCGGCGGTACGGTGTACGTGCATCCATCGAGTTCGCTCTTCAACCGCGCGCCCGAGTACTGCGTGTACCACGAAGTGGTGCTGACCACACGCGAGTACATGCGGGAAGTGACTGCGATCGAACCCAAATGGCTCGTTGAAGTCGCCCCGCGCTTCTTCCGCCCGGCCGACGCTCAAAACATCTCGAAACGCAAACGCCAGGAGAAAATCGCACCGCTCTTTGACCGATTCGCTACTCACCAGGACGAATGGCGACTCAGCAAGCAGAAACGCGTCGGCAAAAGCTCGCAAACCTTTGGATAAATCTAGGCACCGCATCAAGCAAGGGGGGCAATGTAGTAGTATTACAGTCTGGCGCGTAAGTTTGCCTTTTGTGCAGGGGGTTGCGAGGGGTGAAACTGAGGGGTGTGCTTTGCCATTTGTCGAGAGTGGACGTCTTTGTGATGGGCGAAAGAAAAGTGTTGCAGTGGCCAGTTGTCAGGGTTGGGACGAAGACCTGTGACAGTCTGGAAGAGGTCGCCGAGGATGGGGAGGAACTTGTATCCGTGGCCGCTGTCGCCGGAGAAAGTCCAGACGTTGGGGTGCGAGGGTAGCGCATCAATGATCCAATTCTCATCGAGTGTGTCCGAGTACCAGCAGACGCGGGTTGTCACGACCCGCTCGCGCTGAGCCAAGTGCGGGTAGACTTGGCGCAACTCGTCGAGGAGTTGATCGATCTTGGTGGGTGGGATAGCTGCGTCTGCCGTGCCAAAGTGTCGGTCCTGCACGGGCGAACATGGAGTGTCGAGCGCTGGGTAGGTGCCAGTGTATTGCGCACAGGGCGACGGGGAACAGTAACCGTTCGAGTGAATGGCAATCTTCATCTGCCAGCTCGAAGTGCCGTCTTGCTCTAAAGCAAGCGTCGGCTCAAAGAGGTAGAAGCCGGTGCTGAAGTTGAGCACGACGGGTGTGTTTTTTAGCTGCTTGGCTTCTTGCTCGGTCAAGCGCAACGTAGCTACACACTGAGCAGAAGGTCTGGTGGGCCACCAACCGTTGAAATCGCTTGGAGACGCAAGCTCGCACAGCAGGCCGCCAGTCCAGGCTCCTGTACACAATACCACCGTCTTGCCGTAAAACACTCGTCCATCGACTGTAGCCACGCCGATTACCTTGTTCGCGTCGTCGTACACAAGACGGTTGACGACACAGTCTCCCACCGTGTGTACGCCGAGGTCTTTGGCGTGGCTGAGTAAGGCTCTGCAGGCGGCGTTGGCTTCAGCCCACCCGCCGCGGGGGTTGAGGTATCCTGTCTGTTCGGTGCCGAATCCGCGCAGCCCACTGCCCTTGTGCTCTGGGCGGCAAGTACTGGCAAAGGCGGCATCGAGCTGAGCATCCCGTGTCAGCTTGAAGGCAGGCTCGGGGAGGTTGTGCGCAATTGAAGCTGCGAGTTCGAGCGCTTGATCTCGCGGGTCGTTGGCTGTTCGAACGCCTGCAGCTACATACGCTTCTTCCTGCTCTCTTGCCTTGCTATCAGCACCGGCACCCGAGCGGAACAAGACCCCCACCTCGTGGTAGAATGGGCCGAGGATCTTGCTCGTTCGCCAGCATGAAATGGCCTGCTTGGCCAAGCGACTGTAGGGCGAATTGGAGTAGTCTGCACGAATGATCTTGTTCAAGTCGTGAGAGGCGCCATCCTTGGCAACGAACCCATCGGGAGACCGGTCAAGCACAGTGATCGAGTATCCACGACCAGCGGCTGCGAGAGAGGCAGCCACAGACGTACCATACACACCCGCGCCAACAATGAGGAAATCCGAGCCACCGTCCATCGTTTGTCGCAGTCAAGAGAGACGCAAGGAAAGGGGCTCACGTATGGCGAACTTCATTTCTTCTTCGGCGAAAAAGGAGAGAAAAACCCGGAGGCCAGACTAGCACACTGCAAAACGCCGTTCTGTTCACCGACTATCGACATATTCGTGATTGCAGGGTGGGGGGGAGAGGGATACAAACAGTGCAGGGTGGTTGGATGGGCATCTACATGACGGTGCACTCGCTTTCGGCATCCTTTCGTGTAGGTCGAGCGCCTTTTTTGCTCGAGAGGCCTGAGGCTTTGAGTTTCTTGAGCTCAGTCAGGCGTTGCATGGATCGTTTGTTGCCTTGCGCGGCCGCACGCATGTACCACCGCTTAGCTTCGTCCAGATTGGCTTCAACGCCGATGCCTACTTCTGAGTAGTAGCCAACAGCGTACTCGGCTTTGGGAATGCCTTTGCTTGCTGCACGTCGAGCCCAGAGATATGCTTCCGAATCGCTCTGCTTGAGAACCCCCTCAGAGCCAGTGAGGTACCAGCCGGAGAGCGCAAGCTCCGACTCGCCGTCTCCTTTGCCGGCTGCTTTCGTGTACCACGCAATGGATCGGCGTGGATCAACGGGGCAGGTGAAATTGCCGTACTCGTAGGCGCTGCCCAGCTTGAACTGCGAAGGAGCGTATCCGAGCTGCGCAGCTTGGGTGAACAGTTCACGGGCATACGCCTCGTCGTGCAATACGACACCGTTGGTCGGTTTCTCGTGCAGGAGACCGAGCTCGTGCAATGCGTGTGGGTTGTCCTCGTCGGCCTGTGCTGCTGCGCGTTTGAGCCAGACAATGGCCTCACGCACATTGCGTGGCTGGCCCAACAAGCCGTTGAGCAGTACCATGCCCAACTTGTACATCCCCGCCGTGTCGCCCAGCGCTGATGCCTTTCGGTAAAACAGCACAGCGCGATGGTGATCACGCCGTGTACCAGCGCCGACTTCGTTGCATACGGCCGTTCTGTACGTCGCAGCCGGATGGTTCTGCTTGGACGCCTGCACATACAGATTGTACGCCTTCTCGTGGTCGACCTGCAGCCCCAAGCTACCATTGCCGAAGCAGTTGGCGAGGAAGAATTGCGCTTCCGAGTAAGGAGGTTTGCCCAGCCCCATGCCCGTCGTCGCCAAACGCTTGATAAGCTTGAGCGATTCAGACAGAAGCGTGTCGCGATACTTGCGCTGTTGTTTCGGTCCATCGCCCGGATCCTGCACCTTTTTCGCCGCTTCGATCAGATACTTTGCATAGGCAAATTGCGCCTCGGGATCAGGATCGCCCTTCATCCGCTGCCGATACTCTGCGACAAAGGATTTGTTGAACGGCAAAGTCTGTTGGGGCGTTGCGTCTTTGGATTTGCGGCGCGGATTGCCGCTAGACATGCCAGACATGGCTGACATTTGCGTGCCTTGGCGGGTAGGCATTGGTCTTGCGCCTCCAGGCATCAAGCCCGAGCCACTGTACTGATCTGCGCCACCCGAGCCAGGCGGGAATGCAGGCGCAACACCTTCTGGAAAGCCCAAATACCCCGACGCTGCAGCAAAGTACGCGTTTGCTTCCGGCCCATTGCCGAAAGGCTGTTGGGCGAATGGGTAGCCAGCCGGTGCATTCTGAAAGCCGCTGTACGTTGAGGGCGCGTATGTGGGGTTGGCGGGACCGTTGGGGTAAAAGTTAGGGTCCCAGCCCATTTGCTGCTGGCCACCGTCTGAATTGGACCCAAAGGGAGCAGGATAGTCGCCGGGTGCAGAGTGCTGTCGCACGCCTGCACCATAGTGACCAACGTACGCGTTATGCCCAAGACCGTGCACGGAATGGGGCCCAAGTTGGGGACTCCACTCGGGATTGCGTGGTCCAAGATGGTGGCTGCCCCTCCCGTTCTGTGAGGAGGTGGGCATGTTGGGATCGAGTCCATCGGCGGTCTGCTCTACCTGATCTGCAATCGCGGCCAGCGAATTGTCAGGATGGACCTCGGCAGCTGATTGGTTGATCTCATGATTTGCATAGGCAGCATTGGCACGGGCAGAAGAAGCACCACCTGCCGCGCTTTGCATCCGCGGTGGTGGAGCGGGCGATCTAGCTCGCTGTGGCCCCATGCCGGGCGACATGACTCGCTGTGGACCAAAGTTGGGTGTATTCCGCAAGTTCATGTTGGCAAAATGCTCGCCAATATCGTCGGCCAGGGGAGGATTGCGCGTCGAGGCATTACTTTGAAGGGCAGGCATGGAGATGTTGCTCTGCACGTACATGGCAGAATCAGCGGTCGCCGAAGAGGGCGCTTGTGCTGCAGTGGTGTTGCTCCTCAGAGACGATTGCGTGTAGGCATGGTCTGGGTAGGCACCTGCACTTGCGTATCTCTGTGGCGGCTTGTGCGGATAGTGCTGCGAAGAGTATGGCTGTTGGGCAGAGTAGTATGAACTCGAAGATGATGCAGTGCTAGCAGCGGTTGCTGGCAGACCCGAGGTGGATGAAGTCGAGGTGGACTGTGGGTCGTGGCGCGTTGCTTGCTGATGGTAAGGAGGAGGTGCAGGTGCAGTGGATGATGCGGAATTGTCGAGATAGTCGTACACGTTTGCGTACGCCGCCGAGAGCGACTCGTGCGAGTTGGACGACATGCCCGTATCTGCAGCCTAGAATCACAACAGCGAAATGAGGTGATCCAAGCGGAAGCACGAGCACAAGGGTGCAAACAGGCAGAAAGGCCGCGAGCCAGAAAGTGAGTTTCACGTTCGTCAAGAGCACACCATGTCCAGGTGTACGACCGAGTTTCGAGTAGCTGGATGCTAGAGTGTCTCTTGCTACGTATGTCGACACGCAAAGGTATGCTCAACAGGGTAGGACAGAGCGTTGCTTTGATACCTCTCCAAAGTCACATCATCTCTGCATCTCTGCATGCGGTGTTTGACACTCTAACAGTACCGCGTCTCACGCGTCAACGAGCAACAAATGCTGAGTCAGCAATCGCGCTCCACTAATGCCAAGCCTTTCTGTGTACCGATAATAGAAGCAAGAAGGCACTGCTCACCATTCGCTTCCCATCCATCCACCTAGCTCGTCTCGCACTTTTTCACTGCAACTACGCGCCATGGGTCTGTTGGATAAGCTGGCTAGCAAGGTTGGCGGCGCGCCATCTGGGCGTCCTTCGTCTCAGCAATACGGTGGCAGTGGGTATGGCCAGCAACAGTATGGTGGCGGGTACGGCGGTGGACAGCCACCACATGCAGGCGGCCAAGGTCCGCCCTCGATGCACTCGACGAACTCATTCGACTCGAAGCCCAAGGAGGACAACCGACCCTTACCCGATGGATGGGTCAAGCAGTGGGACAGCAACTACTCGCGCTACTTTTACGTAGACACCAAAGCGACACCACCCAAATCCAGCTGGACGCATCCCGCCGACGACAGCTCGAGCAAGTCCTCCGGTGGCTATGCACCGCCGCCAGGTCCACCGCACTCTGGCGCTGCTGACAGCAGAGGCTGGGGCGGCCATCCGCAGCAATATGGAGGCGGCTATGGCCAGCAGCCCATGTACGGCCAGCCTGCCTACGGTGGCTACCCACAGCAGCAGATGTATGGTCAGCAGCCAATGTACGTGCAGCAGCAGGGCAGTCGCTTTGGAGGTGGGCGCATGGGCGGAGGCATGGGTGGAGGCGGTATGGGTATGATGGGAGGTGCAGCGCTGGGCATGGGTGCCGGTCTGCTTGGAGGCGCCCTCATTGCCGACGGCATGGAAGACTCGTACCAGGACGGATATCAAGACGGCGGCGGAGGCGATATGGGCGGTGACATGGGCGGTGGAGACATGGGCGGCGGTGACATGTAAGCGCCTGCCTTTTTTTCCTCCATTGTTCTCTCCTTTGTACATACTTCTTTGCCTCGCTCTCATCACTGTACATAGCTTGTTTCGCCAAGATGTCTTCATGGCTGTGCGGTTGTCCGGTTGTGGGGAACAAAATGTGAGATTTAACAGATGAAATACTTCGGATCCGCGGATCCGAGTTGGATTTGCTGATGTACGATCTCGGGACCTTTGCTTCGTCCCTCTCTTTCGCTTTGACCCTATCGCCCAACCATGTTTGCGTCACGAGCTTTGCGGGTAGCCTCGACGTCGGTGCGATCGTATGCGGCTCCGTCGCTAGCCTCAGTGTCTGGCAACTCATTCGCACCAAGACTCAAAAAGTCCACCAACGTGACGGGC
Source organism: Farysia itapuensis (assembly GCA_023212645.1). NCBI lineage: Eukaryota > Fungi > Basidiomycota > Ustilaginomycetes > Ustilaginales > Ustilaginaceae > Farysia > Farysia itapuensis. The sequence goes on along the minus strand of JALBYC010000008.1, from coordinate 415,597 downwards.
GTGGAAGTCCACCCAACTCCCCTGTCGGCCCTCGAGACTAAATACACAAAGACGCTCAGCTTGCTGTCCGAACTGCCAGATGCGTCCGTCTACAAGCAGGCTACGACAGCGCTCACTCAGCAGAGGCTCGACATTGTTCGCTCCGGTCTCCAGCAAACTCAAGGCAAGCAGAGTGACGCTGCCCACGTAGAGTCTGTCATCGAGAACGTCGAGCTTGAGCTCGACGGTGGACAGCTGGAACAGGTTATTGAACAGGCGGATTCAGAGTTCGCACTTGCTGCCAAGATGGGCGAGTGGAAAGCGTAAGTTGCGGCCCTGTTTCCCTTTTGTCGTCGTTCAGCTGACTGAGATTTGGAACACTCATGTTTAGCTGGGAGCCGCTCGAGCACCCGCCAGCACCGGGTCAATGGTCTTACTTTTCCATGGCCGAAGAAGCCGGTGAAGGCGAAGACCAGCAGGTTCACCCTGCAGACAAGAAGTAGTTGTAAAGATCACCTTTTCGATTGCAAATTTCACGCCCATCCTACGCCCAGACATCGTTCTAGAGAAGCCTTGCCGTCAATACCGCGCGATTCGAGCCAGGTGACTACCTTACTCAGATCTGTCTTGCGTCCACGGTCAGGCGCACGTTCCGTCTCGGGCCAGTTGGTGACATCGTGAAAGCCCGCGAAAGCCCCCCCACCCGTGCACACTGCTTCCGTCAGTTTCTCCGAGATTTTTTTGTGTGAAGAGGGGATATCCCCCCAGGAGTGACTCTTGATGTCGCTCCAGAAGCTGTCGAGTGCGTGGGCAGCTGTTGTGCTTTCCACCGCCCGGTCTTCTGCAGTGGTGGCGTACAGGGGGTGTTCGAGGACGATGAGCCCCGGTTTGCCTGCGAGGAGGAATCCACTGAGTGCGGGGGTGAAGGTGGTGGCCGCCTGCACAATGTCGGCTCTCTTGTCGCGCGAGGAGAGGGATGGAAGATAGTACCAGCTTCGTCTAACAGCGGTTGCGATTCGCGCGACTGGCACTTCCGTCTTTTCGGCGTTCTGCTCCTCGATGCTCGTCAGGCTGAGGATGTGCTCAGACAGCTGCTCGACGGCAGTCATAACGTGAGAAACAATGTCGTCTTGCTCGCTTTGAATCTGATCGAGTACGTGCATGAGATTGTCCATGGTCGACCTGGACACTGTCGACAGACTTGACAAACTGAGAGACGCTGCTTGAACGTTTGCTGTTTCCTCCGCCGAGCTCTGTCCTGATAGTTTGCGCAGGGGTATATGGACTACGAGCCCTAAGCGCTGCTGCTGCTGCTGCTGCTGCTGCTGCCGTTCTAGCTCTGGACTTGGCCGTATCACCAGTGTGACTTGCACGGCGCTCGGAATCTGTGCTTTGAGCTGGACCGATGCTGCGTCGCCCAAGGATGCTACGGGCAGGTTGAGGAACTGGCCAACAGCATGGATCGCCGCTTCATCCTGATCCGTCAAGACCATCTCCCCATCGCCTGACCACATCGCCGACAGCAGCTCCACTGCGCCCATCTGCTCCGCCAGAGCCTCTGGCGAGAACAGCGCACCCATCTTGATCGCAGACAGCACACACACCCACGGCAGCAGGCCAACAACAGCGTCACCGGCTTTGTATTTCGCAGGGGAAAATTGATAAAAACGTCTAATGTCAAAGTCTAACAGCTTAACAGCTCAAAGTGAGCTAAGTGAGGTGCGAAGTGCGAGGGGGGGCGAAGCTGGCAAAGGCGCTCTACCCATCTAATGGTGAGTGTTAGTGAGGGGCAGATTTGGAAGAGGCGGATTCCTTTTTGGACGGCGACGATGAGGAGGAAGAGACAGTATCCTGGGCAGGCTGATTGGGGACAAAGTCTCGCCAGGAGTGCTCGTTTGCGTGTTTCTGCTGTTCGAGAATCTTGTCGCCCTGGGAGGGGATCTGTGTGATGGCGGCCATGGCGAGGAGACTGGCGAGAGTGACGCCCTGGGCCCATACACGGGTTTGAACGAGTTTCTGGGCGAAACTGAGGGGTTGAGTGTGGATAAAGGCAAAGATGCCGCCCATGCTTGCGGCCCAGGTTCCTGCTACGACGCCAAACTTGTTCTCCTTGGCCCAGGTGAGTGCTTTGTCGGTTGCCGAGAGCTCTGCCCATTCGCGCTCCTGAAGCGAGTGGTACTGTCGTTGGACTGCCGCTCCTCTGTCGGTGTAGTGCGATTGGTCGTACTCGATCCCCGCCTTGTCAGCCCGAATAACACCCGTTGCTATCGCCGCTGATGTTACGAAGAACACCTTGATCGCAGGCGTGAGCCCCCTAAACGCCGGCCAAGAACGGTTGAGCGCATACGCTACCGGCGCTGCAACAGCCAGTCCAGTGGCAAACCCCGTCCCGCCCGCCTTCACCGACGCATTGTACTGTCTATCGCGTTTCAAAGCTCGTCAGCAAAACCCTCCCCTCTCGCTGCTGCTCCTCCTCCACAGATTGGACGCAATACTCACTGTTCTCGACGCTCTACGTCACCTACATCTCGATGTGTTCCATACGACATTGCTGCTTTGCTTGTGAGTGGTAGGAAGGAAGCATGAAGCGCTGAATCAGCTCGTCCTATAAGATCCAAAAGTGACTTCTTCCTGTCCCGGTTTATTCCCTCCACCTCCTTTTCCCGCCGAATTAACACCGAGAATTCCCGCACTTTGATGACACACATACACCAGTGCCACAGCCGTTGGTAAAAAAAAGAAAGAATTATACGCGGTCGACAGGACAAAAGAGTGTGGGGAAGCTATAGACGATGCAAAAGACAAAGAGGTGGGGTTGGGAGAGAAAGAAAATGTGTGCGGTAGTATGCAAGAATAAGTTGGGTCAAAAAAGGCACTAACTAGATGATAAGAGGGCTGGAGTGGTCCAGTGTCCAGTCGCGGCGGAGTCGACCGTTGATGAGCTTGAATGTGCTCAAGGCGCCCTTCTCCTGGACGACTTGGACGGAAGTGGCGTATGTGATGCCGCTGGCGCCGCTCGACTTGGAGTAGCTGCTCAGCGCAGGCGAAGCAAGGCCGGGGCTGTTGCCGAACCCGCCAGCGCCGTTGCCGTGCATCGACAGACCTAGACCGACATGCGGAGATTGTGTCGCCGAGCCGACGGGCAGGATGGTGATCTCGACTCGGAAGCGCAGCGGTTTGGCTGCCGTCAGGATGCCGTTGCTCTCGCGGTACTCGCTGATGGTGCACTTAAGCGTGGTGTGGTGTGTGTCGGACGAGCTGTCCATCGCCACACGTACTCCGTAGCTCTGCAATCGGCGGACGCACTCGCTGAGTGTCTCGGAAGAGTTCTCGGTCGACATCAGCGTAAACGAGGCGGGCTTCCAGTTGAAAAGACCGGCAAACCAGCTGTCCTTCTTGCCTGGTGCGACCGAGGGCGAAAGGGGAGTCGGGGGCAGTGCGTTGCCAGGCGTCAACGTGTTGGCATTGTATCCGTTCGTAGGACCGAGGTTGAGACCAAGGCCTGGGTTGAGCTTCTGAACTCTGGTAGGTCCTCCATTGGCACTTGCCGCGGGTGCAGGAGCAAACACGCTGGCCAGCTGAGGCGACTGTCTCGGCTCGCTAGTAGCCGACTTGGCCGTGTTCTCGGCCTCCTCAGTGCGCTTGTCTCGGCGCAGGCCGAGAATGGAGCGTTTTCGACCAAGACCGTTGCTGCCAGTGCTGATGTTGCTGAACACGCTGGTGGGGCGAGAGTTGCTGCCGCTGTTGCTGCCGGCGCTGGCTGTAGCTCGAGCACTTCTGGCGGTGCTGCGAGCAGTCGACGTTGTAGACACTGGTGCGATGCGTGCCTTGTCCATCGCGGGAAGAGGTACAGTGGCATCAGACGGTGTGAAAGGACTCATGGGAGTCGAGGGCGTGAAAGGCTGTGTCGACGCTTCCGAGACGGAGCGCACGCTCTCGTTCTCGCTGACGTCGTCCTCGGCATCCTCGAACTGGTTCGCCTCCGTGTTTCTGAGCGCAGAAGGTGACGGCGCCGTTCGCGAGCTGGCGCTGCCGCTCGTGCGTCGCTCCATGGGCACAGCCGATACTGATTGCATCTGCGCCGCTTGCGCTGATTGAGCTGCAGCACGTTGCGCAACAACCGAGCTCTTGAGCTGCTCCACTTTCGACTGCAGCGCGTCTGGCTTCTCCCCCGTCGCGCGAATCGAGGCAAGCTCGTCGGCGATTTCCTGGAAAAACTTCTGCATGGTAGCATCGCCGACTTCGGGCACCGCAATGGACGGTGCAGGACCTTGCATCGTGTTGGCACGGACCACATTGGGTCTCTGCTGGACTGGTGGCGCAATCGTACCAAACGTGGGCTTGATGGGAGATACAGGTCGAGAAGACGCCCGCGGTCCAGGAAGCGGGAGAGGGGCCATCATTTCGGAAGCAGAGGAGCGATTCACGCGCGGTCGGACGGGCACAATGCTAGAAGCGGCCGTGTCGTTAAGGCCGGCCAGCGCAATGCGACTGGAAGGCGCACCGACAGCAGCGGTAGCGGTGGTGGCCTTGGTCGGCGAAGTGGCTCGGCGCTGCAAGTCCGAAGTCGGTCGTTCACTCCTCTGAGGCGATGCAGTCTGCAACGAGATTTGCGGCAGCTTGAAATCTTCCGTGTTGCTAGGTTTGGTGCTCGTAGGAGCGCGCAACTTGGTTGGGCTGGACAGCAGAGGCTCGGCCTTTGCGACTGGTGCCACACGAGGAGCGGCTTCCGTCGGGCGATTTTGCGCGTCAGCTTGCATTGCCGGGTCTTGGGTAGCTTTTTCAGGCGTGCTGTGTCGTCGGTCCATTGCAACGCTCTCCAGGTGAGGCGAGCAGGGGGTGGACGACGCCGAAGCTGTCTCGTTGGTCCTTCGCGGTCGCGGTTTGTCAAGTCCTGGAGCAGGTGAGGCAGCGATCAACGAGTGGGCAGGCACGATGCTCGCCGTCATAATCTGGTCGTCTACGAACACATCCTCTTCATCATCCGCAGAGTGATTCTCTCGGTGAGCGGCCAATAGCGTGTAAAAAGTCTTTTGCCAGTTTGGTCCAGGCGCAAGCAATTCGCGAATGATCTCCTGCTCGCTAATCTCCGACCAGAGAGTCTTGAGATTGCCCAAGATGTCCAAATCGATGGTCTCACGCTGAAGCTCTTCCATATGTAGCCCCTCGATGGAAGTGGCGACCGGGTTCACCGAGCTCTCCTGCGCGTTGTTGGTGAACCATGGATGACGCATAATGTCGACCATCTTGATTCGCTTTTCTGGGTCGACCTCGAGCATACGCCAGATGAGATCCTTCGAGGCAGGCTCAAGCCATTCGGGCATGGCAAACTTGCCGGCACGGACCTTGCCGAGGAGCTGCTGAATGTTGGGGTCGTCGAACGGCAAACGACCGCACAAGAGGGCGAACAGGATAATGCCACACGACCAAATGTCACTGGCAGTACCCTTGTATCTCTTGCCACTCACGATTTCGGGGCTGGCGTAATGTGGGCTTCCACAGCTGGTCTCGAGCATCTTTTCCGAAGGCTGTAGTGCAGCCATGCCGAAATCTGCTACCTTGACAATCTTTTTCGTCTCGTCGAGCAACAGGTTTTCAGGCTTGAGATCACGATGGCAGATGTTGAAGCGATGGCAGTAGTCCATGCCAAAGATGATTTGTCGAAAGTAGCTGCGAGCCGCGCTGGGCGACAGCTTTCCCTGAGCTACAAGGTGGTCGAACAGCTCTCCACCCGCGACGTACTCCATGATTAGGAATCTGTGAGGCAAACGTCAAGAGTCAGCTTTGTGAACAATGGGGAAGTAGGTCTGATACGTACAGGTCTTTTGAGGTCTCGTAAACATCCCAGAGGCCGAGCAAGTTTGGATGCTCGATGAGTTTCATGATGACGATTTCACGCTCAATGCCGAGGATCATCTTGTTGGCCTTGACATCGGCGTCTCGAAGACTCATTCGGCTGGCGTTGATGAGTGTGCGTGGGATGATTTTGACGGCAGCTCGCTGTCCAGTCTGCTCGTGAATGGCGAGACGAACTCTGCCGGAAGCACCCTGACCGATGAGCTTGTCCAACCTCCAGTGGCCAATATTTTTGGGATCGCTGTGGTTTCTCTTTTTCTCGCGCTCGAGGCGAGAGGTGGGTTTTGGTCGTTCAGCTGCCTGTTGTTGGGGCGGTCTTCTGTCTACAGCAGGTGCGGCTGGCTGTCGATGGGTCGAAGGAGTATATGCTGAGCGGTTCTCTGAGCCAGTGGCTCGTGTCGATACGACATTGGCACCAGCTTTTCGGTTGGCGAGGGCGACGTATGCTTCTGCGGCTGTCGGTCGCCTGTTTGTTACATCAGTGGCCTGAAGAGGTCCGCCCTTGAAGGGTGGTATGGCCTGTACCGTCTGCCTCTGTGACGACGCCATGTGTGCTATGGCGCAGCAAGAGTGGCGGCGTTGAGAGCAGAAAAAAAGAGTGTGAAGAGACAAGGAGCGACGAGATCGAGAAGCTGAAGAGAGGATGCGTATGGAGTGATGCCAAGTGGTCAGGCGGGCCAATGTCGACTGCGAAGCGTTGTTGGCAAATTCCGCAAAAGACACGGCCAGGGGAAGGGATCGGCTAGAAGGGGCGGCCCTGCAGGCGTAGGGCAGGGAGCAGGCACTTGGGATCAAAACAAGCAAGTTGGCAGACAGACTAACGGAGTTGAAAAGGATCGACATTCCAGACTAGCGAAGGGATGCAACAACTGTATTCGCTCCCAGGTAATCCGGGCATCGCACTGCACTGGTACGTGCATCCCAGGCCCTCACAATCAAGATGCATTGCATGGATGAACTGCTCCAGCATGCGAGCTTACTTGTGTCTTTGTATCGATGCATTGATTCTGGACGCGCACAATGATGTGGACAGACATGCCATATCGGCTTCGGCAATTCACGCTATTGAGGCAAACAGAGTGAGGCCGAAGGGATACCAAACTGTTCTCTGTCGAACGTTCTTCCGAACACGCAGGTCCATCCATACAAAGTCCCAAACGAGTCTACATACAGGCATGATTTCCGCTCAAGTGTGGCGTAAGTCTCGAACTGGCCTGGTCAGAAGTGGATTAGCCACCCCGCGATGAGCTAAGAGGATGGATGGGCTGGCAGTGTTGTTCTCGCTTTGATAACAATCCTTTCTTGACAGCTGCAGCTGTTTGAAATCATTTCAATTCCCTACTCGGCCTTGCACTGCAGCATTGCATTTTCAACACCGAGCTGCCAAAGCACACTTCTCGTATTCACCGGTTCGGCCCCAATGGCTAGCATTGTCCTGCGCAGGCTCGCTCAAGCGAACAAACGGTCCAAGCGGTCGAGCCAGATCACCCGATTCGCATCCCGATACTTTGCGCTCTGTCGCCGGAAACAACAACAAAAGCTTGGACGCGTCGCGCGTTGTGTTCCGAGTTCCGCGATTTTGAACCCTTTTTGGTGTCTCGTGCTTCCGATGGGCTCATCAACCTTTACGTCGCTATCCATTGCACAGCATGAGCTCCGCTCCCAGCGTCTCGCTGGACGATCTGAAAAACAAATGTAAGTACACTCCTGCTTTGTTCACGCACATCCGCTGATCCGTACTCTGCTCTAGATGGTCAATTGAGGGCGCAAAAGGCGTCACTACAGGCGCAGCTTGAGTCTCTCCAAAGCTTGGACGAAGCACAAGGTGGTGTCCGTGGATCCTTGGATCTGCAGAACGACGAACTAGGCAAAGAGCTGAGGGGCATTGAGGAAAAGGCAATCCTGTACAGGTCGACCGGATGGACGTGCTTTGAAATCGATCTCGACATTGGACGACGTGCACGTCTGGCCAGGCAGAATGACCAGGACGAAGACGCGATCGACAAGGGCAGCAATCTCGGGCTTGGCATACGCCTCGACACTTTCTGGAGGGGTCGCTTTTATGAGCCTTACTACCTTGTCTTTGCTCGGCCAAACCAGCTGCTCGAAACACCCCAGCTTACTTCGACCACGGCAGCAGACGCGGCTGAACCATCCGACTCAAATGAGCTGCGCCTCATTCGTCACACGGTACCGCATTTCGTACCACTGGAAAAGCTGGTAGAAAAGTATCTGCCAAGTCTTCTTGGTGGTGCTGCGTCTAGCGGCGAGGCCAGCACGTCCAGAGACAATGACGCTGGTGGGCTCCTCATGCTCAGTCGCTTCAGCGATCTGCCAGGCGTACACGCTTTCCTCTCTGACCTGCATCTTCACCTTCAAGCTTATGTCTCGCGCCGACAACAGGCCCTAGCTCTGCAGCGCTTACGACTGCCTCCCACGCCGGACGAGTCACCCACGTTGGACGCACTTGGCACCGAAGCTTTTGATCTGGTCAAGGTGACCTGGTCAATGCCCTCGCCCAACGAGTCCGCCACACCTCAAAGCGGCACTGACCTAGACCCAGCCCAGCCGACGCGCAAGAGACAGGTGGACAGAGACGAGTCCGCAAAGAGTCTCGAGGTCATTGTTCACTACGCCGATCTGCAGGGCGATCGTCTGGTGGACGAAACACGTCCGCAAAGCTTGTTTGCCGCAGAGACCGAGGCTGGCGATCCGGATCCTATCGAGGGTAGCAAGCTGCCTTTTGGTCAAGTTCGCATACAGCTCGTTGAATATCCCCCAGAGAGCGAGACACGAGAGCGACGTAGCATTGGCGTTTCCCGCGCCGAGACGAGAGCGCTAGAGCCGATAACTACCCGACGCGAGGATCTCGAGAATTTCTATGTGCAGCAAGAAGACGGAGAAAGCCTGGATATGGACGAAGCTTTTCTCGCTGTAGCACGCCGGGTGTGGAAAGAAGAAACCAGCAGGGTGCGTTAATCTCCCCCGCCTGTCATCACCACTACTTGTAATCTGACCATACCCTCTCTGGACTCGTGCGTGCTGTGTAGGATGTCGGATGGTCGTTGATGCCCGAGGCTAGTGATGTGCGGCAGATGAGAAGCAGAGCGTTGATGCGTATACAGCGTGCCCGCATCGGTGAGTCTTTCACGCTGGCACTTCCTACCCAAGCGCGTCGCTGAAACACCCTCCTCTACAAGACCCGCACCTGTACCAAAAGCAGACGCCCGACTTTCGCCGGTTGGCACGTCTCTACCCCGACACCTTTGGCAGATTGTGAGTCGCCAGGAGCATGCGCGTATGCTTGCAGCAACGACACTGACGCGCCTTGTTCGCACTGAGCTCAGTGTTACCGACAAAGGGGGCTACGAGGCCAAAATTGACTTCCAGGATGCTGCAGCTGTAAGGTACGCCTTTTTTTCTTAGTAGCACGTTGGTACGGAGACTGATCGGTGTTATTGCAGAACACTGGCACAGACGCTGCTCAAGCACGACTTTGGCGTACACGCCACATTGTCGGAAACCAATCTATGTCCCACAGTATGTATACTTTTGCCCATTGTTCGCAGAAGAAGTGCTGACAGTTGTTTGGCAGATTCCAAACAGGTAGGCAAATTTCTGGCGCCAAGACGTACACAGCACGACTGATGCTTGTTCGAGCGGAAAACAGGCTCTCGTACGTCGCTCTCATCAGCGACGTCCTGCGCTGGAGCTTGCCCACGTGGGATCTTCTGCAGCGATCACGCCCGGAAAGCTCTGTCATCCGTGGATTGGACATGTAAGTGATGCCGCTGCCAGTCTCGAAAGACAGCTGAACTGATGATTGGCGCACGGGACAGCGGCACGGGGGCGTCTGCCATCTATCCAGTCCTGGGGTGTGCTTGTTTCCCAACGTGGACATTTGTTGCCACAGACATCGAGGCGGACAGTCTCGACTATGCTCGGGCGAACATCCTCCAGCATCCCGCCAACCATGGTGTGCTCAACTTTGCGCATCGCATTCACCTCGAATTGCGCGACCCGGACGCGAGCTTGATTCCGACCGGCGTGGCGAATTCGCCGCTGTTTCACTTTACCATGTGCAACCCGCCTTTTTACACAAGCTGGGACGATATGCAGCACAGCGCTTCAATCAAGTCCGCCAAACCCAGCGCAGTAAGTCAACACACATGTTTGTCAGAATTTAGTCAAATTAGCTGACAGTCGGGCCTGACCCTGCAGGTGTGTCATGGAACTCAATCGGAGATGGTGGTAGATGGCGGCGAGGTGGCTTTCATCACACGCATGATTCACGAAAGCGTATCAGCAGCTCCGAACGACAGAGTGCTTTGGTACTCGTCGATGGTCGGAAAGCTCAGCAGTCTCGAGGCGCTGGTTTCTACGCTCAAGAAGCAGGGCGTTGACAGCTGGGGGATGTACGAGCTTGTCGCTGGCAAGACTCGACGCTGGGTTCTGCTGTGGACACTCACAGGGCTACGTCTACCTCATGTAAGTACACTCTTTTGCGATACGGTTTTAGCGCCTGACATTCTGACGACGTAGTCGCCCAGAGCTTGGCGAGGAGTGTGCCGAGTCCGGTGGTTCAGCGCAGCCAGCCACCCAAAACAGAGAGAACAATATTCCTGCGAGCCGGCCCTCGAATCACGGCAAAGGAGGTATTCGAGGTGACGACTCGCTTCCTGGACGAGATGCCGCACTGCGACCACTCGGCCTGCCCACCTTTGCACTCGGCCAATGGGCTAAATATTGTGCTTTGGGCGCAGTCCTGGACACGGCAAGCAAGACGTAGCAACTTTGCCTCTGTCGAACCAGCGTCGGAGCCCATTCTAATTGTTCGTCTTGCTATAAATCATAGCCTAGGTGCCTCTGACGGCCTCTCGGTCCAGCTGTACTGGACCTTTGGTCGACAGAGTGTCGTATACGAGTCGTTCGCCATGTCGCTATTCGACAACATACGCTCATTTACGCTCTAACAATGGCCCAAGCAATTTTTGTGTGAATTGTTTTGCCAACATTTCTGAGTGAGTTTTGGCACAATTGTGAATGCTTCTTCCATGACTGCCTCGCCATCCGGACAGTTCTTTGATCCACACAGACTCTATTCCAGCAAAGCTGGCGCGTCGCCCAGTAGTGTGAAGCAAGCCGGTCCATCCGCCATCACGCCAGCCACGGCCATGGTCTCGACGCACAGTGCGGAGGATGGCGAAGCGCTTGGCCGCAAAAAGTCGGCCAAGCGGCGCAAGGTGAATCAGGCGTGTATCTACTGCCGTCGCTCGCACATGACGTGTGATGACGGGCGGCCATGTCAGCGATGTCTCAAGCGCGACATTGGCCATCTGTGCCACGATGAGGCGACACCAGCTCACCACACCCATGGTGGCAGCCAGCATGCCGAGGGCTCCGACTCTGGCACGCCGTCCAAGTCTACCAACCAGCAACAAGCTTCGCCCATGGATGCTGCAGCCAGTGCGCCAGAGCCAGGCATCAAGTCAGAATCAGTATCAGCAGAGCCGCCCTTGTTCACCACACTTGGCCTTGGCAATTCATCCTTTGCGGCAGGACAGGCAGGTCCGTACTCTTCAGCGTCGCCCATGGCCTCGTTCAACCAAGGTGCGGAGGGTTTTGCATCCAACCCCATCTTTAAGCAGCAATCTGGCTCGTCGCAGATGTATCAGACGCCCCTGGCTTCATCCACAACCGGTATCTCGGCCGCCAACATTCTTTCTCTCGCATCACTGTTCCAGAACAGCATCAGTGGCAACAACGCCAATCTCGCCAGCGCGTTGGGTAGTGGCGCAAATGCCGCGACTCCCTCGGGCGATATGACGGGACTGGGCGGTGCTGGATGGCTTGGATTAGGTGGTGGACCGACAGGCAGCTATGAGGGAGAAGGGAGTGGATTTGGAGGCGATATCGCGGGCGGAAACGAGTTCACGCTGCTCAGCGAGTTTCTCGAGTCTCTCGACGGGTCTGGCTACAATGCAGGTGGTGGCATGACTCCCGGAGCTGTCAACAGCAGCAGCATCAACATTACCCCCTCTACTAGCCGACGCAATACCGTCACTGGCTTGGCGAATCAAGCCGACACTGCTGTGACGAATGCCGACTTGACGGCGACAGATACACAGACCAGAGCTAGTGTGCCGCCCAACGCGTCCTTTGGCGAGGGGTTAGGCGCGTTAGGCACCACCGAGTTAGCAACTGCACAGCCAGGACGGCGGTCGCGTCGCTCTTCGCTCTCAGCCACTGCCAAGACGAGCGGGGGTGGCCACTCCTACCTGCCCTCGATCGGCGAAGGTCAATCGAGCAAGACGGAAAAGTTCTTCCTTACCGCAGCCGATCAAAAGGACGGCACACGGGACGAACGACTGGCCCGCGTCATCCAGGCAAAGTACGAGGCCGGCCTCCTACGACCCTACAACCACGTCAACGGCTATGCACGCCTCAACCGCTGGATGGAGCGAAACGTATCGCTGGCGTCGAAACGACGGATCCTCAAACCTCTGTCCGTCTTTCGACCCGCTTTCCGCGCCGTCGCGCAGAGTCTGACCAACATTGACCTGATTTTCATCGAAGAGGCCTTTGAGCGGCTACTGCTCGACTACGATCGCGTCTTCAGCACGCAGGGCATTCCAGCCTGTCTCTGGCGACGTACGGGCGAAATTTACAAGGGCAACAAGGAATTCGCCGATTTGATCGGTGTGCCGATCGAGTCTCTTCGCGAGGGCAGACTGTGCATATACGAACTCATGGCGGAAGAATCCGCGGTCAACTACTGGGAAAAGTACGGCGCGGTCTCTTTCGATAAAGGTCAGAAAGCGGTACTGACCTCGTGCGTATTGCGGACCAAGAACAAGATGATTGTATCGGGCGGAACGGGGGGGATGAGCGGTGGTGCTGGTGGCACCAGTGCCGGCACGGGTGGATGGGGGATCAACAAAAAGGACCGCGCCGCCAATGCCATTTCCGCCCAACTTCCACGAAGTTCCGGCAACTCGGGGCAAATCACGCCCACGGGCACGGGCGCAACCCCGCTCAAACTGGAGATGACCGCGGCGGCGGCGACGGCCGCGACGGAAGGGACAGCGCCGCCGACGCCGAAAAAGCAGCCGCCACCACCAGCAGCCGGTACGGGCGCGACAAGCACTTCCGGCATCGTCAAAGACCCCAACAACCCCAAAGCTGCTTTTCTCCACTGCTGCTTCTCCTTCACCATCCGCAGAGACCAGTGGAACATCCCCACCATGATTGTCGGCAACTTTCTCCCCACCAACCCGCCGTAGAGCAACTTGCGTTTCAATTATCAAAAAACGAATATCTACAGGGAAAACAGAGCGGCGCGAGCGAGTGCACGATTAGAGGACGTTGAGCTTGAACTTGGAGTTGGAAGCGTCGACCAGCTTGTTCTCGTTGGTAGAGTCGACGTTGTGGCCGCCTTGGTAGTGGGTGGATTTGGGGACGCAGCAGCCGGTGGAGCAGGTGCACTGCGAGGTGGCGGGTACGTTGGTCGTCTTGCCCGGTCGACCAGTCAGACCGGAGAGAAGCTTGATGTCGATCGTCATGTTGCTCAAGTCAATCAGCTTGTTCTCGTTGGTCGAAACGACGTTGTGACCCTGGTCGACAAAGACGTCGTCGCTGCCACATGGACCGGAGGAAGACGAGCCGCTGGTCGAAGGAACGACGACACCGGGCACCGGAAGTGTACCGCTGGTCGAGGGCACAACGACACTGGGCACCGAGGGCGTACCGTTGGTCGAAGGGATGGCGACAGTAGGATCCGAGGGTGTGTTGCTGGTCGAGGGAATCACAACGCTGGGCACTGAGGGGGCGGGTACACTCGAAGGATCGTTGCCAGCGGTAGGCTTGTCAGCATCGCACGAGCCTTTGCCCTTGGAGCCTTTGCCAGTGGAGCCATTGCCGTTGGAGCTACTGCCGTTGGAGCTACTGCTAGTGGAGCCACTGCCGTCAGAGCCGCTTCCACTGGAGCCACTGCTGCCGGACCCACTTCCGTTGGAGCCATTGCTGTCAGAGTCACTGCCGCTGGAGCCACTGCTGCCGGACCCACTTCCGTTGGAGCCATTGCTGTCAGAGTCACTGCCGCTGGAGCCACTGCCAGTGGTAGGGATGAGGTCCACGGGCTTCTTGACACAGGCGCACTGGTCGTCCGAGCTGGTACGTCGATACACATCCTCGGCGATATCGCGCACGTGGGTCGAAGGCGGGTAGGACTTGACGCCGCGGCTGCTGAGCGCATTGATGACAGCCGTCATCTGGGAAGCATCGACGACCTTGTTCGAGTTACTGGCCGACGAATCGCGCTTGGCCAAGGCACCGATGAGTGCAGTAAGGTCGGAAACGTCAATCAGCTTGTTCTGGCTATGAGCACTGTCGCGCTTGAGCAACGAGATTTCGGCAAGAAGCTCAGAAACATCGACCAGCTTGTTCTCGTTGTCAGAGTAGTCGCGCTTGAGGAAGGAAAGGCCGGCGGTGAGACCGGAAAGGTCAAGCAGCTTGTTCTCGTTGGTGACGACGACATTGTGTCCGCCATTGTACTCCTTGATGTACTTGACACATTGCTTGGGGCAGTCTTTCCAGGTCTTGGTGGTGCTCTTGCCGTTGGAGCTGAGCAGGCTGATGTCGACAGTGTTGCCGCTCAGATCGATCAGCTTGTTCTCATTGACCGAGTAGACGTTGTACCCGCCATCGGTGACGTACTGTTGGCAGTTGGCGTAGTTGGCTCGCTTGGACAAGAGGTCCAGGTCGAGGTCAAAGCCAGAAAAGTCAATCAGCTTGTTCTCGTTGACGCTCTTGACCTGGCGTCGAACGCCAAAGGGACGAGCCTGGGGCCCTGCAGACACGCAAGCAAGCGCAGTAGCCACGAGGGAAATGCTAAGGGTAATCTTGGAAGGCATCTTGTAAAGAACGTGTGAGCAGAAGGGGGGGCAAGGCAAATGGGAAGAGGAGAGGGAGTGGAGTGGCTTTGATGATGAGGCACGAGGAAGGTCCTGGGATGGCCATCCTTATATACATGTTTGCGCTGGACATAGAGTAGTAGGACATGTGTGGCAGTCCCTATCTCCGCCAAGACTTGTCATAGCTATGATCTCGGTAGCGACGTGCAAGGATCGCGAATACTGTGGAAAGAAGAAAGAAGACGACGAGGGCCGTCGTAGGTTGGATAGGGGAAGAAGCATGGAGGGCCAAGCTGCGGCTAAGCGCTCGCTTGGCTTGCTTGTGCGGCAAACGTCCAGTGCAAGCTGTCGATGTTCCAATCCATCAGGACTGAGCGCGAGAAACGGGCTAGCGCACAGGTCGCCGTCGCAAAATTCCTTCTGGCGTTGTTTGACGTGTGGGCCCACAGAGGGACAGCTGGAGCTGCCGCTGCTCATACTCTTGCGTCGCAGCGCATCATCAGCCGCCAACAAGGTTGCTTGCATCCCGTTGTCGTTGATTCTTCATCTGAGCCAATTGTGGATGGCGGATTAGCGTGGGTAGAGCGCTAGTCTCTGCGGGCGTCGAGAGCGTCGAGCTTGATCCAAAGCCAGAGCTAGCTCTCCCGGTGATCTCCAGGCTCACTTCATTCCGCAGCACGGCTCCACGTTCCTTGTAGTTGAGCATCCCCACCTGCGCACGTACCCCTGACGCTGCATATCGCCAGCATAAAGAGCTGCCTCGCTCCTTTTGCCCTCCTCCATCCATCACCACAATGCAGTTCTTCCTATGGCTCACAGCTGCGTCGCTCCTCGCTGCTTCGGTCTGGAGCAGACCAGCAAGCTATGCCACACCTGCCCAGGTCATGCTCAAGCGACAGTTGGAGAATACAGACTGGAACAGCATGCTTCGAGACCATATGATTGTCCAGCCTGAAAAGCGCATCGTCTACAATCCGACCATCACTCAGCCCAGCGCGCAATCCGTCTGGCACGCTGGACAGATCCACCACGTCAAATGGAGCACAGCCGACATGCCTGACCAGGCGCGAAACTACACGGGCATAGTCAAACTTGGCTACCTGCCCGCCAACGGTGACGGTGGCGAGAATCTGCACTGGACGCTGGCCAACGACTTTCCCATTGCTGCCGGCATTGTCGAGATCAAGCTGCCAGACGATTTGCAGCCGCGCTCAGATTACATCATTGTCCTCATGGGCGATTCGGGCAATGCATCGCCCAAGTTTACCATTGGCGCAAAGCTCGCCGCTCAGCCCGACGCACAGCTCGATGCACAGATCAACGCCCAGCTCAACGTAGATGCAGATTAGTATTGTGGGCACTAAATGGCGCTGTAGTCGATCTTGGACTCGTGCTTCTTGGCTTCCTGCAACTTGCGCACCGCCTTCATGAAATCTTCTTGTACGCAATAGTCTCTGTCGTCGCGAATTGCAAACATGCCTGCTTCTGTTGCCACATTGCGCAAGTCAGCGCCGTTGAAACCATCACTGAGCTTGACAATGGCCTCGTAGTCTAGCTCCTCCTTTTTCGCAATGGGCTTGGTGTGAATCTTGAGAATCTCTAAGCGCGACTGCTCGTTGGGCAGAGGGATCTCGATCTTTCGGTCGATGCGTCCGGGTCGCATGAGTGCAGGGTCTAGGGTATCGGGACGGTTGGTGGCCATGATGATTTTGGTTTTGCCCAGGTAGTCGAAGCCGTCCATCTGGTTGAGGAGCTCCATCAGCGTGCGCTGAATCTCGCGGTCCGCACTGGTGCCTTCGCTGAAACGACGACCGCCAATAGCGTCAATCTCGTCCATGAAGATGATGCATGGCTCGTGTTCTTTGGCATATCCAAACATCTCGCGCACCAGTCGAGCACTTTCGCCAATGTACTTGTCCACAATCGCACTCGACACCACTTTGAGGAAGTTGGTTTCCAGTGTGCTTGCCACTGCTCTTGCCAGCAGTGTTTTGCCTGTGCCGGGAGGACCGTAGAGCAAGACGCCCTTGGGTGGTTTGATGCCCACACGCATGAAGAGTTCTGGATTGAGCAGGGGGAGTTCGATGACTTCTCGCAGCTCGCGGATCTGATCCGACAGACCGCCAATGCCCGCAAAGCTAGCCGCACCGGGATCCTCCATGCTCATGTTGTACACCAGTGGATCCACCTCGCGTGGCAAGATTCGCATAATGGTCAATGTCGTCATGTCGAGCGAGACACGTACGCCTTGTTTGAGCTTGTGTTTGGGCACGCTGGCGCGGATGCCAACAACATAGCGTGGCCCAGAGGAAGCCTTGACGATGAATCGTTCGTCGTCCAGCTGCTTGAGCACTTCGCCGATGATCTGCCCTACCGACTGCAATGCGTTGATGTCATCCTCTGTCTTTTCGTATGATTTCTCCAGATCTTTGAGGCCGAAGCGGAGCTTTTTGAGGTTTTCCGACAGGTCTTCATGCTGTTTGAGTGCCTGTTTGTACGCTTTCAGGGCCTTGTCCTTGGCAGGATCCGAGGAGAGGAGGGGCTCTGATGCTTCTGCCATGAT
Organism: Farysia itapuensis; assembly: GCA_023212645.1. Lineage (NCBI taxonomy): Eukaryota > Fungi > Basidiomycota > Ustilaginomycetes > Ustilaginales > Ustilaginaceae > Farysia > Farysia itapuensis. The sequence goes on along the minus strand of JALBYC010000008.1, from coordinate 398,287 downwards.
GGTGGGTGAGCAACACCGAAAGTGGAGAACGCGCGTTCTTCTACGGCCCAATTCTTTCGGCCGAGATGACGCGATGATCGGAAACTAACACATTCTTCGCACGCTTGGACTGTGCGCGTGTGTTGGCTGTGCGCGTTGGTTGACCACCACCACCACCATCCTTCCATCCATTTGTGCTGCCGTGGTCAACTTCCCGTAACTTACTACCGGCATGGCGGACAAGCCTATCAACTTCTCCGAGCATGTCCAGCTTACCAACGTCGGCATCCAGCCCGACAGCATCTCGTTTGCCAATGTAACGCTCGAGTCGGAAAACTTTGTCTGCGTTCGCGAGAATGTCAATGGACAGAACTCGGTCGTCATTGTCAACCTCAATGATATCAGCGATGTCATGAGGAGACCGATCACAGCCGACTCGGCCATCATGAACCCTGTGCAAAAGATCATTGCCCTCAAGTCGGCGAGGCAGCTGCAGATCTTTAACATTGAGGCCAAGTCCAAAGTCAAGTCGCATCTCATGCACGAGGATGTCACTTTCTGGAAGTGGATCAGCAATACCACCCTCGGCCTCGTCACCGAGACCGCCGTGTACCACTGGACCATGGAAGGCGAGGCAGCACCAACAAAAGTGTTTGACCGACACGTCAGCTTGCAAGGCACACAGATCATCAACTACCGCGTCAGTCCAGACGAAAAGTGGCTCGTCCTCGTCGGCATTGCTGGCAACACGTCTGGTGCGCCAAATGCATTCCGCGTCAAGGGATCCATGCAGCTCTACAGCCGTGACCGTGGCGTGTCGCAGCCCATCGAAGGTCATGCCGCTGCCTTTGCCGAGCTCAAGTCAGACTCTGCACCCAACGCGTTCAAGCTGTTTACCTTTGCCAACCGAACCGCCAACGGTGCCAAGCTGCACGTCGTCGAAATCGATCACCAAAACGGTCAGCCCGCGTTTACCAAAAAAGCCGTCGACGTCTTTTTCCCACCAGAGGCAGCCAACGATTTTCCTGTGGCCATGCAGGTCAGCAAGCGCTACGGCATTGTCTACCTCGTCACCAAATACGGCTTTATCCACCTCTACGACCTTGAGAGTGGCGCTTGCATCTATATGAACCGCATCTCGGGCGACACGATCTTTGTGACTGCAGAGCACGAGTCCACCAGCGGCATTATTGGCATCAACCGCAAGGGCCAAGTCCTGTCGGTCTCGGTCGACGAAAACACGGTGATTCCCTACATTCTCGGCACGCTCAACAACTCCGAGCTTGCCTTCAAACTGGCCTCGCGCGGCGACTTGCCTGGCGCCGACGACTTGTATCTCCAGCAATTTCACTCTTTGTTCAGCACGGGCCAGTACGGCGAGGCGGCCAAGATTGCGGCCAACTCGCCGCGCGGCATTCTCCGAACCTCGCAGACCATTGAGCAATTCAAGCAGGTGCCCAACCAGCCCGGCACGCTGTCGCCCATTCTGCAGTATTTCGGCATCTTGCTCGAAAAAGGAACGCTCAACACACAAGAGTCACTTGAGCTTGCCCGACCTGTGCTCAACCAGGGCCGCAAGCACTTGCTCGAGAAATGGCTCAAGGAGAGCAAGATTGAGTGCAGCGAAGAGCTCGGCGATATCGTCCGCCAGCACGACATGAACCTTGCCCTCAGCGTATACCTGCGTGCCAATGTGCCCAACAAGGTGGTTGCCTGCTTTGCCGAGACTGGGCAGTTTGACAAGATTGTGCTGTATGCAAAAAAGGTCGGCTACACGCCCGACTACGCGTCTCTGCTGCAGCACATTGTGCGTACCAACCCGGAAAAGGGTGCCGAGTTTGCGAGCAGCCTGGTCGGCGACGAGTCTGGTCCTCTGGTCGACGTTGAGCGCGTCACCGACATCTTTATGAGCCAAAACATGATTCAGCAGGCCACGAGCTTCTTGCTCGATGCTCTCAAAGACAACAAGCCTGAACAGGCGCATCTCCAGACGCGTCTGCTCGAGATGAACTTGGTGAATGCGCCGCAAGTCGCCGACGCCATTCTTGGCAACGATATGTTTACACACTACGACCGCCCTCGCATTGCCAACTTGTGCGAAAAGGCAGGCTTGCTGCAACGCGCCCTGGAGCACTACGAAGACAATGCCGACATCAAGCGCGTCGTTGTTCACACCAATCTGCTGCAGGCCGACTGGCTGGTGACTTACTTTGGCAAGCTTACCGTCGAACAGTCGCTCGAGTGTCTGCGCGAGATGCTCAAGGTCAATATCCGACAGAATTTGCAGGTCGTGGTGCAGATTGCCACCAAGTACTCGGATCTTTTGGGACCCGTCAAGCTCATCGAGATGTTTGAGTCTTTCAAGTCCTTCGAGGGCTTGTACTACTACTTGGGCTCCGTTGTCAATTTGTCCACGGACTCCGAGGTCCACTTCAAGTACATCCAGGCTGCAACGCGCACCGGCCAGATCCGAGAAGTCGAGCGCATCTGCCGCGAGTCGAACCACTATAATCCCGAAAAGGTCAAGAACTTTCTCAAAGAGGCCAAGCTGTCGGACCAGCTTCCGCTCATTATCGTGTGTGACCGATTCGATTTTGTTCACGACCTCGTGCTGTATCTGTACCAGAACATGCTGATCAACTTTATCGAGGTGTACGTGCAGCGAGTCAACTCTTCGCGCACGCCCCAGGTCATTGGCGGTTTGCTCGACGTCGACTGCGATGAGGGCGTTATCAAGAACCTGCTGCAGTCCGTCACTGGCCCGATCCCGATTGACGAGTTGGTGGAAGAGGTCGAAAAGCGTAATCGGCTCAAGCTGATTCTGCCCTGGTTGCAGTCCAAGGTCGACGCCGGCAACCAGGACCAGCCTCTGTACAATGCGCTGGCCAAAATCGCCATTGACAGCAACAACAACCCAGAAGCCTTTCTCAAGGACAACAATTTGTATGATCCTGCAGTCGTCGGCAAGTACTGCGAGAAGCGTGACCCGTACTTGGCGTACATTGCCTATGCCAAGGGCTTTTGCGACGACGAGCTGATCGCCATTACCAACGACAACTCCATGTTTAAGCATCAGGCTCGCTACTTGGTCAAGCGCAGACAGCTGGATCTCTGGGCGCAGGTGCTTACTTCGGACAATGTTCACCGTCGCCAATTGGTCGAGCAGATCACGTCCACCGCCGTACCCGAGTCGACCAACCCGGACGATGTCTCGGCCACGGTCAAGGCGTTTATGGCTGCCGATCTGCCGCACGAACTGATCGAGCTGCTTGAAAAGATTATCTTGGAGCAGACGGCATTTAGCGACAACCGCAGCCTGCAGAACCTGCTTCTCTTGACTGCCATTCGCACCGACAAGGGCAAGGTGATGAACTACATTGACCGGCTCAACGGCTACGACGTCGACGAGATCTCCAAGATTGCCATCGACCACGGTCTGTACGAGGAAGCCTTCCGTATTTTCTCCAAGGCCGAGCAGCACGAGAATGCGATGAATGTGCTGGTCGAGCATGTCGTGTCGATCGAGCGCGGACAACAGTATGCCAACAAGCTCAACAAGCCTGCGCTCTGGTCGCGCCTCGGCAAAGCCCAGCTGGACGGTCTGCGCATCAAGGACTCGATCGACTCGTACGTCAAGGCCGAAGACCCGTCGAACTACGAAGAGGTGATTGAAATTGCCGAACATGCCGGGCGCGAGGAGGAGTTGATTCGCTATCTGCAAATGGCCCGCAAAAAGGCACGCGAGCCCAAGATCGACACCGAGTACGCCTACTGTCTGGCCAAAGCCAACCGTCTGGGCGACATGGAGGAGTTTTTGAGCATGACCAATGTGGCTGACATTGTCAGTGTCGGTGAAAAGTGCTTTAACGATGAGCTGTACGAGGCGGCCAAGCTGCTGTTTACCAGTGTCTCGAACTATGCTCGGCTGGCCACTACGCTGGTGTACCTGGGCGACTACCAGGCTGCGGTCGACGCTGCGCGCAAGGCGGGCAACACGAGCGTCTGGAAGCAGGTGCACGCCGCGTGTCTGAGCAAGCGCGAGTTCAAGCTTGCGCAGATTGCCGGTCTGTCCATCATTCCGCATGCCGAGGAGCTGCCGAGCCTCATGCGGGCATACGAAGCGCAGGGCTTTTTCGACGAGCTGCTGACGCTGCTCGAGCAGGCACTTGGGCTGGAGCGCGCCCACATGGGTGTGTTTACACAGACCGGTGTTGCGCTGGCCAAGTACAGGCCAGAGCGTCTGATGGAGCATCTCAAGCTGTACTGGTCGCGCTCCAACCTGCCGCAGCTGATCAAGGTGGCGGATCAGTGCCATTTGTGGTCTGAGCTGGTGTATTTGTATACCAAGTACGACGAGATGGACAACGCCGCGCTTTCTACCATGGAGCACGCTGCCGATGCATGGGACCACGACCAGTTCAAAGCCGTGCTGCCCAAAGTGGCCAACATGGAGATATACTACCGAGCGCTCACGTTTTACCTCGAGCAGCACCCGCTTTTGCTCAACGACTTGCTCACGGTTTTGGCGAAGCGGATTGATCATGGCCGCGTGGTGCGCATGTTTAAGAAGCAGGACAACGACAATGTGCCGCTGATCCGCAGCTATCTCATGTCGGTCCAGCCGCATAATCTCGAGGCGGTGAATGACGCCTACAACGACTTGCTGATTGAGGAGGAAGACTTTGAGACGCTGCGCTCGTCGATTGATGGCTACGACAACTTTGACGCACTCTCGCTAGCCGGGCGTTTGGAGAAGCACGACCTGCTCGAGTTCCGCCGACTGGCTGCGCATCTGTACAAGAAAAACGAGCGCTGGACCGAGTCAATTGCGCTGTCCAAGACGGACAAGCTGTACCGCGACGCGATTGAGACGGCGTCAGTGTCGTCGAGCGAAGAGGTGGCCGAAGACTTGCTGGGCTACTTTGTCGACATTGGCAACAAGGAGTGCTATGCAGCGACGCTGTTTGCGTGCTACGATCTGGTGCGACCAGATGTAGTCATGGAGCTCTCGTGGCGTCACGGCCTGTCGGATTTCACCATGCCCTACCAGCTACAGACGATGCGCGACCAATCGACCAAGCTCAAGGCGCTTGAGAAGCAGGTCAAAGAGCGTGCCCAGCGCGACAGCGAGCAGGACAAGCAGGACCAAGATGCACCCATCATCGGACCCGGCGGACTCGGCGCCCCCAAACTCATCACTGCGGGTTACCCAACTGCGGGTTACCCCAACAATCTCAACGGCGGCGGCGGCTTGTACGGCTTTTAAAGTGTTGTGCACAATATATTTTTCTTGGTTAAGCTACACGGATGCGTTCGAGCTGAGGTATGAGGTGGTCAAACATATCGACGAGGTCCTGGTGGAGGGCAATCTGGCCTTGGGCGTGGGTGGAGAGGACTTGTTTGAGTTCCTGCTGTTTTGCCAGGTGGAAAATCGAGTTTTCGCGGAGGACTTCGTTGTTGAAAGCCTGAGAGGTGTCGTGGGCTGCGGTGACTGCGTCTTGTAGTTCCTTGATGCGGACGTCGAGGCGTTGCATGCGGCCTACGCGTGTGCGTTCTTCGTCAACGCCACGGAGGTGGTCTACTTTGTCCTTGATGTAACCGCCGATCCCGGGTCCACGCACGCCGCCGTGCCCGTGTCCGGCGCCATACGGCGACGACAGCGACGCCAACCGATCGCGCTCCGACACCACGCCGGATAAGTAATCAGTCAGCTCTTCGAAATCCAGCTGCTTGGTGTCGCGCAGCTTAAGCACGGCCTTGTGCGAGTGTGCATACGACAGCAACGCCTGCATCTGGCTCAGCATCGCATCTGTCGATTTTGCAGACTAAAGAGGGGGGACATCAGCACAGGAGAGCGCGCCTGGCCGCAGCAATACTTACGGTTTCTCTCTGCATGCGGGCGAACTCGAGCATGGCCGAGGCAAACTTGTTGAGGGGATCTGTAATGCCGCTCTCGAGGTAGCCGAGCCCCTCGATGCTGGTGGCAAAGTCTTCGTAATCGGTCGAGAGATCTTCAAGACGAGTGCCCATTTGGGGAGCAAAGACATCGCCAAACGGCAGAGCTAGGCGCAAAGGTCAGTTGGGCGTCAGGACTTGCAACAGCACAAGGGGCAGTGGGGGGGGGGCTTACTACTCACCGGAAATGCGGTTGCGGTTGCGCGAGAGCACCCGCTCTGTGCCCGCCAGTCCTTCCTCGAGCTTGTCGATGCTCTCGCGGATTTCGACAAAGCGTTCGTCTGGCTTGCGGATCTTGCTAAAGGCGTTGAGCAGGGTGTCGCTGATGCTGTCAAGGATGCTGGGTGGGCCTGTGTTTTCGTGCTGCACGCCCGCGACGACGCCGCTATTTGTGGGGAGCGAGTGGGCCGAGTTGTGTGCATGCATGTCGACCTGCCATTCTGAGCTTTCGAGAAAGCTGCGCAGCAGCTGGCTGCGCTGGAGCGTCGGATGCCGCGCAACGCGTTCGAGAAACAGCTGCAGCTCCTGGGTGCGGCGCTCGATAAACTCGGCGCTGAAGCGGTCGCCGGTCAGGTACTCGAGGCGGTGCTTATCCGGGAGCGGCGCAACGACACAGGCGGGGAAGTCGCGCTTCAGCCCGTCGCGCAAAAAGGTAAAGTCGTTGAAGCGACGCCGTGTCGACATGCTGGTGCGGGTAAAGTGGGGGAGGTTGGTCTCTGCGCGGATGCCATACGAGATAAACGAGTCGCGCTGGCCCTCGAGTTCCTTGCGTGGTTCGAGTACCTGGACGAGCAGGTGTCCAGTCCAAGACAGGTCCGACGACGAGGACGGCGGGGGTTCCGCTGCCCTCGTGTCCCAAGTGACTGAGGTGAAAGCGTCCCCGTCCATGGTGGTTGGGTTGCACAAAGCAACAGCGCACGGATGGCGCAGTTTGTGTGCCAAAATTAGCGGTCTTCTGTCAGATCGCTAAAATTGGCGGATCAGCGCAACGTTCGGCTGCGGTCCACATCTCACATGCACTACCATGTCGCTTCCCTATGCTGCCGACGCAGAGACGTCGCTCTCGCCGTCTGAACTGCAGGTGCTCAAGCAGCAGTACGAGACAGAGCTTGCCTCCGGACATGTGACAACACAGACCAAGTTCAACTATGCATGGGGCCTCGTCAAGAGCAAGCAGCGCGCCGACATGAGCATGGGAGTCGGCCTCCTCACAGGTACGTTGACGCTCTAGCAGCAGCAGCAGCAGCAGCAGCAGCAGCGCCCGCACTGACTTATCGCCCTTGCACAGAAATCTACCGCTCAGATCCACCAAGACGGCGCGAGTGCCTCTACTATCTCTCGCTGGGACACTACAAGATGGGCAACTTTGACGAGGCACGACGCTTCAACACACTTCTCATCGAGCGCGAGCCCAACAATCTGCAAGCACAGAGCCTCAACCAGCTGATCGAAAAAGGCGTTGCACGTGAAGGCTATATTGGCATGGCCCTGATTGGCGGTGCGGCGGCCGTGGCCAGTATTGCGATTGCCGGCCTCATGCGCAGAGGAGGACGCCGCTAAGACTCTCGCCACTGCACCGCAGGCACCGGTGGAATGTTGCTCCCCGACCCGCGCCGATCGTTGATGTGAATAATAACGGATCGTTTGCTCTTCTTGCTGCCCTTGGAGTTGTTGCGCGACACTGACACCTCTTCAATCATCCGTGACTTGGGTGATGTTGCCGCACCTTCTTCTTCTGGCGCTGCATGTGGCTGTTCTGGTTGTGACTGCTCTGGCGCTGCCTGTGGGTGTGCGGTGGTGAGTTCCGGTAGAGGGGTGAGGGCTGCTTGGGCGGACTTGGGCGCGGTGGGGGACAAGGTCGTGGCTGAGCCGACTCGCGTGGCTTCGGAGGCGCGGCCTGCCGTAGTCTTGCTGCCACTCTGGCGGTAGAATCCGGTTTCTGCGGGCGGCTCCGGCTTGCGAGGCAGCTCGACGGGCGAGTTGGAAAACGCCAGCTTCTCTGGTCCAATGATGGGCGGATCGCGGAAGGCGTTGAGGTAAAACCAGTTTTCCGGCCAGCGTCGTCCGCCGAGATTGTTGATGACCAGAGCCCAGCCGATGACAATGAGCGAGCTGATGATGCACACCGGCACCAAGTACCAGCCCATTTGCTGCTCTGTCGGATTAATGTTGGCCAGCAGCGCAATGGCAGCACCAGGTGGGTGGATGCATCCCAGCATCTGCATGGAAAACACTGCGACGCTCACAATCGTTGCTGCCGCAGCCCAGTTGTCGCCCGAAATCCCGCCCGCCGTGTAATCCGTCTGCGCAAAAGCTTTCGTGAGCGCAACGCCGATGACAGAACTGATGGCGTTGCCAAACAGGATGTTTTTCGGCTGGGCGAGCGCTACGCGGTACGAGAAGAACGTGACCACCGCCTCCGTGGCAAATCCAGCAATGAGCAGAGGCGAGTTGTGTGCCCGGAAAAACGGCGAGCGGCTGACCAGCGACAGCAGAGCAATCAGCACCCATGCTGCAATGAGCGAGTGTAGCGAGTTGACCACCTTGGCGCCCACCTGGTCTTTGTACATTTCTACCAGATGCACCTCGCCCGTCACTGCATCGCGATACCGCGCCACCTCGCCCGTCGAGCCCGACACTGGCAGCCCAAAACTGAGCACCACGCCGATGCGGTAGTGCCAGCGGTTGAAACGCGGGCTGTGTCGATCTAGACGAACCCCAGGCGGCGCGTGTGGATGCGACCGCGGCCGGAAGCCCAAAAAGTGGCTCAGCGGATACAGGGCGGCCAGCCAGGTATGCTCTTCGCGATCGCGCTCATCCTCCTTGCCCGCCGCCGTCGACTCGTTCAGCGACATTTCCTCGGTAAATCGTCCGTTGCCTACCATCTTCGCGGACGCTTTTGCTGCAATGGTGTGCGGAGGTTCGCGGCAAAATTTGCTACCCGCAGCTACGTCGATCGCCAACGCGCCTCAAAAACGTCGCCAACCGATGCGCAATGACGGTTCCTCGCGCCACGTGGCGGGCATTTTTCAACATCCGCCAGATCCAGATCTGCGTACTGCGTACTGCGAGCCCTCGACCGTGACCCCCAAAGCTCGGTCCCCTCTTGTCCGTAGCAGCCGGGAAACTGCAATTATCAACGACAGCTTGACCGAATGCTCTCACGACCCGGTTGTGGCGCTCCACCCACCTCCGCTCAGACTCCGGGGCAGGTGTTCTGGTGTCCCAGCAGAGGGCGGAAAGCACGCGAATCGGCACAAGAAGACGTGCTCGTAAGGCCTCAGTGATCTGAGCATTTGCCAGGAAAGTCTGTTTGGAAACAGGCAAAATACTCAGCCACTTTCGGCCGAGGTACGAGGAGTTTTCTTGCAGCCCGTGTCGAGCTTGTAGGTCGAGTGGAGTGTTGAGGCGGACGACCGTGGCGGCATGCGTGGCTTCGAGTACCTCTGGGCGGACACTGTTCCACCTTCGAAAGAACCTTCGGGTTGGGATGTTGATCATTGGTCTACGGGCGCTATTGTGCTATTTTTGGCGTTCTCACATCGGTGTGGCAGTCATCTTTTGGACAGGGCGCAATGCCTGCTGCTTTATAAGCGTAAGTATGCCGAGGGAGAGCGAAGACTTAGCGGCGTGCGAAGAAGCCAGAAAATCGGAAAATCCCAGAGAATGTCTAAGAAGACCAGGAACGTGGACAAGAGGACGGGGCGGCAATGGTGGCCGGGAGAAGGCCGGAGAGAGCCAACATGGGCCAACTAAAAACGTAGGGGAAGGCCGAGGTAGCTAGGAATTTAAAGCGGTAGAAAATAGCCGGAAGAACTGCTCCGAAGGCGGCCAGAGAACGAGGTCGAGGAGGCGAGGATATGGTATCGAGGAGGCCAAGATATGGAGAAACTATAGAAGGACCCAGGAGAAGAGAAGCATCGAAGAAGACGCGACAAGAGAGACCCGGGAGAAGAGAAGCATGGAAGATAATGCCAGAAGAGAGGCACCCGAGAAGAGAGACACGCGAGAAGAGAGACACCGGAGAACAGTGACACAGCTTTTGAGACGACAACCAAGAGCCAAGCGACAGGGAACCGACTTTTCATCCCCAAGGGCGCATTGCCTTAAGGAACATATTGCGCGCTCCATTGTGGTCACGAACAGCTCGATAACCACAGCCGGGGACAACGCAAATATACATCTTGTAGCCGCCAAGCTTAGCCTTGATATTGCCACATTTTCCGCAGGTCTTAGAGGTGTATCCCTCTGGCTGTATTAGCAGCACAGTGGATTCCTTGCCTGGGAAGCGGGAGTCAAAAGCTACGTCGTGGCATTTCACTGCCAGACGATTCAAGAACGCACCATGACCCCATCCGAGAAGAGCGCGCTTTGTCAAAGGCCCTAAATACCCTGAACGCGCGATCATGCCGCGAATTTCCATCCGCGGCATGACGATCACGTCTGCCTTTGTTGCCATGAAATGGCTGGCACGGCAGTGTAGGTCATTTACGAGCTGCGACAACTTCTTTTTGAAAGATATGAGGTGCACTGCTAGTCTGCTACCAAACGCAAAAGTGCTTCATGAACGCACCCCGTTGCTATTCATTGCTCAAGCACCCTCCGCTGCGCATTCCTTTACCTGCGCAAATTAGAGCATAGCGTTCCGGTGGTAAGCGCGCGATTCAAAGAGGGGTGGGCACATGTCGCAGTGTTGCGCGCGATACTCTGCTTTGCACTCAGCCCACCTCCACGCTCATGTGATTCACAGATTCAACGTTTCGCCCGCTAGCTTAGCTAGCTTAGCGCATCGGTGGGATGAGAAACACGAGTACCGCACTAGTTATGAATGTGACACAGGCTTACATGTGTCGCTAATTGCATCACGAAAGTTTTGGGGTTGAGATGGAGAACAGAGTGATCCGCCTGTGAGCGCTTTGGCGCACCGTGAACATCCCCATTCAATGTGACGGTGGCGAGGTCGACCTTGTGCTACTTCTTGCTCCGACGGATGGACCGAGTCTGCTCCGAGTAAGTCACACGGTGCTCGCAGGCCCACATCCATCTGCTCGTACTCTGCGTCTGCATCCCGTCCTGTGGCACACTCTGCTAGGAGCTGGTACCAAAGTGGTTCAGCCAATCGTGTATATATAGCACAGTCCCCCTCTCCCTTCTGTCCCCAAACCACATCTACCCTGTCCTCTCAGCAAAGAAGAAGCAAGCACGCCGGGCTCAACATGGATATGTTCGACCACGAGATGATCCCTCCCTCCGGCCTATTGTTAGCTACGCGGCTTTGCTGTGTACACGTTACAGCCAACGAAGTCTGCTCCGGAGTTCACCTACCGCTCGTAACGCTCGCCATCGGTCCCTATGTAGGTGTGTCCGGTGAAACACTAACAGTATGAACGCACAAGGTCCGTTAGAGAAACGTTTGCCAGTTTCGTAGCATTATGGTCCACCACAACCATCACCATGAATCCCCTGGCGAAACCTTTCGTTTCGCTCACAAATTGTCCGGATACGGAGCGGCAGCTCCGCGGGCCCAGCCATGGGCCCGAAATTTATGCCTTCTACCGGGAGGAATGGCGGCACCTATACGACCGCCTGCCCCTCCCGGAAATCAGCAAAGGTGAGTGCCCCGGTTCGTTGGAGAAGTCGTTGCCGTTGTCGTGGGGCGTGGAGTCTGCAATGCGGCACTGTTGGGTCAAATCAACAGTGACCGACTTTGCCCCGGGTTCGTCGTGGCCTTTTGATGGGACTATGGTGTACGATCGCGATAGTTCCTCGTACCTCTCCCTTCGTCCGTCCGTTTGGTAGCCGAGAAGCCCCCTTTCTCTCGGCGACACATCCTTTTTCTTTTAGATCCCTCCCTTTTTCCCCCCCTTGTTGGTTTCCGCTCATCGTGCGCTCAACCGGACTAGACATGGAGCACGAGACGATGGTGAACAAAGTCAATGCGATTATCAAAAACAGCCAAAGACTCATCTTGGTCAGCGATTGCTGGACCAACGTCAGACACGAAAGTATATGTCAATTTGTGCAAAACGTGTTCAGACTGCATTCCCACAAGACATCGTATCCGACCGAGGAGCCACTTTCACGTCTACCTTTTGGCGCAACGTGCTACAACAGGCACAAGTGAAACCACTGCTGTCCACCGCTTTTCACCCACAGACAAATGGCCAAACCGAACGCGTCAACCAGACGTTGGAACAATATTTGCGCCTCTTCGGGGACTATCTACAGGACGATTGGCACTCGCTTATACCACTCGCAGAGTTCGCGTATAACAATGCGCCACACTCGTCAACAACTCAATCGCCGTTCTATACCGTCTTCGGGTATCACTCAAGAGCGGACTGTACACCAATCGATTCTCCAGTCCCCGCAGCAAACGATTTCGTGACAAACATACACACCACCCAAGCTGGCGCCGAAGATGCACTGTTACTTGTTCAGAAACGTTACACGCTCCAAGCTGATGCACACCGAAAGGAGGCACCGACTTTTAAGCCAGGCGACCTCGTCCGACTGTCCCGTCGCTACTTACCAGCTCGACGCCCAATGGACAAACTGGACGATCGATACAATGGTTGTGACCGCGAGGGGAACAGGCACGCGCGAACAGGAGCTCAGACAGCGGAGGAGGATATTGCTGGATGAGGGACAAGTGCAGACTAAGGTGTGCGCGTGCTATATATGGAGACCCACCCGGGCGCTAATTTGCACGCGTCGGAGCCGGAGCGCGCTCCAGCGCCGGCCAGCGCCGCGGTGACACATACATCTATATTCTATCCCGTCAAGGTCTGTGCGTGTCGGTCAGCTGCTCATGGGCACAAGTTGTGACGGCGAGGAAACCAAGCACGCACGACAGGAGCTCAGACAGTGGGCGAGAGGATGCTATTGCTGGATGAGGGAACTAGTGCGGACTACGGGTGGCGCGTGCTATATATATATGGGGACCCACCCGGGCGCTATATGAAGCCCGGGTGGTTGCACGCGTCGAAACCGGAGCGCGTTCCGGCGCCCGCGGTGACACAAGTGTGTATAGCGCGTGACCCCTCTTCTTCACATCTGTCACTACCGTGACACTTTTCAGTAGCTCTATGACAGCGCACGAAAGCATGCACAATGTCGAGACTCTCGCTTAGGTCCCGATAGCACCGGCCGCGTCCCACTTTTTGTGTCCGGACTGAACATCAGTGTTTCGTCCTCGTCTCCGTGAATGCTTGAAGGCCAGAGGTGCATAAACAGGAAAGGCATGTGGACGCGATAAAGCGTCGTCCATTCCTCTGCTGTCGGCAAACCACCACCTCGATCTCCGATCCTTGAATTCGGTCTCTTGACGACGGTGGGAATGGTTGCAGCTGCGAAAAGAGACTGTGCGTCCTTGAGTCTGGTACGGCTCCGATCTCGCATATCACCGCACGTCTTGATGAGAAACTTGTGCCAGAAGCGTTTACACAAGCCCAGGTGAACTTCGTGCATGCAGTCGACAGGTGTCGAATGGACGGGGTCGAAACAAGCAAGCTCGTTTAGTACGGCATTGTGAGCGTACGCCCCACTGAAAGCAAGACACCTTCTTTGTTGCCTGCTGGGCACTCCGTCGCGATCCTGCCATGGTGGCGGCCAAACTAGTCTACGGACAAGACTATTTTGAGTTCGAGATCTCCCAGCACGAAGTCAGGATGATTGCAGCGTAGATAAGGCATCAAGTAAGGTCCTTGTACCCAGTTTCATTCTTCTGTGACCCGGAATGCATCGTCCAGACACGATGAGCTCGTGCAAAGTGTAATCTAGAGGCGCTGTAGTGCCTCGTCGACCATGGGTCATGGATCTGGGTCTTTCTGTGTGACAGCGTTGAGCTCGGGGAGAAGAGAAGGGTATCGCATTTGGGCGTCGGGCGTCGAACCTGGCGAGCTGCCAATGCGCTTGACGACAGGCGCATAGAGAGCGTTCGCAGTGGAAAAGGGCAGCAAGCTGGAGTGGGGTGTTGCAGAGCTCGACAAAGGCGGGCTTTTGTATGATAGCTGGCATACTGTACACAGCCATGATCTCCGTTGGAAGACCCACCATGACAGTAGAGTTGAAATTCACCGCGTTTCATTTCCGTCAGCCGTCGAGCTTCGCGCATCTTATCTTCGTTCACCTCGGTACTTTGCGCGGTTCATCTCGTCGGATGCGCTGGAGCAGATCCATCTACTGAAAATGTTGGCACGCTTGGTGGCCGTCGTGAATTGTGGGCACACACACCTCCTTTGCGCAGAGGGTTGTATTAATCACTTTCGCTAGTCACAGTGTTGAGCTGTCACAGCGGCATCCGAACTCCGACATGTCACTCGCTTAGCTCGCTTAAGTAGTGCACGCGTTCCATGCTTGCTTCCTCTAGCACCTGAGCCTTCAGCCTTTTTGGGAGTCGTCTCGGGGAACTTGAGTCAGCTGTGCTCTAGAGCCCGCTTTGCGTGACTGTCTGCAGCTGAAGAGCATCACATAAAACAGTCTGACTTAAAAAGAGGGAAAGGTTGATGCAACAATATTGCACGGCTAAAGTTGCCCAGATCACTTTTGCATGCAGATGGAACTTTCATTGGACACAAAGCTAAAGCAGAGTAAGAGGCGCAGAGTTGCCTTTTGTGGAGATATCGTGCTGATAAACATACAGATCCAAGGTATCCAAATCAGAAGACAGGCCTGAGTAGTCAGGATAACAACCACCATCATACCCTATGGACCCAAACGCTCGGTCATTCGAGCCGAGCTCACAAACCACTGAAGCCTCATTTCCATTTCAATTCCGACCCGAGACCAATGTCCCTAGACTCGGCATGTCGAAGCGCACGATCCCCTATCGTGTAGACCTTCCCAAGACCATACAGAGGGAGTTATGTCAATGCCGTCGTGCTTGCAGATTCACACGCAACAGGGCTGCGGAGCTTCTAAATGAGGTGACCACACTAGAGCACCCCTTTCTCATGCCCCACCACCTCCAGCCTTTACTCTGCGATGTCGACGGGGAATTGCTGAAGCAGCAAGCCTGGGTGGGAGGGTACCCTGAATACGGGAGAAGGAAAGCGGTTGCCGAGGTCGTTGCCGCCAGACGGTCTCTATTGACAGAGTACCATGGCCGAGCCCCACCGAACATCAAGGTGGCCTCCGCGGAGGACGACCAAAGGTGCGGCTACTCGCTACCGCTGCCTGCCGCGTCTGGCATCATTTTGCCAACGTTTAACAACGCTGCAACAGGACGCAAGATTGACAAGCTCCAGTTGCAGCTAGAACCCCCTGCCCTCGGCGACTTGAGCGTGCCATTCAAGATCAAGTTGCGAGGGCAGAAGCAGCGTTGGCACCTTCTGAGTCTCTGTGATGAAGAGAGCAGCTCAGATCGTGCACGCTTCAGAACAAGAAGGGACTATAGTATCAAACGGGACGCTCAAGGAGATTGGTACTTGACATCGTCGAGGTTTTAATGTAGCATGACCCCCCTCCCCCCCCCCCTTCTTTACCCCGTGCTAAGCAAGTTACCCACCGCAAGAGTCAATTTTTCTCGTGTGATGAAGTGCGGTCAAATCGTCCATGAGCAGTGCTGCAGTAGTGAAGATTGTGTGGCAGACGCAAGCAATGATATTAGTGCAGCTTGCGAATGCGTGCTTCACCAGGCCTCAGCAGCAATTGGGTAATATGATGAAGCAAGTGCGACTTGTGCTGTACCTTACGCTTTCTGCAGTAGCCATCTTCTCGTTACACTTGGCAATGAGCACGGAAGCGGTTGACAGACCCAGCCGTCAGGGACAAGGTGTCCGAACACATCACTTCGCACTCGCCTGATTCGTTTACAGTTTCGCTCTCCAATGTGAATACGAAGAGTCTTTCGCCTCCTTGTCTGCCTGTGCTCGGCCGAGACTCCTCTTTCGCCAGAGAACGACACACCGCTTGCCTTTCTCGTCTTGCAAAAGTTGCAATACACCATCACTACACCGGATCCCTCAGTAAATTGCTTGCCATCGAACCCCGACGTTCCCCGACCCAATGTGTTGCAATCGCTCCACTTCATTACGGCGCGAGCCACGTTTGAAATCCGCCCCCTTGTCTGTGCTTATAATTTGAATACGAGCAATTTGAAAAGCCGAAACTGAGCCTTTGGCGTCTATCTGGCCGCCCATCAACGCGCACAAAACACACGCAGGGCCTCTCCTGAGTCCTCCTATCCTCGCCATAGCTCGCTCCTAGACCCTCTGCAAATATCAGAGACACCAAGAATGGCCTGGAGATTGAACCCCGATGAAAAGTCGCCGGCGTTGCAGGGGGCGCTAAGTGAGAGACAGAAGACACTCGGTGTCAGAAACCGGATCTTGGATGGGTTACCGAGCCGTCCGGTTCCCGACTCTGCACTTGTCTGCGTCGCCTGCGACTCTACGGCGCCATGCAAGTGGGGTAAGCTCTTCTATATAGATGACACGTATGCACAGGTAGCTCTCTCTCTTTCATCGATTGTCTTTTCCCATTTTCTCTCAGTCTGTGTCGAGCTCCCAACTCGCCTTGCCAGAGCCTGACATCTACCGCTAGAAGTCTCTACAAGAATGCCTACTGCTCAGTCATAGTCCCGTGTAATTCAGTGTCCCGCCTGATCTATATGCCTTCCGCAGATGAGCTAGCTAGCTCGAGTTGAGGTACAACATCTGTGATCCGCTGAGACGGCGTGCGTTGATGGTATTAGATTACAGGTCCCGATTACTGGTGTGCGCTATATATATGGCTCACCACAAAAAGAATTCACAATTGGTCAATCCTCCCGGCTAGTCAAACGGCTATGATATGTCGCTTTCAGTCTTACGCACTAGACCATCCGACAAGGTCGGGGTTCGATTCCCCGGTCGGGAAATTTTTTGCGCGGGATTTTTTTTTTGGACTCGGGCATCGAACCCTGACCTGTCGGAAGGACTTTTGGGTAAGACCCTGGTAGTAAGCGTTGCATCTGTGTGCACGATCGCTTCGCCTTGCTGTGATGCGAGCCTTACGTGACAACAGCATTCGAGCTTGGAGTTGGCCTTGTTCCAAGGCAGAGTGGGCTCGATGAGAAGGCACTTGGAAAGCTGTTACGCCTCTGCTGTGGGGTGGGTGATCGTGTCCCGCTGGCCAGCCGGTTCCCGCGGCGTGAGCAGACAATCTCTCCGCTGCTTTCCACTAAAGTGCGCAACAACCGTCGGCAGCAAAAGTCCGTGGGCGGATTTCCGGAAGGCGCGTCCTTGCTTTTCTCTAGGCCAAATTGTACATGCGTGGTGGGCAAGCATGTGCTCAGCGAGTGGACAGTTTTCAGATGAAGACTGCGCAAGAGCGAATCGCGCATCTCACTGAGCTAGCTCAACTGTGCGGGTATCTAGCCGGTCGTTCCGCTGAGGGACCGGGCAATCTGCTTTAGTGCGTTGGCATTGGCATGTGCACATTTGTGCCGTAGCTCGGCCAACAAGGTTTTGGTGGGTTCACTCACAGACTGCAATCTTCTCAGGCTTGCGGTGGGCAACGGAGGCGGAAGTGGCGCAAATTTCTCACGATGGTAGGTGTGCTCCTCTAATGAAAGTTCTGCCCACATACAGAAGCTGGCACGAACAATTCCTGGGAGTGAACACATGACAACTAGTGTGGGAATCAATGCACGACAAGTGTGTGCACATAGGTGATGAGGCGAATGACAGGCGATACGAACCATGCGTTGCAACAGGCTTATGTGTCTTTTGTGCGTCTAGCGAGCAGCCTTGCTTTGCTAGCTGCGAGACATAAAAGCTGCAGATCTCAGCGCCTGTAACGAATGATCTGCCCATTGCAACACCTCGTCAGACATGTAGCTAACAACAATTCTGACCAGAAGCTTTTATGGCTGCCCCCTCAGCACCGCCCATTGCACCTCCTCTCGCCTTGGCGACAAGACCAAAGCACGCCTTCTTGCCAACGCAAGGGAACTAAGGACAAGCACCAAGAGAGCTTTCAAGGAGATCGACAGTCTTGGAGTCGCCCCGAACGTTCGTGCGCACAACGAGAGGATGATATCTCTGTTCAGTCATTTCCGGACCGAAATCCTCGGGATCTCCCTCTCTACACCATTCACAACCGAACATGTGGTGCGCTTCTTGGAGGCGCTCCGAACAAACATGCTGCTTCCAATCAGCAAAGGGGTCCCCAACGTCAAAACCCTGCAGCAAATTCACTGGACCATTCGAAAGTACGGTCTTGTCGCATACCCCAATGCGCATATCACCCCATCCGACAAGGCCATCACACAGGCGTATTTCGAGAACCTCCTCGCCAAGGATAGAGCCACCCTTGGCTCGTACTTCGAAAACAACTGGTTCACATTCGGCGTCGTCTCCCGGATGGGCGCGACGTGGCTGCAGTACCACCTCGTCCATGGCTCTCCATCCTGGCACCGTCGTGAAACTTCTTGGTGTGGTTCTTCAAAGCGCACTCGGTTGCAGGAGTGGCGACATCGCCCTGCCGAGGTACTACAAGGAGGAGTACCTTCGGTACAGAGACGTGGTCGTCCATCTGGACCACGCTCTGACTCCGCATGGCGCTGTCGACTTGCGTAGCCTTCGCACAAAAATCACCCTCAGACACTGCAAAGGTCAAAAGATGAGCAACGAAACCACCATCAAACACTTCAAGACCTTGAAAAAGGCATTCCACATGGATCCTACGATCCTTCTCCTCATCCACGCCGTACGCCATGGTCTCGTTCGCGGCAGCAATCTTCGCGACCTTCTGGAGCAATCAGCCCGGCAACCTGGACAGCGACTGTCGTGGATACGGCCAGATGCGCCTGTTCTCCGGGCGTTAACCGCCACTGGGTCCCTTCTTCTCGACAAGCCTGCCTCTGCTGAGCAGCTCGGTGCTTCGATCCGACAGATTGGCTTGATCTCGGGCGTGATGGGACGTCGGTACTCGCACGCACTGCGTCTCGGGTACGCGAAGGAAGTCGCCCAAATGGGAGACCTGCCCGGAGCGGTTACCAACGCCGTCCGACAAGCGCTGGGCCACGGTGCGTCAACTTCGAGAGCCATCACGGAGGGCTACGTGGGCGAGATCACCGCCGCGATCCATAGTGTCAGGGAGGAGAACGCCGAAGCTGGTTTGTTCCTTGGCCAAGAGGCCACATTCACCTCCGCCTCGCTCGTCGCCGCTGCTCGAGACCACGTCTCCCGGCAAGATTTACAGGCATACCTCGACTTTCGGGCGTCATCTGCAAGGGGTCCATTTGCCGGGAAAACGCTCGTCGCTGAGCTGACTGCGACAGAAAGAGCCTCTGTCTACAGTCGCGTTCGGGAGCAGAAAGCTCGAGACGCCGCTCAAGCTCTTACCGAGCAAGGGCTCTCCCTTCCCTTCTCTTCCTAGCTGGCTCCTCGTCAGACATCACTGTTCCTCGTCGAAAACGATTTCGATGCCTTGGATCTCGACGCAATCTACGATTCTGACTCCTCTGTCTCTTCTCTTGGATTTGGTTCCGACTCTGAGGAGTCCGAAACTCTTCCTGTCCAATCTCCAGAAAGCTTCATCGAAAAGTTTGTCAGCATTAACGTTTTGACGAGGAGCTGCGTCCGAGCAAACGCTCAAATCGAACGCAGTGTGATCACGGCCGAGCGACACACGCTTCATACGGCGCACACCCCCTCCCTCTGACTCTTGCATATGGCATAGCATCGCATCTCTGAACTCCTGTCTTCCAAGTGTCCGACCTGGTGCCCTGTCATTCGCGGTCAAGTTTTGTACCAACACACAATACTGTCACGGTAGTGACAGGGGTGGAGGAATAGGGGCCACTAGCCCACCTCCGTGCGGCCGTGCACTGAGGTCTCACAATATACAGACTCCCTTGCACAGCACTAGTCACACCCTTTTCCCTTATCAAAGATCTTTTCTCCTCAATGCTGCCTGTGCCCGGGTGTTTTTACCTGCCCCACGCCGCGCCCCGTGACAAACACCCGGAGATCGGCTTACGCCCTGTATAGGAGACAGCAGAGGGTTTCGGCGGACGAGCTTGAGCGTCAGTCAAAGGAAGCGCACATGGCGATACGAGCAAAGGCCCTGAGAAGGCGCGTGGTTGAATGTCATCGCGGGCCTGCGCGCACCTAGTTCAAAACCCTACGTCTGAAGGTCGGCGATACGGTCAATGAACTTCGGTCTGGCCAAGCGTCACTAGCATTGGCCAAAGATGGTCGATAGATTGATTGTTCATGAACGATGGATGCATGATGAGTGATGTAGTGATGACAGGCAAATGCGCCATTCTAACTGGATTTGCGCCTAACCCCGCACTTCGCGCACTTCAACCCGCTCGGCCGCTCTGGCCACTCTTCTTTCCACCACACAGACAATGGCAGCTCCAGCAGGCACCTATCGCAACACACTGCTGCAGGCGGTCCACTTTGGGCCCGGCTGCATCGCCTCGTCGCTTCCCGCAGCGATCGAAACGTTGAATCTGCAGAGCAAAAAAGCTTTTATCCTTACCGGCAAGAGTTTGGCTACCAAGACTGAAGTCATCAAGCGTGTTCAGGAGGCACTGTCAGCCAAAGGGTACTACTCTGGCGAGACCTATACGGATATTGGGGAGCATGCGCCCGTTGCAGGCATTCGCGAGGTGGTGGAGCGCATGAAGCAGTCTCATGCCGATGTGATTGTGGCCGTGGGTGGCGGATCACCGATCGATGCTGCTAAAGCGGTTTCCTACTACACGCACCAGATGCAGCACGGCGAGGCCAGCGCCAAGAACCCGCTGACCGACCCCAAGACGTTTATCCCGACGATTGCCATTCCCACAACGCTGTCGGTGGCAGAGACGACGCAGAACGCCGGCTTCAAGTCGGACGAGGGCGACAAGATCGGCGTCACTTCGCGCAACTTGACCCCACGCATCATTATCTACGATGCAGAGGTGACACTGGATACTCCAGAGCGGCTATGGCTGTCGACCGGTATTCGTGCGCTCGATCATGCGGTCGAGTTTCTGTACCGTTTCGACACGCACCCCCTGCTCAAACCGAGTGTACAGTCGTCGATCCGCGAGCTGTTTACGCTGTTGCCATTGAGCAAGAAGAATCCCAAGGATCTCGATGTTCGTCAGCGTCTGCAGCTGGCCTGCTTCAACAGTTTGTGGCCCGAGTCGCGCGTCGGCAACCTGGGTCTCTCGCACGGGCTTGGACACAAGCTTGGCGCCACCTACAGCATCTCGCACGGCATCACCAGCTGCATCACTCTAGGGCCATCGGTCCGCTTCACGGCCAACTGGAAAGAAACGCCCCTTGCTCACCTGCAGAATCTGGCCGACACGCTGGCCTTTATTCCAGCACCCTACAACTCGCACCCCACGCCCCTGTCCTCGATTGCCAGCAGTGACGAAAAGGAGCTTCGTGCCAAAGCGGATGCGGTCGGACAGGCGATTTCCGCTCTAATTGACGATTTGGGCCTGCACTCGACGCTCAAGCAGCACGGTCTGGCGGCGGAAGAAACAGCCGTCGTCGCTACCAAAGTCACAGGCGAGGACAAGAAGAACACAGACTACTGGAACGGCATCAAGGCCATTCTCGACGGCGCATACGAGTAGTTTCATTCGTCTAGATCCATGTTGTCGCTTGTTTTGGGTGCGCGTGCGCGCAGTGATCTGCGACGGGTGTCGTGCTCTTCTTGGAGCAGTGTTGTTGGTGGTGTGTTGTCAGAGGAGTCTGAGTCGGAATCGTCTGCGCGCAGCTTGAGCTTGCTGTCGGGAACTTTGCTCGGTGTCTCGGGCGTCGTCTCCAGCGCGGGCTGAGACTTGAAGGGGGAACTGATGGGGGCGGAGCTGGGACGGCGCGTGTTGAAGTGGCCGCAGAGTGGACAGATGTACTGTACTTCGTTGAACTCTTCGCGCAGCGCAAGGCCGTTGTGTGCATGGCACTTTGAGCAGATGAGGGCGTACTTTTGTTCGGGCCCAACGGCTGCAGGGTCAGCGCCTAGGACGGCGTCGGCCAGCTTGTCCATCCATGTTTTGGGCAGTACGGGCGGCGGGGGGATGCGAGCGCGTGCCTGCGGAGGCAATTGCGCAGCTGCGCGCATCATGGCCATGCGCTGTGCATCGGGCGGTGGTCCGGGCTGTGGTCCGGGCGGCGGTGCGGACGGTGGTGCGGGCGATGCTTTCTGCGGCGTCTGTGGCGCCGACGTCTTGCGAGCCGGCGAAGCGGTGGCAGCCGCATCGTCGTACTTGTCCAGCAACATGCGTAGGTGATCGTACTTGGTGGCGCGCTTGAGCTCGTCAATCTTATCGCGCTTCTGCCGCTTGAGATCAACAAGGTGCTTGTCTTCTGCTGCGCCAATGCGTTTGTACCACCACTTGACAATCCGACGCACGGAAAAGATGAGCAGCGGAGACACAAGTACTGGCGTCCATACGGCAATCCGGCCTCGAAGCGGCCAGACGAGCAGACCGAGCAACCAGCAGATGCCCGTATAGACGATCCAGAGCAGAACCGCCTGCAGCGTTAGTGTGACCGAAGCCCGTCGCTGTCGACGCCGGATCTGGGTCAAGCGTGTCTGCACGTCCTGGATATCATGGTCAAGCCCGGCGAGAACACTCTCGTAGTCGGTCTCGCGATTCGTCCGTTTCCACGGCAGAAAGGAGCCAGTGACCAGAGCATTAAACACGCCCATGACGGTGGTAAAACTTTCAGAAACGCGCGCACTCTCACACACACAAATACGCCGACGCGGACAAACAAGAAATTTGAGAGAAAGACAAAAAATACACTACGATCGCTCGCCTCGGAGTCGTCGGGCCAGGGCAATGTCCTTGGGCTGGATGGTGACTCGCTTGGCGTGAATGGCAGCCAAGTTGGTGTCTTCAAACAGCGAGACGAGGTAGGCCTCGGCCGCTTCCTGGAGGGCACCAATGGCCGACGACTGGAATCGCAGGTCCGTCTTAAAGTCCTGGGCGATTTCTCGGACAAGGCGCTGGAAGGGGAGCTTGCGGATCAGCAGCTCAGTCGACTTTTGGTATCGTCGGATTTCACGCAGAGCGACGGTACCGGGCTTGTATCGGTGTGGCTTCTTGACACCACCTGCGGCGGGTGCCGACTTGCGGGCAGCCTTGGTGGCGAGTTGCTTGCGGGGTGCTTTACCACCGGTCGACTTTCGGGCAGTCTGCTTTGTTCGAGCCATGATCTATTGGTGGTTAGGATCCAAGTGGCGTAGCGATAGAAAATAAGGGGATGCGCAGCATAAATATTCGGAACCGAAATAGCACCACCATCACCAAGTCGAGATATGTGGCAAAGAGGACGCGGGAGCGGGGGGCAGTAGAGCAGAGGAACGGGAATTTCGAATTTTCGAATTGCGGAATGAAAACAAGGCGAGTCAGCGAACTGGGAGGAAAACAACGCGTGCGGCGCGGATGGAGTACGTACCGATGATTTACGAGGAGATCCAACTGGTCGTAGAAAGGGGGAGAAAGGGGGATGCGAGCGTCAACACTGTCTTTATACAGGGAGATCAACGAGCCAGAGCAGAGTCGTCGGCAAGAAGGGGGGCGCGCGCGCACCTGCGTAAGAGCTAGTGGCGAGGCCGGAAAAGGGGGGAGGTGGGGTGGTGCCATTCGGGAGCGAGCTGAGTCAATGCGCAATCACAATCGCCATGTCCAAAAGAGGCTAATCTTGAGCGCCGCAAGATAGACATCATGAGCAACAAGGCATCCAACACGACCAAAACTCCGTGCTCGGGATCAGTCCATCAACGTGTCATGACAACGGGCAGATCTAACACCCGATTGCGATCGGCAATGTGCGATCCAGCGATCGAGCAGCCAGTACGGTCATGCGAGAGCTACGTACGATCGCTGTGCTGCGCGCGCTGCGCTTTGCTCCTCAGTGTGCTGCCAAATGCAGCCGTAGATGTCAGTATACTCACAACAGCGCGATGCCAAAAATCCCACAATAAACCCACAATAAACATGACCATGAAAAAGGCACCCTAAATCAGCATTGCGCGATCCCCACTAGCTCACGTAGCGCTTTGCGCCCTGGCATACAAGCCGAAGCGTACGCTGCTCTATCGACACACATCGTCTGCATCACATGCACCTATCTGAGAGCTGAGCGTTGTGCATATTCATGTTAGATCGCACCACATCTCAGTCAGTAGCTAGTAGCTAGTAGTTCTCGCGATCTCGATCTCGCGATCTCGATCTCGCGCTCTCGCGCTGAATTGCGCGCACCTTGGCCCGATGTCAACGCATCGCAACCTACCATCACAAGCCTATCTTTGCCTCTTCTGCCGCCCCGGTGCTCGCACGCGCCGCTACCGTATTGTCCCCAGCCTGGGGCGTACGCCTCTACGATGTACAATACAGAATTCGGTCGTAGGCTGCGTAGCCAGTCGTTGGGAAGATCTTCAGCCTCGTCCGGCAAAGCAGATGCAGGCACATCCACACCAGCCTCACCCGTACCAGGGCCGTCGAGAGAGACCGTCGGATCGGTCCATCGCTCTTCTAGCTTGACCAGCCTGGCCAGTGACGCATCACATCGCTCGGCACCTCGCTCTCGTCCCTCTTCGCACCGCTCGTCAAAACAGCACTATGCGGACCGCTTCATTCCGCAAAGAGACGGCACAGATCTCCAGTCCGCCTACCAGCTCATTGCCGACGAGCCATCCACCCCGCACCGACACAAACGCAAAGTCATTGCAGACACAGACGCCCAAAAGGAAGAGGCAAATCACGCCTTTTCGTCGCTCTTGTCCTCCGAGCTCTTTGGCGCCGACGCTTCGCCGAGCCGGGCCAAAGCATTCATCGCCTCCAGTTCGTCGTCATCCATACACACTAGTGGCGGATCCTCGGCCACCCGCCATTCCAGCCACACGGGTCTCGGTTCGCCCAGCACCCCGACAAAGAAGAATCTGTTTTCCTACAGTCCTTCCCGTACACCAGGCCGCAGTAGCAACTTTGGCAAAGCTGGCGAGGAGCTGACGCCCAGTGGCTCACGCGGCGGCGGCGGTCTGTTTGGTGGCATCGCATCCAATACTGCAGACACCCTCGACTCACCCACCCATCGTGCCTACAGCCTGTCGCCCGTCAAGCTCGAGAGCCAGCGGATACTGCTTAGTCCTCGCAAAGCACCGCGTGTGCTGAGCAAGGTGCCCTACAAGGTGCTCGATGCGCCCGATCTGGCCAACGACTTTTATCTCAACCTCGTCGACTGGTCCAGCCGCAATGTTCTAGGTGTCGGACTGGGCACCTGCGTCTACCTCTGGTCTGCCGAAAGTTCTTCGGTCACCAGGCTGTGCGATCTCAAGGAGCACGGCAACGATGTTGTGACCGGCATCAATTGGGCAGGCTCCGGCAACCATATCGCTATCGGCACGCAAAAGGGCCTGGTGCAGATCTGGGATGCAGAACAGCAAAAGTTGCTCCGGACCATGAAGGGCCATACGCAGCGAGTCGGCTCTCTAGCCTGGAACGAAGCCATCCTGTCGTCCGGCTCGCGCGATCGCATCATCTACCACCGCGATGTTCGCGCGCCGGACCAGTATATCCGTACTCTGCGTGCGCACCGACAAGAGGTGTGTGGCCTAAAGTGGAACACGGACACCAACCAATTGGCAAGTGGTGGAAACGACAACAAGCTGATGGTGTGGGAGGGGCTCAACGAGTCGCCCCTGCACCGCTTTGCCGAGCACACGGCTGCCGTCAAGGCCATAGCATGGAGCCCACATCAGCAGGGCATTTTGGCCTCGGGTGGCGGTACGGTGGACATGAAGATCCGCTTCTGGAATGCCACGACCGGCACTATGCTGAGCGAAATTGACACGGGCAGCCAGGTGTGCAACCTGACGTGGAGCAAGACCGCCAACGAGCTGATCAGCACCCACGGCTACTCGGGCGGCACGATTCAAAACCAGATTCAGGTGTGGAAGTACCCATCCATGCAGCAGATTGCCACGCTCACTGGCCACACGATGCGAGTCCTGTACCTGTCCATGAGTCCGGCAGGCGACACCATTGTCACTGGTGCCGGCGATGAAACGCTCCGCTTCTGGGATCTCAACACTGCCTCGCGCCCCTACACCGACAAACGTCGCGACACCAACGCCTTTAACCCCTTTGTCAAACTGCGCTAATCCCCCCCCCCCTTATACCCTTTCCCTCGTCGCTGTATACCTTTTTTTTTACGCGGGCTTTGAAATGTAATCTATCCTACTCCTGTTCGCCGACGGCCAGGTGGCCTTCCTTGGAGTTGTACCAGGCGTTCTTCTTCTTGGCCCATGCGATCAGACCGTAACCTGTGAGGGGCAGTTAGCACATTTGGTGGCACGATGTCTCGCGCGCGCAAAAACTTACCGGCAGCAAAGGGGACGGCAAAGTAAGGCGCTTGGGCCATGATGCGCTTGAAGCCGTAGAAGACGTAGGCGTGCAGTGCTCCACGCATTGCGCTCTGCTGGAAAGGCGAGATCGAGTACTGAACAATCCCGCGCTGGACGGGACCACCCATATCACCCCACCATCCCATCTACCATTTTGCCAACGAGATCAGCAATTCTGTCAGACCTGCATGGCGCTAAAGTGGGTGACTTACGTATTTCTTGCCCGTGGGCATGCCCGAGTACGACACCTGAGAAGCTCGCATGATGTTACGCAAAAAGTAGATGGTAGGAGATCGCAGATGAAGATCGCAAAGTCCCGCTGTCTCGCCGCAAATGTTCGGATCCGATGTTGCCCGACTGGCTCTCATATCTAACATTCTTACGGTCCAAAATGGCCATCGACGAAAAAATCGGCTGCTCAAATTGGGACAAACTGGCAGAAATCGACGTTATTAACCGTTAATAACATCCCACGCAAGAAATGTTTTCAACATGGGCGGGCGGCGTGGGCTAACATTATCCTTTGGAAGAGGAAGAGGGGGAGGTGGATCCACTGGCGTCCGAGTGCAGACGGACGCAAAAGACGGTCGTGTCGCCGATAAAGACAATCTGGTTGCGGCTGGCGGCGACAGACTCCCACACGGGGTTGCGCTGCACCACGGGCGGAGGACGTGGGGCGGGCGGGGCGACGGCCTGGCCAAACGCGTACGGCATCGGCGGAGGGCGTGGACCATAGCCATGCATGCTGCCACCAGGAGGGAACGGCCCACCCGGTGGCATGGGCGGTCGCATGCCATTGGGACCCATGGGGGCAGGAGCGAAACCCGGTCGTGCGCCCGGAAAGTTGTGCTGAGGAGGGGCCACATTCGGCACGTTGATGGGACGGCCATAGGGACCCATGATGGTGCTGAACGAGTTGGCCTGCATCGCCGCCTGCTGCGCCTGCTGCTGACTGACACTCGGCGTCGAGGATGGCACATCGGCAAACAGACAGCGCAGATTGACACCCGTAATGACCTGGTGCAGCGCACCCGTCTCGACATGTCGCACCTCGACGAAACTCGGCTCAAAGGCCAGCACGTAAGGGTGATGATAGGCAAACGACGTCGGATGCCCCTCCCAGTGCACGATCCAGTTGCCCTTGGCGCGCCAGCCGTTCTTGTTGACGTAAAACGCAAATTCATCGTAGCACAGCAGAAACTCGCCCGAGATGCGGTAAATGGCAATCGGCTTGACGTTTTCCTTGCGCTGCACAAAGTCCAGCGAGGCATCTGCCGGATCCAGCAGCCCCTGCGTATCCAGCGTCTCGAGATCGACAATTTCGAATCCCTTTGTGCAGCCAACGCACAGCTTGGACTTGAGAAAGTGGATCGAGCTCGATTCCGTCGGAATGTAGAACTCCTTGAACACGCGCAGCGAGTCCTGACCGCCCTGGAGCAGTTTTTTGAACGTGGGCTGCTTTTTGCCGCGCACATTCTGCTCAATCGGCTCCAAAGTCTTGATCGTGGAGGAGAGCGAGCTGGATTTGACGACGCAGACCAGCGTGCGCCCGAGACAGATGCCGGCGCGGAAGAACGAGGTGTGGGACGAGATGCGGCGTCCGCGTTTGAGCGAGCCCATGGGATCCGAAGGATCCAAGGCGTCCAGCGTGAAAGTGTGCACCGACTTTTCGGCAAGCACAATCAGAATCTGGTACTCTTCCAGCACGTCCACCTGCGTCACGCCGGGAAGGGGCAGTACCTTGGTTGGCGGCCTCGCCTTTTCGCGCAGGTCGGACAGATACACGCCATCCTCGGTACCATAGATGATCCTGCGTCCAAAATCAAACGGCACCGAGCAATTCACCCGGTTCAAGCCGGTAAAGAAGTTTTCCGACAGCGTGATGGTGTCGAAAATGTTGCTCCTCTGTCGCAAAATGTCCTGACGGGTCTCGATGTTTTCAAACCACTTGCGTCGACTGACAAATGTGTTGGCCCAGAGCGTCATCGAGTAGCCCTTTTTGCCGAGGTAGGTAAACGTGAGTGCATAGCCTGTTTTCGCGTCCTGTTTGGGCGCTGCTCCAGGCGCACCGCTGTACCGAGTGCCGGTCGAAGTACGGGACATGACCGATTTGGGCCGCGTCGAACTGCCCTTGGGCACCTCGTCGTATACAGTGACAATCAGCAGTTCGAGGGGAATCGGTTTGCGGTACACTTTGTAAAGCTCGTGCTTGTTGACCACTTTGGGCTTGACCATGAGCAGCGCGTGATCAAACAGAAACACCTGCAGTTCCGCGCTTTCGCTCTGCGTGCCGCCGCGCTTTTTCAGCGGGCCCTTGAAGACCAGCTCGCGCTGTTCGTCGCGCAGTCGCAGATCCACCGCTTCGCCCTGCTTAAAGACGAGCTGTTGATCCAGCTGTGCCAGTGTGAACCGGTTCTCGCTCTTGCCCGTCTCGATATTCACCTTGGTCAGAAACTCTCGCACAATCTTGACGACCTGCGGCAGCGTCTGCTTGTCCGGGTGGTCCTCGGGCGTAAATTTGGCCACCTGCTCGAGCAAAAGCGGGTATCGCGCTAAACGCGTCGTAGGCTTGGTCAAGTAGCCGTTCAGCTCCAACTTGCGCGAGATCGGCAAACGTTCCGTCTCGTCGACAAACTTGGCAAAGGCCGGGTTGGACGATTTTTCTTTCTCAAACTCATACTTGCCGTACAGCTGGTGCGCGCCGTACTTGACAAACGGCTGGAAGTGGGGCACCATTTCGAGCAGGATGTCGCCGATACGGGCCACGACTCCGTCCTGCTTCTGACGCTTGTTGAGCATCTCGGACAGCTTGACGTTGACGGCGTGAATCTCGAGAACGTTCCAGAAAACCTGGGTCACGAAATCGTCTCGGTGATCTTCGGGCACAATGTCACGCGTGCGCAGCGGCTTGATCCACTGATCGCGCAGATACTCCATGTCGGCGACAAAGTCGCGCTCGGTATACACGACCTCGTTGATGGCCTCCTGACGCTTGCGCTCGGTGTCGTCCAAGCTGTCAAACACTTCTTTGCTGACGGAATCAGCCCAGAGCGAGCCACGCTCCTTTGTATCGCCAAGCGACTCTTTGCTGACGCTGCGCTTGAGACCTGGCTGCGGCTTGAGATTCAAACGTGCTTGCTGCTCCAATCTCCTGGGACAGGCAATACTGTAGCAAAGTCGATCGCGCGTACATGTGGGCGAGTAACAGTCGGTGAGCAGGGTAAAGATACCTGTCGGTATCGCGTCATCGTCGTCGTCGTCGTCGACAACTGCGGATGTGGACAGAGTGCCGTTGTAAATCGACGTGGCTGGAGTGGTGGCGGCGGTAGAACGCGCCGAGTCGACGCGCTGCTTGCTCGACGTGAGCGAGGAAAGCGACGAGTGAGGACCGAGACTGCCGGCCGAATTGCCCCGACTAGGCGTCGACGACCTGCGCTCGTCCTGAAAGCCGTCCTCGGCGCCAAAGCCAGAGGTAGGCACGCGCACTCGGAACTGGTAAATCTCGTGCACCGAGTCGCGAAGGCGATGATCGTAGGTGACGTCGTGGAAAAACTTTTGCGCGTCCAGAGCGCGGCCAAGAAGCAGGGCAAGGTTGCGATCGGTGGTTTTGATAATGTAGGCAATCTTGTCGACTGCCTCGCGTCCGTCAAAGGCATCGCTGTAGGTCAAGCCGTCCTTTGTCCGTTCGCCCAGGGTGACGCGAGCTTGGAACGCTTCGGCGACTTTGGACAGCACGGCAGGATATACCAGCGGTCCGCGGCGATTCGAGGGAGTGATCTGAGACATGGCGCCGACCATGCTGCCGTGGGGCGACGAAGGGGTGACGCTTGGTCTAACGTTGCCGGCAAACGACATGGACCGGTGGTCGTTTCGTCCAATGGTGCTGCCTCCGTCGTCATCTCCCCATCTGGTCGCCATGCCAGGAGCGTAGGCAGCCTGAGCAGCCTGTGTGGCGCTCGAGGCAGTTCGAGAGCGAGGAGGACGCTCCCACATGGGCCCAGAGTAGGACGTCATGGCCGTCAAGGGCGCAGGAAAGGGCGCGGCTGAATTTGGCGGCAAATGGGTCGAGGAAGACGCCTGAAAGCGGTGATTGGAGGTGGTGGGCAAATTGTAGATGGAACTGGCAAGTGCATCAGACTCGTACGAGGAGCGTCGTCTTCCGTCGCCATAGATGGACGACGTTGCGGGCGACTGAGCTCGGAGCATGTTTTGCAAAAAAGCTTGCGAGTAGACCTCGGAATCGACGTCCGAGGTAGCACCGTGGAGAGCACTGGCGGAGGCGTTGTGCGACGTCGGACTGGTAGGCGTGCGGTGGCCGTCGATGGCGTCAAACCAGAAACTGTCCTGCGGTTCAGTGCCGTCGATGCTGGGCAGTCTTGGCGGAGCATCTGCTCTTGACATGGTCAGATTGGCAAGTGACGAGGTGAGATGCGCAGGTACGCTGGTATCAAACGCGGTCGACGCGCGTGGCGATGGACCATTGGGATTTGAGTAGCCGGACAGCGAGGGTCGCGCGCCATCAGCGTAGGCATAGGCCGAGTCGGCGGTGTGGTACGCGTCCGCGGCACTTGCGCCATTGTAGTAAGCGCTGCTGGCTCTTTGTGGCTCTGGAGGCATCGAGCTCATTCGACGATCTGACTGCGAATCGTAGGAAGGATCCGAGGATGGCGATATGCTGGGAGCTGGGGCGTAGGCGGGATAGAAAGTAGCAAAGGCAGGGTCATGCTGCTGCGGTGGATACGGCTGCTGCTGCTGCTGTTGCTGTGGATCTCCATATGCCATGTTGTTCCATCGTTGATTGGTAATGTAGGCATTGGGAGGAGGTGGACGGAAGGCGCTGTTGGTGGGATAGTTCTGGGGACCCTTTGGCTTTGCCGAGGGACGACCAAAGATGTTTTCGTAGGCAGTGGTGCGCTTGTCTAGCGGTCCACCCCCTGCGCCTTGAGGAGGAGCGGACATGGTGAGGGATGACGACAGATGCGAGATTGCCAGAATCCTACACCATTGCTGTCAGTGTCCAGCACGTTGCAAGCAAAAGTGCCACAAAGCACACAAGAGATGGAGGCAGGAGAGGTAGGACGAGGACGGGCAAGCAACCAACCAGATTACCCCCTTCTCGCCCAATTCAAATTGAATTTGTATTCGGCCAATATCCCGATCGAGCGCCGATCGCACCGCCTTGACTGTTAGAGCGCAAGAGTGGAGGAATGAATTAATTTCAGCAAAAAATGGGAAAATAAAATCAGCCGGAAAAAAAGGGCCAAATGCTCCCTTCCCAGACACGCAGAGAGAATGCCGTATGCTGGCACCTTGACGCCAGGAGAGGGCGAGACCGAGACTGTCTCGACATCAACACAGCCAGTACTAGCACAAAATGTCCCGAAAAAGAAGGCTACAGCACCGCCAAGGGGGTGGCTGCACTTTGTTGCAGGAGGAGCAGGCGGCATGTGTGGAGCCATCATCACGTCGCCACTCGACGTAGTCAAGACTCGCCTCCAGTCGGATCTGTACAAGGCCAACAGCTTGCCCACGTCAGCCGTGCGTTTAACCATACTGCAGAGCCTGCGCCGGCTGGCCTATCACTTTGTGGAAACGGGTCATATGCTCAAGGAAATCAGCTCGACAGAAGGTCCAAGGGCCCTGTTCCGAGGTCTTGGCCCAACGCTGGTGGGTGTCATTCCTGCCCGGTCCATCAATTTCTATACCTATGGCAACGGAAAAGCTTTGCTGGCTCAGCGCTTCAACGGTGGCAAAGAGACTTCTCTTGTCCACTTGAGTGCAGCTGCGATCGCAGGCATCGTCACTGCAACCGCTACCAATCCCATCTGGGTCATCAAGACTCGCCTTCAGCTCGACTCGAACCGTACCGCCGATCGCACCTCGCGCACATCGCCACCGCCACGGACGACCCCCTCTTCTGTTGCCCACTTTTCGGCCATGACGGCGTCCAAAAGATCTCTAGGCACCTTTGGCGAACCTGCCTTTTTCCACGGCTCAAAAGCGCCAGCTGGGTCCAGAATGAATGCCATGCAGATGGCATTGCACATTGTACGCCAGGAAGGTGTTCGAGGGCTGTACAAGGGCATGAGTGCCAGCTACCTCGGTGTTGCCGAGGGCACAATACAGTGGGTGCTGTACGAAAAACTCAAGCGTTACAGCACAGCAAGCGACCAGCCCACGTCCAACATCTCGAGCATGGTGGGGGCCGCCGGCGTGGCCAAATTCACCGCCAGTCTAATCACATACCCGCATGAAGTACTGCGCACCCGTCTACGACAACAATCCCAACCCGGCCAAAGCGCAAAATACACGGGGCTGATGCAGACCGTCAAGCTCGTCGTTCGCGAAGAGGGCGTCTCAGCGCTGTACGGTGGACTGAGCGCGCATCTGCTCCGCGTTGTCCCCAATGCTGTCGTCATGTTTTCCATCTACGAACTCACCCTCCGCTTCGCAACCGAGAAATAACGCCCCACCACCACCACCACTCTTGTATTTGTATCGATGTACGTCAGGATTTCCATAGACAATCAACGTGCTTATTTGTTCAGCATCATCTAGCGGAAGAGAAGTGTGAGTTGCGATCAGACGCGCGCATTGGGTCACAAACATACCTTTACGAATTCGTCATAGTTGATCTGGCCGTCGCCGTCGACGTCGGCTTCTCGGATCATCTCGTCTACTTCGTTGTCCGACAGTTTCTCACCCAAGTTGGTCATACTATTGGGGTTTTGAGTCAGTATACAAAGGTCTCTGCACTCTTAGAGCTGCAACTTACACGTGTCGCAATTCGGCGGCGCTGATGAAGCCGTTGCCGTCCTTGTCAAAGACCTTGAAGGCTTCCTTGATCTCTTCTTCCGAATCAGTGTCCTTCATCTTGCGTGCCATCATGGTGAGAAACTCGGGAAAGTCGATGGTCCCGTTTCCGTCGGCGTCTACCTCGTTGACCATGTCCTGCAGCTCTGCTTCGGTCGGGTTCTGTCCAAGAGATCGCATGACGGTGCCGAGTTCCTTTGTGGTAATGGTGCCATCGCCATCCTTGTCAAAGAGGGAAAAGGCCTCTTTGAACTCGGAAATCTGTTCTTCAGTAAGCTGGTCGGCCATGGTGTTGTGAGAGAGTGTGATAGCGCTAGTATGTGCGAGAGGCAAAACGCCCTGAATAACACGCACGGGCTCAGTTGTCACGCTTTGTAATTCGCAATTCCGCGCATTTCAATTCAGAATCGCCCGTCGTGGCTGTGATCGCAATTCGGTCCGAAAACAGCTTGATTACAGAAATTTCTATATCATCTAGACCAGGTCCATGTAACAGGCGTAGTGACACCGCTGTTGGAAAGTGCGTCGAGATACTTGTCCGACTCGAGATCCTGGCTCCACTCTTGCGCCAAGCGGAACGATCCGCGTCCATACTTGTCGCCGCCGGTCCAGCCTACGCGGTCAATGGGTGTGTCGGCAGCGTTGGAGGAATTGGACGACTCTGCATCCACGTTGCCAGATGGCGAGGGGGAAGAGGGGCGAGATGGCATTCGTTCGGCTCGCAGCAGTTTGGCCTGGAAGGTAGCTCGAGGCGCTGATCCGCTCTTGCCCGGTCGGGACTTGGAGCCGTAGGAAGAGCGAGAGCCGACACTGCCACCGCCTTGCCGCGAGGGGGCCGCCGAACTGAAGCGTGACGGCATCATGGACGAGGGCGAAAGGAACGACGGCGCCGACGCAGGCTGCTCGGGCGTCAGAGTCCCGCTGGTTCCGCCGTCGTACTCGTCCTTGCACTTGCCCTTGAGCGGAGAACTCTGCGCTTCCTTGTCCAGCGCATTCTGCATGGCTCGACGTCGCGGATCCATGGAAGCTGTGATGCGCGAGGGCGGCGGACTGGCGACTTGCAGCGGTGTAGTATAGCCAGAGGCTGCCACCGAATTGGCACTGGATGGGTTAAGACTCGACATGGCACCCTTTCTCGCCTTGTTCTTGCCCTTTTTGAGCTTGCGCGTGATCTGCTGTACGACATCGCGTGCATCTGCATCGGCTGCCGCTGCCTCTAGTCGACGCACCAGCTGATTGGCGCGTGCCGATCGGCGTACAAAGAATTCGAGCCCCAGAGACAAATCGAGCGACATGTATTCGTGTCCCTCGTCGCTCCACACCATCTGGGCCGGATTGAAGCCAGGGTCGTCATCGTCGTCGACAATGTCGTGCATTCTGCGCTCTACGGCCGAATGCAGGCGGCTGGATCTTGCTCGACGCGTCAGAGGCGTGGATTGCAGAACGGCGGGCGACGAAGTGCCCGTGGGCGGCTCGGAATTGACCGTGTCGAAATTGGAGCAGTAGAAGCGACTTAGCCAGCCATTCTCTGGGTCCGGTTCGCCCCATGACTGTGTATCGCCCGCTTTGATGTCGTAGACATCGGCGTCCTGACCGTCGTCTGGAAAGCGCCAGACCAGGCCAAAGTCGAGCTCGAGACGAGCTGCATCTGCGCGAGCACGTGCTCTGGCCTGTGCTGGAGTCAGTCGCGGCTGTGGCTCCTCGTCGTCGCTATCGCTAGACGTGTCGGCCTCGGGTGGATCTTGCTGCGCCTCTTCGTCTTCCGTAGCACTTACTTGAAAGAGCGAATGCCATGTCTGATCTGTGTCAAAGCGGAGCGAGACATTCTCGGCGTCAAACTGTTTGAAGGAAAGGGGAATGACGTGCGTAATGGTGCGAGGTTGGTTGTTGACCGTATAGGGTTCCATTGCGCCGGGTCGATTGAGTACATTGAGACGATACAGGTCATCATCCTGGGGTGCGCCGCCTGCGCCTGGCGTTTCCGGATGGGTGGCCGGCAATTTGCGAATGACACGAAGGCCGACTCGCCAGTCCTTGTTGAGGAAATGAGAAGGGAGCAGCTCTGTTTCCACCGAGTGCTTCCAAGCGCGGTTGAGCGCGCGTACAGCTGTGCAAAGCGTTGCTGGATCGCAGTAGAGAAAGATGTGACGCAGCAGCTCGTTGGGCAGTTCCACCTGGTTCTGTCTAGAAGCACGCGAGAGGGACGGCGAGGATGCTGCTGACAGCATCAGGTTGTCCATAGACTGTTCCATCCAGCCATCTACGGTTGCTGCACTCATCTTGCGGGAGAGACGATGGGAGATGGTGGGGGACTGGTACCGACACTGCGCTCCTGCCTAGGGCGCTCTACGCTTATCCGAGTGTAAGTGCGCTGTCTTCCCCGCATTTGTCCAGCGCACAGGCACCTCGCCAGTCTCGCGCAGCTTCAGCCACCAAATTCGCTCAGTCTAACATTTGTGCACTTTTCTTTGCTCTAACATTCTGCGCTCAAAAAAGAATAACCGGAGTTCGACCGAAGATGGCCCATGGCAGCGACCTGCACGTCATACAGTGCATATACCTTCCACCCAAAATTCTCCGAGACAGGAAAAAAACTTCCGTAGCGCATGTCACTTATTGGACAGACGCTGCGTGGCCTGCAGGACCCATTGGCCCTGTCTGCGCACAATGCCGACCGCTAGTCTGCGCTGTGTTTTTCCCTTCTTTTGATCATGGGCAAACTCACATTGGCTCTTGGCAACAAGCAACATGGTTCTCAAGGCGACGTCGATCCACACCAATTTCCTCTCTGGAGGCGAGAGGTACGCGACAGGTGACGCTGGAGCTGCTTCCGCCGACACCGATGATGCCCCTCAAAGACCGCCGGCGTCGAGGAAAAACAGCCTCTGGAACCGCAAGGAGGCCTCTCGCAAAGATGTCGTCCTGCCCGACGGTGTCACGGATGACAAGATCATTCTCGTCGTCTGGGATGGCGACAACGATCCCGAAAACCCTATGAACTGGTCAGTCGGCAGAAAGTGGGTCACGACATCGCTTCTGTGTGCCATGTGTCTGTTCATCGGTCTTGCCACTGCCGCCTTCTCTACGGGTATCGCACCGATGGCCCAGGAGCTTGGCGTTTCAAACGAAGTCGGCCAGGTCGGCATGCTCTTGTTCAACGGCGCTTTTGCCATTGTTCCCCTCTTCCTCGGCCCTCTGTCTGAATTTGTTGGTCGCAATCCCATTTACCTTGGGTGCTATGCGCTCTTCACTGTCTGGTTCATTCCCCTAGCTCTTGCCAAAAACATTCAGACAGTCCTTGTCGCCCGTTTCCTCAGCGGTGCCTTTGGCGCGGCCGGAACGACCATTATCCCCGGTACACTTGCCGATATCTGGAAGACGCGAGATCGTGGCCTTCCCGTCGCGCTCTTCTCCTTGGTCGCTGTCGCTGGCACGGTCGGTGCACCCCTGTACTGCGGCTACATTCTGCAGTACAAGGGATGGCGATGGATCCAGTGGGTTCAGCTGATCGTTAACGGTGCCGTGCTCGTCCTCGAGCTACTCCTGCTTCGAGAAACAAGAGGTTCCGTCATCCTTGCCCGCCGCGCAAAGAAGTTGCGCAAAGAAACGGGCGATCAACGATATCGAGCGCCTTCTGACCTTGAGGCTCCTTCTCTCAAAGCATTATTGCATGCCTCAACCACCCGGGCTGCCCTGCTCCTAGTCTCAGAGCCAGTCGTCTTTTTCTTCTCGCTCTACATTGCCTATGCTTGGGCGCTCATCTTTGCCTTCTTCTCCGCCATCCCCATCGTCTTTCAAGAGATCCATGGATGGAGTGTCGGCAACGGTGGCTTGGCCTACATTGGCCCTGTACTGGCCTGCTTCTTTGCCTTTGCCCTCTCGTTCCACGGCAGATACTTGTACGACCGTGCTCAAGCCAAGAACAATGGCAAAGCCGTACCTGAAGCACGACTGTACTACGCAGCAATCGGCGGCATTCTCGCCACGATTGCCATGTTTATCTTTGCCTTTACCTCGTACAAACACGTGCCTTGGATCGCCCCCGAGATCGCTCTCGTGCCATTGATCATGGGCGTCTACTTTATCTTTGAGGGTGTTCAGTCGTATCTCGTCGACTTTTACGGATCCGAGTATGGAGCTTCGGCGATTTCGGCGCAAGGGTTCGTGCGCAATGCGCTCGCGGCCTCATTCCCACTCTTCTCGACTCAGATGTTCCACAACTTGACCGTGCCGTATGCTGGTTTGCTACTCGCGTGCCTGTTGCTCCTTGCAGTACCACTTCCCTTTGTCCTGATCAGGTATGGTGCCAAGATCCGATCTCGATCCAAGTACGCGGCTGCCGACGACGACGACGACAATGATGCGCAAGGCGAGGACCGAGCTCAGTCTGCAAGTGCGGGACCCGTATTTGGAGCCAGACGCGGCCGTGGCGATATGGAGTGCAAAGCTGCCGCATCTGCCGCCACTTCACCCAACGCCACGCGCGTACCCAGCCGCGAAACAGACGAGAACAAAACCGAGCAGCCAAAGTCTGTCACTGCTTAAACACATACATTGTGAACGAATGCCAGAATTGAAACTCCAATGTGGAAAAAGAGCGTGTGAGTGAGTGAAAGCGGGGCGAAAAACTACTTGATGCGCCAAGTAAAGAGGAAGCCAATGAAGCCAACGATGCCGGTGAACCAGAAGCCAAAGTGATAGTTAAACGGCCATGGATGGGCGTTGGGACCGCCCTGGATACCTTTTGCCCAGACCAAACCACCGACGAGCGGGCCTACGAATCTGGCTGCGGACGAGGTGGTCTGTGCAAGACCGTTGGCCAGGGGCGTCAAATGCGGCGGCGTCAAAGCATTGATCAGTACGGAAATGGCGGTGAAAGCGCAAATGTTGGCAAGCCAACGCAGAGCGGCGAAGAAAATCATGCCGGTCATGACGAATCCGTCCGTCTCTGGATGCAGCAGACCCCGAAGCAGCGGAAAGAGGGTGTAGCAGGGCAAGTACAGTGCCGTTCCAAGCCTCAGCATGGCCAAGTGCGACAATTTGCCCTGCGGAGGTCCGACTTTGGGATAAAACACGAACTGAAACACCAACTGGAAAAACGCCATGGCTGCGATCAGTTCGGCGTAGTGAGATGCAGTGAGACCCAACCCGCCCGACGGCTCGGGTGTCACCAGAAACGCCATAAAGATCTGGTCGAATGTAGACGAGTGGAATGCGAGCGTCGAGTAGTGCGCAATGATGGCGATGGGCAGCAGGGCAAAGAGCGAAGCTGTGGGCACGCTGGCCTGTGCTGCGCCGCTTCGCGTAGACACGGCAATACTACGTCGATCGGGCGAAGGAGATGCCGGCCCGCCATGTCTGCGGCTCGCGGGCACGGTGAGACTGTTTCGGTTGGACTGACTTTCCGGAATACCAGCCAGCGTAGGGTCCCACGCTGCGTCTGCCCGAATCTCCAACGTGGGGGACAGAGGATGCGTCGAGGGCGAGAGCAGCGGCGCTTCAATGCCTGTGTTTGCGTACAGACTCGGAATGCGACCAGTCGCACTCGATCGGCGCACCGAGTACGGCCGCGAAGACACATAGGAACGATCGGCTTCCGACAAGCCAGCAGGAGACACTTTGCGCTGTGCAAAGTTGATTGGCGGCAAGTGTCGCGGCGCCAACAAGGACGACGATTCGTTGGGCACTCTTGCGTCTTCATCGTCTTCGTCCAGCTCGTCAATCGAGCCCGAGACCGAGTCGTCAACCACGCTCTGATCCTCAAACGGCTCGTCTTCCTCGTCCTCAAACACTTCTTCGTACGCCTCGTCTCCGTTGATGGCAGCCGCCACCCACAGGTCTGAAATCGTAAACACCGAATCGTCTTGGGCCAGCAAGAAGCGCTGCGCAAAGCTGAGCCCTGGACGCTGCCCGATCTCTTCAAAGTCGGGAGCGTACTGTGTGTTGGACGAGAACGAGGCACGACCCTGACGAGGGTGAGCCACCGACTCGGGACGCGCACTTGGTCCAGGTAGGGCGGAGCTTCTGGACATGTGTTTTTCGTAGCCGTAAGCTGAACCACCGCCCAGGATACCGCGCTGTCGTTCCTCTGTGCGCGACAAGAGACGTTGTCTGCGCGACAGACCGACACGGGAAAAGGCGGAATCGTCTACCGTGCGTCCGCCGTGTGTGATAATGGTCGCTTCCGTCTCTGCCGGTGACGGCGGACCGCCAGTCTCGTCGTCCACCTGCTGCGTAAAAGTGCGCGGGAACTTGTTCGAGGAAGAGGCTGCGCCGGGCGTTGACGAGCCCTCCGTCTGGCCGTTTGCAAAGTGGTTGGACAGACTGACGTGAGAGCCTCCAGCGCTGCGTGCGGCGCCAAAGTAGCCGCTGAGTCGCTGGCCTGCATTGCGACCCAGACTGCCCATCTGACTCGCCGCTCGCTCCACGTCGATCTTTTCCGGCAGCTGGATAGCGCCAGTGCGCGGACCACCGTCCGGACCGATAAACAGCGAGAGAACCGCGCCCACTGCGGTAAAGCTGGCGGCCACCATGCAGGGAAGCAGGTAGGGGTAGTCTGTAAACAGCTGACTCTCGCCAAATGTGCCCGGGTACGCCTTGACCGGATTGGAAAGCAGACCGCCGAGAATAGGTCCGACAATGGAACCCGCACCCCAGCTGAAGGAGAGAAGAGCATAGGCACGCCCCTCGTTGGTTTCGTCGGTAATGTCTCGGATGGCCCCCTTGGCTACACCGACGGCGCCGTTGAAGAAGCCTTGGAAAAGACGGATAAAGATGGCGGTGGCGAGGTTTTTGGAAGTGCCAAAGAGGACCATGGTGGATGCATTGCCGACGAGCGAGGCCATGAGAACAAAGCGACGCCCTCGCTTCTCGGCGACCGAGGCCCACATGAGCGAGGTGAGAAACTGGGCAAAGAAGAAGCTCGCCGCCACGATACCGGCCCAGAAGCCGACATCGCTCTCCCCACCGACACCAAACTCTTCAATCATAAAGAACAGAAACGGACCAGCGACACCGGCCGAGCTGAACTCTCCAAAGCAGACCAGACACAGGACGATGAATGGCACGGTGGGGATCGGTGTTGAGAAGGGATCCGCTTTGGCGCTAGGCAACAGCTGTGGGATCGACGGCGGCTCGTTGATCAGAGCATCAATATCGACCGTGCCACCATTGTCAGCATGAATGCGACGGCTTAGCCTCCAATTGGACCCCATGTCGCTTGCTCCGGCCGTCGACTTGGGAAATACGCCCATCGAAGCTCTTTGCAGAATGCCCTGCTTTTGAGTGGTGCTGGGAGCGCGACGCTTGAACGACATTTTGCGGGCAGTAGGATCGTCCGTTTGCGGTCTCGAAGTTGTGCCATACTCGCCCGGCGTGCGCTGTCCCGCGGCTAGGGGTGTATAGGGGGACGCAGGCAAATGAATTGTGCCGGGTCCTGCAGCTTTGTAGCCGGCAGCTGCAGTTTTGTAGCCATCAGCCTTGCTACTGGAAGCGTCTATCGCCATTGGACTTCGCTGACTGGGGGAAGAGGACAAGGGATCCTGCGGTTCGAGTCGGAGGGATTTGGTGGGAGATGGATCGCGCGAACGATGGTCGTCTGCAAACTGGATTGCGCGGGGACTGCGCGGTGGATTGATGGGTCTGAGCGGGTCTTGGTCAGCCATGATGAGCGAAGAGAGGACGCCCCGAGCGGTCGCGGCTTAGGGACAATCGTGGCTCAGAGCGATCGCGGCTTAGGGACAATCGTGGCTAAGCGCAATCGTGGCTTAGCGCAATGGTGTCTGTCACTTTGTACGCCGGCCGGCCAGCGCGTCAAAAAATAAAGAGAAGCGGACATCGGCTTCAACAGCAATCGGGAGATGATCGGGCTCAACGCGTGCTTTACGCGTAGAAATCACGAAATTTGGCGTTGGCGGCAAGTGTGATGTTGAAGAGTTCCACTTTGTTGCAATCACCCACGTTGGGCCCATCACTTTTGTCTTTAGCCACACGCGCCCATCGGTCTCGATCCGAAACACATTCGCTTGGCCTCTGCTGCGCATTTCATTTATCGCTCCCACCACCATCTATGCGATAGCAAGTAGCAGCACTCCATCATGGGTAGCTACGGTCCCACAATGGATGGTAAGTAGAGTTGGCAGCACGCGCTTCACCAGTCACGCTGACATTGCCGTCCACAGTCAAAGTCCTTTATACGCTCGAGTCGAATCCACATCATACCATGGTGGCGAGACTGGGTCATCCAATGCCAGTCGATGTCATTATCCCCAACATTACCCCCTTGTCGCCCATCCATCCCAACAGTCACTATGCCCAGCCACGTCAGGTACGCTTTGGCCGCGTTCCGCTCAAAACATGCCTTGGCGCCGTGTGTATGGCCAGTCCCGAACTGATGCCAGACGACAAGCGCGACTATATCATCTACGCCGTCGACCCTGAAGAGACCTTTCGCGCCAGTCAGCAGGTAACACCGCCACGAAACGCGCCTCGCCGGTCGCCCTCGTATCGCGATCAGCCAGACGCTGGTCCCAGCAAGCTCGCCTCGTCCAGTCCAGCACGCGCCAAGGAGTCCATCTTTGTCGGCAAGGGCTTTTTCAATTGGGCACTAGAGGAGCAAGGCGATGGCGAGACCACCATCACTGGTCGTGTCCGCTCCGATGGCCGAAGAGTGCGATACGAAAACGGTCGCGAAGTGGAAGAGGAGATCAATATTCTCGAAGTCATCATCAAGCTCAAGGAGTCACAAGCACGCAGCAAAGACAGGCACTTTAGTCTGGTGCGAGGCATTTCTTCCCACGCCGAGTCGATGCAACCGTCCAGCCTCGCTCGTCCACGCTCTCGAGCTGATCTCTCACTGCACTCGGAACCTGATTACCCAATTCCATCCACCTCGCCCGTGCGCAGAAGTCGCGCTCATCGCCGATCCGGCAACACACCCGAGGAGCCCGTACGCGTTCGACCGGCGATCCCTCTGTTGCAAAAGACGCCAGCGACGGCAAGTGAACAGACCGTCACCGCTGTAGCTGCCGCTGCAGCATCAGCCGCGTCCAATCCGCAGGCACTCCAGCTGCTTTCGATTCTCCAAAGTCTGCAGCAAAGATCAACTCAGTCGGCTCCAGAGCCGGCTCAGCAGGCTCAACTCGAAACTTTACTGCAGCAAGTCGCTGTAGCCCTAGTCACCCCTTCGCAGCCCACGAATGAGTCTGTTAGCGCTGCAGAAAACACAGACGTGAAGAAAGTTGCAAAGCGTTCCTTGGCCCGAAAGGGGAGTCGCCCGGCGCCGTCCCCCATCGATGCTGATGACTCGTTCGACGGTTCCTTTTCTGCTACACACGAAGATCACAAGATCTGCTACAACTGCGGCGTCGACTCTGCGAGCACGTGGCGCAACCTGCAGTTGCCAGCCGGCAGCCTTGTGAACCATCCAGCCGCCGAGAGACCCGCCAAGAGATCGACTGCGTCGAGAGAGGAAAGCACCAATGGCAACAGCAGTGAAGACAACTGCGCAGACAACTGGCTACCGCGCTATGCAGGCAAGCAAGGTCCCATCGAGACGGATGCAGACACAAAGTGGTCCGCGTGCAACCCTTGCGGCATCTACTATGTCAAGTGGAAATACTCCCGTCCCGAATACGTGTGGCGAGCGGAGCACGTCAGAAAGGGGTATCGAGAAGCAGAAGGCAACAAGCGCGAGAGCACGCCGGCCGAGCCAGAATCGGGCCCAAAGCGTCCCCGCTTAGATGCCGACGATGGCCCAACGCTCGAGGCGCCCAAGCAGAACGGACAAGATCGTCAGACGTTTGTCAACAAAAAGCTGCTGGACAAAAAGCCGGTGTGGGACGAAAGCCTTGGCAAGTACCGCAGTCGACGAAGCATACGCGAGAATCCGAGTGGAAACAGGCCAGGCAGGCCCAAGGGCTCTGGCAAGCCGGACAAGGGCGCCAGACGAGCCTCTCTTGGCGACAGTGCCTCCAACAGCCCCATGCCTCCGAAAGCAAAAGAGCAGCCTAAGGCAGAGAAACCGGCGCAGCAGCAGCAATTCCGAGCGCCGTTGCCACCAAAGGCGACACAGCACCGAGGAGTCAACTTTGCCCAGTCTAGCCCTGTGCGCCCTTCGATGAACGCACTGCATTCGTATGGCAGCGCCCTGCAAAGTCCTTCTCGCGATGTTCGCTTCCGCGTACCTAGCTACCTGATGAACTCCAGTCCAGGAACCATGATGGACACGCTGATGAGCGAGGCAGACTTTGATTTCGGGTCACTGCCCTCTGTCGACATGCTGCAGACTCCCGGCACTCTGCTAGGCAATCTCAATGGCCGTGGACTGACGCCGTTACGAAGAAGTCCGCGCAAAAACCCTCACGGCACCATCTCGGGCCAGAATCCGTACGCTTCACCGGGCCATGCCAGTGCAACGTCGCGCCACGGACCGGTGCTGTCGTCCAACGACAGTCCCGTCACTCGCAGCCGTACCAAATCGGGCCAAGACGTGCTGCATCCAGCCCTGTTTTCGTCAAGCGACGATTTGTCCAACGCAGACGCAAAGTCCAGCAGCACCGTCACATCACCGGCTTCTCCCTCTCGAGGGGCAAAGGGCAAGAAGGCTGGCGCCAAGAGCAAAGCGCACTCGGCCGCGACAACAGCTGCGCGGAAAGCGTCTCTCACGAACCGGCGCGCGACGTCTGCCCAGTCCGACGACGCAGACGAGGACGACAGCGAAGACAATGCGCCTGAAGCACGACTTGTGAAAGGACCGTACCAAGGGGGCACCAGCAGCCGCGAGGGCTCAGTCGGACTTCCAGTGTGTCCTCGCTCGCCCAGCCTTGCGGTGCGCAAATTTGCACGCAACCTGAGCTCCGCCAGCGCCAGCGGAAGTCCAGCATCGCACTGGTCGATGCAAAACGGCCGAGCCAAGCTGGCTTCGCTGGATCTGCCGCCCAGCAGTCCGTGCTTCGACCACCCGACGGCCGAGTCTGCGCAGGTGGACGCTTGGGGCAGGACTCCGAGTATGAGGGAAATGTTTCCTACGCCGAGCGACCTCGACTGGCCAAGTGACGCATCACCAGGCAAAGGACCAGCATCGAGCACAGAGCTGGTTGCGCAGGACCGACTACAAGTGCCAGTGGTGCGACGACGCCCG
The DNA here is from genome assembly GCA_023212645.1 of Farysia itapuensis. Taxonomy (NCBI): domain Eukaryota; kingdom Fungi; phylum Basidiomycota; class Ustilaginomycetes; order Ustilaginales; family Ustilaginaceae; genus Farysia; species Farysia itapuensis. Next base: position 354,048 of record JALBYC010000008.1, on the reverse strand, counting down.
CTGCCGGCTACCGTCGAAGATGCCTCGTCTTCGGTTTCCGGCTCATCGCCAGCAAGCTCGGACGGGTCACCGGATGCGTCGGACTCGAACCTGTTTGACCTGCTCGAGGATCCGTATGGGATTCTGGCCGCTTCAGGTTTTGGCATCGATGCCACCGGCGCATTCGCCAATAGCGGAACACAGATGACACCTACTGGCAACCAGCCTGCAGTTTCTGCTGATGGCTTTAACGAAGTACAGCTGCACCAAGCCAAAGAATTTGGCATTCACCTGGACGAATTCCACCACTCGGGCGGTGTTGGACTCGCGACGCACGCTGGCGGTGAAGCTGGCGCGTCTGTGCTAGCAGGATCGGCCAAGCCGGCCAGTATTGCAGCGAGCCCAGTGCCTGCGTCCCCCAAGGTCCTGCTGACGCCGACACTGGACGCCGGCTTCCTATCGTCGCTGCCACCAGACCTTGCGAGCATCTTTGCCTCACCCAAGAAGCCTCTGCCGCCGCGCATTGTTGACATTCTGACGTCGCCGCGCAAGCCCAAGATGGCCTCTTCGCCGCATTCGCCGGCCAAGACGGCTTCGTCGCCGTCTGCGTCTGGCGCTCTGGTCCCCTACGGCTTTGAGAGCTCGGCAACGGAAGCCGACTTTAGCGCGCTCTTTAACAATCCCGAGATCCAGGCCATGCTGGCTGAGTTCGGTACATCTGCATAGTTCCTGCAATTTCATCAACGGCTTTCAGTGGAGTACGTGGAGCGAGTGGCTTTTAGTGGAGCGAGTGGCAGTTTTTTCTTTGTTTGATTCGACCAACATGAAGGACGCTGAAAGCAGCAGCAGCAGCTCGTGGGTGCAGGTGGCGCCTGTTGCCAAGCTGGGAAGCTCTTCTCGGCACCACTTGACGCTGCGGCATAGAGAGACACAGCAGTACCATTCGTTGCTACTATTTTCCTTCCCCGTGACGGAATGGACAGAGACAAGGGATGCGAAACGCTACTACTGCATGGAGGCTACGTGTCCGCATCTGGGGGCGCCGCTGGAGAATGCCGTGATAGAGGGCAACGAGACGGAGCTGGAGGACGAGATCGAAGACCTGGTGGTCGTGTGCCCGTGGCACGAGTACGACTTCAGTCTGAGCACGGGCGAGTCTTCGCACGGAATCTCTGCCTGCGTGTACGCGTGCAAGGTAAGCAACGAGGATGTGTACGTCGAGGTGGGGGGCAGCTCGGGGTGGGAGCTTGTCGAGCTCCGACCTGTGAGTGAAGCATGTCCTACGCCACATACGACGGAAAGCGCGCCAGCGATAGCGGACAACAGCGAAGCACCCATCAGCTACCCCGACCCGCTGCCCAAAACGCTGGTGGCATGGGCTGTCTTGGTGCTCAACACGGCCGATCCACGGCAAAAGGTGGCATATACGCGCTTCGCTGCTGCCGCATTTCGATCGGGAGAGTGCAAGGTGATTGGTGGCAGCGCACGCAAAGCGGAAGAAACACCTCCCGAACGTCCGCCCCGCAGAAAGGAAGAGATCCGCGTACAACCAGGCCAGGAGGGGAAACGTGGCAAGGGCGGGACGGAAAAGAGCCGGATCGCCATCCTGCACTCGCTGGCCAACATTGAGCAGTGGGCCATTGATCTGGCGTGGGACATTATCGCACGCGCACCGCAACTGTGTGCAGCATCGGTGGGTGGCACAATGCCGCTGCAGTTCTACTCGGACTTTGTCAAAGTGGCAGAAGACGAAGCCAAGCATTTCTCGCTGCTCAGTGCACGCCTCGAAGAGTTGAAGAGCTGGTTTGGCGCACTGCCGGTCCACCATGGGCTGTGGGATTCGGCCATGGACACTGCTCACTCGCTCACAGCACGGCTGGCCATCATTCACCTCGTACACGAAGCCCGAGGCCTCGACGTGAACCCGACGACGATTGCCAAGTTTGCCAACGCGGGCGACACACGCAGTGTCGACACACTCACCGTCATCCACCTGGACGAAATCACGCACGTATCGGCGGGACACCGCTGGATGACCTACCTGTGCGCCCAAGCCAAGCTCGACCCCATCGCCGTCTTCCGCCAAGAAGTGCGGGACAATTTTATCGGACGTCTCAAAGGGCCCTTTAACAGCGCAGACCGCAAGAAAGCCGGCCTAGACAAGGCATGGTACGATGACCTGGTGGGCGAAAAGGTCTCTCGCCGCTCCATTGGCGTGCAAAGGCACGAAGTCCCCGGCGGCTAAGCATAGATATTTGTAATCGAGCGCACAATTCAAGTGGGGAAATACAAATTTGTGCCGCGAATCAGGTCACTTTTGGATTTTGGCTTAGTACTACCACCACCCATGTTCTCCTCACGACAAGATAACGCCACTCCCTCGCGAGGCTGGAATCGTGCCTTTCGCAATCGCAGTGCAGCACCTAGTCCCGATACAGCCGCCGTCGAGATGAACGCCACCAACGTCGATCTCGAGGCAGGCAGAGAGCCGACGACGAGCGGCCATCGCATTCTGTTCCCCGGCTTTCGATCTCGACACGAGGAGCAGAACCGTCAGGCGATGCGTGCAGCCGCCTACCTGCCATCCCTGCCCGCCAATTCGCCCCTGCCATTTGGTGGCGGAAATGCACTGAGTGCCTTGCTCTTGCCGCCCTTGCCACCCCAAAATGCTTTGGCGTCCGGCAGGAGAAAGCCGCGAAGCAACAGGCGCGAGCGCGAGGAAGCGGCCACCCTCTTTGGCCCCAACCTTGCCAACTACTTTGGCAGCGGCAACAGCAACTCGGGCGCTGTATCTGGCACTGGCCTGACCCAGACCATCTCGATAGCTGCTGCCGGGGCCGCCGCGCCGCCCGAGGAGCCAGTGTCCCTCGATCCAGCGTCCGCCCGTCGTCCTCGTCTCGGCTCACGCGGCCGTGCGAGAGGTGCCTCGCTGTCTGGTCTCAGCATGATGTCGCTCGGCGCAGAATCGGTTAATTCACTGGGCGGAGTGCCCGCCGATAGCACGGATCCGGCAGCACAGGGCATGATGCAAGGTTCTACCGCCGATCTCATCGGCCAGATTCGCCAAGACCACCCGGACGGCATTACTATGAGCGAAGGCATTGATATTGCCACCTTGTCGAATTGGATCGACGGCAGTACTGGGCAGAATCACGTCTGTACCACGCTTCAGTCCTATATCAATCTCAAGAGGAATACCTTGCGGCTCTCTGCTGCTGCCAGCGATGCGGCGCGGCCTGTCGCCTCGCTTCCACCACCGACGCACACGCTGTTTTTCGAGTACGACTGCGCCGCTCCCTTTGCCAGTGTCCAGATCTTTGTGCGCGCAAGTCGCAAGCACGGCAGCTGGCTCAACTTTGACATTCCCGAAGTTTTTGATAGTGGAGATGTGCTTGCTCAACGCGGGCCGCCGCCGCACGTCCTCGGCTGGCCCGTTCACGTCGCACAGCTGAAAAACGGCCACGGCTCAGGACACACTGCCGCCTTGCCACTCGATCTCAAATACTTTGCCCCTCCCAAAGCTGCAGCTCGCACAGCCAAGTCGCCAGAACCCGTGACGCCGGCGGCAGTGCCGGAAACGCCCGGATTCGAATACCAGCGCCGACTGGAAGCGGACGCTGACTTTGAAGACGCCGAGGAAAACCCGCCGGAGCCCGCGGAGCCCGTTCGACCGGTGGAGCAGATTGCCGGAGAGCCCGTGGTGGAAGAGGAAGAGACCAAAGAACAGCGACTGGCGCGCGAAAAGGCAGAGCGCGAGACGCTCAAAGTAGCCATTGTCGTGGAGGCGCTGGATGAGAATGCGCGTCCACTCAGGGAGCCCAATCTGCAGACCACGTATCTGCGCATCACCTCGCTTCCCGTTCGCAAATCGGTCGCCAGCCGTCTGGCCGAAGCGGCGTCGGGCGTTGCGCAACCATCGGCCGAACGCTCCTGGTCCTCGCAGGTGGAAGGACAGGAGGCCGAGATTGGGCCACACCGCTTTCAGCTACAAGAGCTGTATGGCTTGTCGTCCAAGCCTCCGCCTGTACGCGCGGCGCCTGTTACTGGCGATGATGCCGATGTCGACGAAGACGCAGGCGACACTACAGCCGCTCCAGCCATGCTTATGGAGACGGACGACTCCAACGGTACCGAATGTCTCATCTGCCTCTCCTCGCCCCCCACTACGCTCTTACTGCCCTGCACCCATGGTCTCTGTCTCGAATGCGCCGTCCAACTCCGCGACTCGGTCATCGGCATCCGTCAGTCCGAGCGAAGACGAGGTCGAACACCGCGCCGCAAATACGCCTGCCCCGTCTGTCGAAGAGCCTACACCTCTATGCTCCACCTCACCAAGGCCGATGAAAAACTCTTCGCTCAAAGTCACGCTCACGTCTAACTCCCCCCCCCGCGCCTTTGCGCGCCATGTACGCTCATGAAAGATATACCCCCCCCCCTCTGCGCGCGCGCGTATGATGTTCTCCTGTTGATGCGCGCGCTTATGATGTTCTCCCGTTGATGCGCGCGCTTATGGGGCTGTGCGCACAATCCTAAAGTGTCAGTGAGAGCGCGCGGAAGTAGTGCATGTGGGGAACATTCGAGGCAACCTTGTGCTTCAGGAAATGAAGTAGAAAGACTTGCCCCCCACTCGTGGAACTTAGAGCCGGCCCCTTGTGTGTATAAGTACCCGCGCAAGAACAGGTTCGAAGGGTGGTCCACACACCCCCTCCCCCCCCTTCTTCCGGTCCTTTAGAAAAGGGGAGGGGGTTTGGCTCTATCCAGCACTCTCTACGCGCAGGCCATCGCGGGATAGATGACCCGCATCTTCCAGTGTGAGTATAGAGGACCCGCGCCCGGATTTATCGCCATACGCTCTCGACTGACCACTACCTGCCTACTGTAATTTCGCCTCTCGACGTCATGAGGTAGAGGAAAGGGGGGCTGTCTGGCGCAATGCAGGCCGGGCGGGGGAGACAGATACCTTTTTTTTGCCACACGTGTGGGCTCTTTGCTAAAACAGTGCCGGATTCGCAAACTGCCAGTTCGACTCCCACACTCCCGTCGTCCTTTGCTGCTCGCCGGAGCAAGACCTTTCTCTCATCGCCTACCAGGCGCAGCGGGTCGGAACGCGCCGTCTTCTGGCTCACAAAGTGCAAGCGTCGTTTCGACATCCCAACATTTACCCCCGCCCTTGTCTTACCCCAGGACTTTGCCAAGTTCGACGCAGTAAGACTCTCTATCCCCAAAGGCAAAAAATGTCTGCATGGCGGCTGTCCCGGTTTCCGCCTGGTCCATCGCCACTTCGATAATGGCGCTCAGGCAAACCGAATTTTGGAGCTCATGTCATCGCCTGACGCTTCCTGGGTCGATCCAGCGCTCGTCCAGACCGGCGACCTTTTCCGCGTCACCGCCCAGACTTTCCAATACCATCTCTGCCCTTGCAAGGCGAAAAAGAACGCTCATCTCAAGCTACACCGCTTTCCGTTGGGCGACATCATCCCCCTCCCCTCCGAGAACGAGGAACGCCTCCCCATCTATCCATATTTTGTTGGTCTCTGGCTCGGCGACGGCACCAGTCGCCGGGCAGTCGTCTCCTCAACCGACCCAGAGATTCGTCTCTGGCTCGAATCCTACGTTGAGCGGATCAACGCCGCCGGTGGAACAAATCACCGCCCTGTCTCCTCGCTGATACGAGAGGCAGGAACGGTGACCGACCGGGGGATCCGATGCAACTACGATCTGTACAATCATTCGATCAGCATCGGCAAAGGCTGCTCGGGGGTAAATCTCGTGTCGGAGGGTCTTCGGCAGTTGGGAATCTGGGAAAGCAAGAACGGAGGCATCCCAGATTGCATTATGAACGGGTCTCGAGAGACTCGTCTCAAATGCCTTGCCGGCCTGATCGACTCTGACGGGCATCTGGCAGCCGGCCGCAACTGTTTTGAGTTCAATCAGTTCGGTGACGAGAGGAAGAAGATCGCGTGCGACTTCAAAGACCTGGCTCTCTCTGTTTGTATCACGGCGACGGGGGTGTACGTGCAGCCGTGCAACAACCCAATCAGCGGGGAAAGCGTCGCGTACGAGGTCCATCTGACCGCCAACGCCGGGGCCATCTCCCCGTACCTGCAACTGCCGCGCAAGCGCTTCGACCCGGATAGGCGACAGAACAACCAAGACACCCGCTTCGCCACCGTCACAGATGGCGAAGACTTAACCATCTGCCCGATTCGGGTCAGCGGCGGCACCTTTCAGCTTGAAAACCGTCTGCTGGTGCACTCCTTGTAGCTCATCTACCCTCCATCCTCTGTAGATTGAATACATGGCTTCCCCTCATATGTCGACGTCTGTGAGAACTATCTCTTTGAGATATCATGATGTTGTTGAAATCGGCCTAGTCTCTCTTGAAGGCTGTGTACCTTGGCGCGGTCAACTGTCTACGCTTGAACACTACCTTCACCCTTCTTGTTCTTTGTCGCCCTTCTTGATCTTCTTCCCCTGGCTCCTTTCCTTTTAGTACTTCGCAGACGGAATAAATCATTAGACCATATCTTCACCTCGTGTGTGTAGACTCAACTTCTTCCTGACGTAGTTACGCTCAGTGTCGTGAGGGTGCTGTGTGTGATAACCATGCACACTTCACCGCTCGTTGCTCAGTGCTTCCTCATCAAAAAAGGAGAGTACCAGAACCTCTTCAACAGACGATGATGGGCTAGAAAAACATAGATTCAAGCAGGAATTTCCAGGGCTGGCTGCGAGGGTATGGGAAAGCTAAAGCTTGAGGTCCTTTTCGTCGTCCGAGTGAGGTGTGCTGGGAACCTGGGTGAGGGAGGCAGCGCCAGTCTTGCCCTGCTCGATGTCGCGGGCGATGGCATCGATCTTGTGGTCGTAGGCCAGCTTGCGTGTGCGCCAGGCAGGCACGTTGGAGTTGAAGATTTCGTCGACCTCCTCGAGCGTCTTGGATGCCGTCTCGGGGAAGACAAAGAAGACGTGGATGGTCATCATCACCGTGAAGCAGCCAAAGATCAGGTAGGTCTTCCACTGGATGTTCTTGAATGCCGGGGGCACAAAGTAGCCGAGCGCAAAGTTGAACGCCCAGTTGGCAGCGGTGGCGAGCGAGTTCGACTTTCCACGAAGACGAGTAGGGAAAAGCTCGGGAGGGTACACCCACGAGACAGGACCCCAGGTCGGAGCGTACGATGCCACAAAGAGGTACGAGCATGCAATCACCGCCTTGGAAGCAGGACCCTCCACGGCCCATCGCACGACGTCGTTGCCCGAGTCCGCAACGTAGTGACCGTGAGTCGACATCAGACCAGCGACGGCAAACAGCCAGACAGTCATCAGCGTCGATCCAATCAGCAGCGTAGGGCGTCGTCCCCATCGGTCGATGAACAGCAGAGCTGGAATCGTCATCACCACGTTGATAATGTACTGAATACCGTTCGAAATCAGGTTCAGGTTGCCTGTGATACCAGCCATTTGGAAGACATAGGTGAGGCTGTAGACAGAATCAAAGGTCAGTAACCGCTCCCTCTAGACCGTCGTCCGACTTTATTAAACTTACTAGCTGTGGTTGGTGAACGTCGCAAAAAAAAAAAAAAGGGAAAAAAAGCAAAAATGGTCAGTATGGTGGTTCTTTGGCTGCTGAGGATGGTTGATCTGATACGTGACTACATCATGACATTCATACCGGTGAGCTGACTCCAGATTTGGGTGAAGACAGCGATGTGTGTGCGGTATGCGTAACCATTTTTGAAGAGATCGGTGTAACCGGAGCCTTCTCCGGATTCTTCTTGGATGTTTTGTTGAATTTCCTTGTATTCTGCGAGGACGGCGGGGGATGTTTGATCGCCGTGTGCGTGTACGGCGGCGAGGATTTCGAGGGCTTCTGCTTCACGGCCCTTTGACATGAGCCAACGGGGGGATTCGGGCATGATGGGGAGGAGGGCCATGAGGATGAGGGCGGGGATCATTTGGAGACCCCAGGGGACTCGGAAGGAGGCGGTGCCGCGTCCGTCCTGCTGTCCGTCGATCTGTTCGCCGATGAAGCTGCATCCGTAGGTGATGAAGAAGAAGACGGCGATGCCGATGGTGATGGACCACTGCTGGCATCCGACGAGTCTGCCTCGGATGGAGGCGGGGGAGAGTTCGGAGAGGTAGACGGGGACCTGTGCGGAAGCGAGACCGACGCACATGCCGTTGAAGATGCGGCCGACGATGAGCATGCCGATGTTTTGTACGGCGCAGGTGAGGATGGAGCCAATGACCCAGAAGATGCAGCCGAGGAAGATGGCGTAGCGACGACCGAGACGGTCGGCGAGGAAGCCGGAGAAGAGGGAGGCGAGGAAGGAGCCACCGGCCATGGAGGCGGTGATGCCACCCTGTACGTCGGCGCTGGGACCGTCGGAGCAGAGGGCGCCTGGACGGGTGGGGCAGTCGTGGATCTGATCGGCCGATCCAAAGTAGGTGAGGTAGTTGGGGCTGGAAATAATGGCCGACATGGACGAGATGTCGAAGCCAAACAGCAGGCCGCCGGTACAGGCGAGGGCCGTCACCACGTAGGCGTTGGTGATTCGAGGCATGGTGAAGAGAGGAGGATGGGGGATGGTGTGGCAAGGCGGGGGGGTGGGGAGTCTGCAAGTTTATATGTTGCCGTGGGGGGGTCCCTGCGAACGAGCAAACGAGCAGACGAGCAAAGGAGCAATCACAATCACAATCACAATCGCTCAAATGCGCAAACTCTGGGGGATGTTCCGTACCTTGTCGCTTGTGGTTAGCGAGGTGTGCACAGGGCTGCCGTTACTTGACAGGTGGCATTGGTGTCAAAGAAAAGAAATTCCCCACAAGTCGCCTTTCGTCGGTATATGCGGTCTCCCCCGCGACGAGGAGATCCCCGCGCATGATGGATTCTCTGCCCTGGCCTTCTGCCCCGGATGTGGCGCTCCGCTCAACAGGGGTCTCTCAAGCGCACGCCACACGAAGCTTTTCGCAATTGCATAGCACAAACTTGGGTTCACGCGGGCAGGGCGAGACTCGAAATGCGGGATGCTGGAACGTGCTGCCCCGCGAACCCCGCGATATGCGATATGCGAGGTCTAGCGAGTAGCGAGGGTAGCGAGGTGCGACATCCGTCGGCAACTTCGCCGCTCCAACCGCCAATGGGATTTTCGTCGGATTTCGCTTAGTCGCCACTTTCGGTGTTGGTCGACTTTGGTACGCAGATTGCCGGTCCTGCTGATCCATCGGCTCTTCGGCTCTAGCAACCCTGGGGTCTGTTCCAGCTCGACCTTGTGCTCCATGCGTCTGTGTTTCAGGAACAGGGCCGTCGTGCTGAATTGCTGATACATGCTCTGGTGTGCGCTGTGCATGCTGTGCAGCTGTGAGCTGTGCGCGGTGCGCGAAACCGCAGCACACGATCTAACATCTCCCTAACCCGATGTCCGAAGTCCGTGCGCCATAGTACGGACAATGGCTGCCCCGTCCTTCCACTGCTCCCAGACAACCATGTTTGCCGATCTAGTCATCCTCGTCTTCTTGGCAGCCATTGTGGGCGCCATTTACCTCTTTGCCACCTCGCAGTCCTCGGCAAAGTCCAAGCGCAACTCGGCCCTGGACCTGCAGCACAATCAGTTCAATCTCAAGACCAACGCAAGGCCACTGTCGCAGCAAGAGTTGATTGACAAGGCACAGGTGCGCGCCGATGCTAGTCGACGCTACATTGCCCAGCACACCGACAGCATGACGTTTGGCAAAAAGGATGCGGCGCGCTAATGTGTGCTGCTGCTGCTACTGCGTGCTCGTAGACGCGCCGGGTCGACACTGGGACTGCGAGACTCGGGTAGCGAATGGACTTGGTCCAGTGACATGTTGCGGGCCGCGGTAAGCGTGGCCCTGCCTCGTCCGCGTTTCCCCCGCGTTGCTTTGCGCCGCGGAGCTCCTTTGGCGGAGGGCCGCCATTCGTCCGCTTCCGAGCTGCTCGACGAGCCGGCGACTTTGTTCGCCCCTCTTGTCTCGCCCGCGACTTTGTTCGCCCCTCTTGTCTCGCCCGCGACTTTGTTCGCCCCTCTTGTCTCGCCCGCGACTTTGTTCGCCGCTTTGTTCGCCCCTCTTGTCTCGCCAGCGACTTTGCTGCGTCGCTCGCTTGTGCGTTTGCGTTTGACCGGCGCGGTGCCTTCGAGAACGGCAATGGCAGCATCCAGCTCGGCTACACGGTCGCTTCCGCTGCCATTGTGCAGGGCCGCCGCCTCTTGGCGTCGAACGACGGGCCTCTTTTTCGCCATCTCCTTGCCCAGCTGTTCCTCGGACACGGGCGCCACTCGCGCAACTTGCACCTCATCGTCCGACGAGGAAAGCTCGATAGCCCCGTCTGCATCGGCTGGCGCCTTCGAGTCGGGCCCGCGGCGCGCCTTGTTAGCAGCACGAAAGCCATTGATCACGTCTTGCAGTCGATTGCTTCCATAGGTAATTTTTTTGCGTCCTGCATACACGCCTGTGCCCGCCGAAGTGTCAAAGAAGCCGTTGCGGTCGAGCGTGCTCTGATTGCCACGCGCCCTGTTTCGCGCATTCTGTCGCTCAATGATGGGCAGCAGGTACTGATCCGTCTTGGGCACCGCCCAGTGCAGGTACTCGCCCAAAAACGTTCGCAGACTGTCCAAATCCGGTAAGCCCCAGGCAAAAGGCTCGTCACTCTCGTCCACCTCTGGCTCGTAGTACGCATCCAGCACCTCGGCTTGTGGCCACGTCGGTTCGAGATGCACCTTGTTGCGCAGATTCTTCTTGATTCGACGCATTGTCTTGCCACGCGTGTCTTGCTCCGTGTCCTTGCCCATTTGCACTCTGAGCCACCAGTCGCGAAACTTGAGCAGACCATCTTGCCCCGGAAACAGCGCCAGTAACTCCATGGCTACGACCGGTCCAACGCCGGCTAGACCTTCGGTATAGTCGCTCCCCAGATAGTACGCCAGGCGCACTAGCTTCTCCCGGTCTAGCCCCAACTCTCGCTGCATGTCGGACAGCAGAAAACACTCGACAATCTTGTTCTGGTTAAACATGTTTTTGTAGATCCGCGTGCCGCCAAAGAGAAAGACGTCGCTGTCGTCGGTAATGATGCCATCGACGAGTCGGCGCGAGACAAGTTCGGCACACTGAGCTTCTGCCTCCATGGGCGCTGTAATGTATGGCAGACCAAATAGACGCAGCATCATCTGAATCTCTTGTGCCATCTGCTTGGTAATGTCCTCTTCCGTCCGTCGACTGTTTGCGAATTCGGCACGCAGCGCGTTGACTTCACCTTCTACTTCGCGCTGTACGTCAATCAGGCTGCGGCCCTTTGTGGCGCTGAGAAAGGCGACAAACTCGTTCTGGTCCGCATTGAGACGTGCAATTTCGTCGTCGTCCTCGGCGTCGAGAGCGTCCAGCTCTTCCGCCGTGGGGAGCGGGAACCCGTCTGCGCCCAGCACAACTGGCTCCGGTGATGGCGATGGCGACCACTCCAGTGGCGTGCCTTGTCGACTTGAATCGCTGTGCGTGTTCGGAGCCACGCTCGCTTTCGCCGGAGACGGCACCGAATGCATCGGCAAGTCAGCACGATCAGCAACGCCGTTGTACGGTTCTGTGCCCGAAGCTTGATCGGTATGGGCAGTGGCCGTGCTGCCAGCCTCATCAGCGACGACGCTATCGTTTGTCCGAGGCTCTGTGTTGGGGGCTTGCGCGGCAGCCTCATCTGCAACGACCAGTTGCTCGCCATCGTCGACGATCAAAGCTTGTTCGGTAGCGGCCTGATCGCGATAGACAGCCTCGGCAACAGCTGCGTCGGTTGGCACGGCAATAGCTGCGTCGGTCGGCTTCTCAGGCTCAGGAGGTGGCGGGACGTAGCTCAGACGCTGCTGGGAGGCGGAGCAGGTTGGTGGACCCATGCGCTGCTGAGGCACTGGTGGCGTGACGGGAGCCGAAGTAGGCGGCGTCATTGACTCTTGCTTTTGCGCAAGAGGCGGCGTTGGTGCTTCCAAGTGTGTCTGCGAGGCAGAGCGGCGGGCGCTTCTCAGGCTGCCTGCCAGACTTTTGCGAGGCGGAGGGGGTGCGTCCGCCGTGGGTCTGCGTCGCACCATGGCCGCCAGCTCATCCATGCGTGACTGCGGCGCTTCCTGCCACTCGGTCTCCACTTCCTGCAGAGGCATCGGCACTTGTGGCCGAACTTCTTCGAAATCCGCCTCGTCCAGTTCTTCCTCCAGCGGCACCGCGCGTCGCTCTTCCGACTCGGCCAGTGCCCGTGCAAGATCATCTGCTTCATCCTGCTCTAAATCGTAGTCGTCCTCCGTCTGCGCTGGCCGTATGAACATGGGCGCATCGCCGGGACGACGCAGTTTGTACTTGGGCACGCGGTCGTCGACCAGGCCGGCTTCCTTGCGTTTCTGCTGTGCGTGATAGTTGGCACGCGCTTGGAGCAGTTCCATGGCCTTTTCCTTGCGCTTGTATGGATCTGTCTCCTTGAGCAGCTCTTGCGCTTCGGCATCCCGGTCGGTAGGCGCATGTGCAGATGCCGGAATCTCGACCTCGTCCATTTCCAGCTCGGGCGCCGAGTCGTCCTCTTCGCTAATGTTGATGTCTTGCGGCTCTTGGTCAATGTCGATGGCCTTGTCTTTGGTGGCACCGGCGTCGCGCACGCCGAGCACAAAGCCGCCCTCGGCACCGGGATTGCGCACCAAGACGTACTCCTTGTTCCGCTCGCCAGCAACGCGGATGGGAACCTTGATGTTGGCATTGCCTATCTCGTCGGTCACTGTCAGCACTTTTTGCGTCAGATCGTTGCGGGTTTTGAGTCCGGCGATTTGGGCGCGGGAAAAGTCGATGGGAGTAGGAGCAGTGGCGAGCATGGACTGAAGACGTTTGTACGAAGTCATGCGCGATTGAGTACGAAGGTCACCCACCAGCTCGTACTGCAGCTCGGGAGGCAGACTGCGAAACAGCTCCGACGTCGTGTCGAGGTCTTCGGGTGCAATCGTATTCATCACCGCCCGAAGCTCGTCTTCGGTCGCGAACCGGTAGTCTTTTCGTTTTCCCTTGCGTCCGTTGGCGGCAGCGAGCTGGTGCAGATCCTTTTCCATCTCTGGCAGTGCGTAGGGATCCTTGTGCCAATCTTTTCGAGCTTTGCTCGGATCGCGGCTCGGACTTGGCGACAACGCAATGGGCTGCGGTCGTCCAGCCTCTAAGTCGTTGTAGTAAACCGTATTGGCGTCGAGGAGCGAGGTACGCTCGGCACGCTCAGTGCTCTCCGTGCTATTGTCGGGAATGGCTTCGGCCACATGTCGTAGGGCAGCCTGTCGCATTTGCGCAGCGAGCAGTTTCTCAGCCGTGCGTGCGTGCGATTCCTTTGCGCCCTGCTTGCGGGCTTTTCGTCCAGAAAGCGTCTTGCGCTTCATCACCGGTGCACCTCCATCAAACACAAACACGGGCCGCACACCGTGAAAGAGGAGCTTGAGAATGCGCCACAAGAAGCCGAGGATGTGGGCATTGCTAAGCGTGCGGCCCTCCTTGTCGCGCATCGCCATCTGAAAGTGGTACAGCCATAGGGACGAATCGATGGCGAGACGTTTCCCCTCCAGCGTCTCGATCTTGATGGGCCGCGCCACTGGCTGTAGCAAGGACCAGAGGCCTTGCACACCCATCGCTGCTGCGAAGTATGGTGGTGAGAAGGAACGCCATTTGCAGGTCTAACATTCTCTTGAGCTCGAGCGCGCGAGCGCGACTGAGCTTGCGCGCGGCCAATCGATGATGATGATGACGACGACGACGACCGTGTGCTCTACGCGATGCTCGTGCCACCGCCCAACTATGGCATGGTGGAAGAGGGCTTCTACCGCTCCGGCCAGGCGGACCAGCTCAACTTTCCCTTTCTCGAGAAATTAGGCCTGCGCAGTGTCATCTGGCTCGCACCAGAGGAGCCCGAGCCTGGCTTTCTCGACTTTGCCCTGGACCAGAACATCCAGCTGCACCACCTCGGCGTGCTGTACAGCAGCAATGCCTGGGACCCCATCACAGAGGAAATCGTACTGCAGGCTTTGCACCTGCTCGTACAGCCGTCGACGTTCCCAGTGCTGGTCATGTGCAATCTCGGTCGACACAGGACCGGCACAGTCGTAGGCTGCTTTCGCAAGCTTCAGCGCTGGAATCTGAGCGCGATCCTAGAAGAGTACAGACGGTATGCGGGGCCCAAAGTACGGGTGATGAACGAACAGGTATGTGCTATATTGCGGAAAGTCCCACTTGGCTTGCTCACTCACATTTCGCACCAAGTTCATCGAGCTGTTTGATGAAGAACTCGTCTTTGGCTAATGGATTCTATATGTATATGCTGGGTACTATGCTACATGTGTGTGTGAGGGCGGGCTGTCCGCCGTGTGGTCGATGGAAGCGGCTCGACTGTGTTCAAAGGGGGTATGTGTGTCTTGACTGCCACGGTGTTGGCGACGGACACGCTTGCGTTCCTTCTTCTCGGCATACCACTGCTTCCCCTCCTGCTTGCGCTGCTCGTCGTCCTTGCGATCCAAACTGAACTCTTTGACGAAAAAGAGGGTGAGGAAAAAGGCGAGGAGGACCAGGGCGAGGCCAAAGTAAAAGACATTGTGGAAGCCGCGCACGTAGGCGTTGAGCAAGGCTTCCGACGTCGCTTGGTCAAACTGACCGGATCGAATCTGCGTTGGATCCTTGACTACCTGACGCACGACGCTCTCTGGCAGATCGACTGCGCTGCGAACAGTGTTGTTGAGAATAGTGTAGCTAACCGCCAACGCCAGTGTACCTCCGAATAGGCGGCAAAAGTTGCGCGTCGACGTCACCACGGCCAGGTCGGAGCGTGCCACGGCATTCTGTGCGGCAACCAGCGTGGTTTGCAGAGTTCCGCCAGCCCCGAATCCAGACAGGAGCAGGAAGCCAATCACCATACCGATGCTCGTGTCCACGCCCAGGAGCGCTAGTAAGCCAACACCGATGGAGAAAATGCCAAAGCCGACGACAATGATGACCTTGTACTTTCCCGTCTTGGACACGACAATGCCGGCAAGGGTCGAGGTGATGGCCTGCAGCGCCATTAGTGGGATCAGTGTCACGCCTGCCTTGACGCCCGAGTAGCCTTTGACAACTTGCGAGTATTGGGGGACAAAGAAGAGCAAGACGTAGAAAATACCGCCAGAGCACATGGTCTGGACCATGACACTGGCCACGGTGCCGACTCGGAACAGGCGCATGGGCACCAAGGGCAGGGGAGCGACCAGCGCTTCCACCAGAGCAAAAGCAACCACAATTACGCCGCCCAGGATCAGCGTGACGAGGACACTCGCACTGGTCCATGGATACTGCTGTCCACCCCAGTTGAGGCCGAGTAGCAGCAGCACCGTACCAGCCACGACGAGCGCAGTACCAAGGTAATCGATCTTGACCAGCTTTTCCTTGATGCTGCCGTCGACTTTCTTGAGCGGAAGGAGAAAGACGACGCTAACGAGTGCGATGACAATGATGGGTACGGCAATGATAAAGCACCATCTCCAGCTGGCGGACGCCAGTGCACCTCCAAGCAACGGACCGGCCGAGTTGGAAATGGCGACAATCACACCCAGTAAACCCTGATATGTGCCTCGTTCACGTAGCGTCACCACGTCACTGACAGTGATCATGACCAGGGACACAATTCCACCGCCACCAATTCCGGCAATGGCGCGAAAGACAATCAGCTGGACAATAGACTGAGCGGCAGCGCACAGCACGCTACCAATCAGAAAGACGGCCAGCGCAAACATCAAGCATTGCTTCCGACCAAAGATATCAGAGAAGCGACCATACAGGGGAGATGCGGCCGTCGACGTCAACAGATACGAGGTAGATAGCCATGACGCTTCATTGCCGGCTCCAAATGCTTTGGTGATGGCGGGTATAGCTGTTGACACAATGGTCTGGTCGAGTAACGCGACAAATAGTGCTGCCGAGAGACCGGCAAAGACGAGAAAGACTTGCTTGCGTGGCAAAAAATTGGTCTGGTCCTGCAGTTCTACCTTGTGCTCGGACACCACCTCGGGGGTCGCTGTTGTAGTTGCGTCGTCATAACTGTGCCGCGCTGTTTCATCGTCGTGTGTGCCTGTAGGGCTCACGTCGTGTGTGGTTGTGGGCAGGATGGGGCCATTGCTGGCCGACATGGTTTTGAGATGGTGGGAGCGGTAGGGGGGAGGACGTCCTTGCGCTCCTTCTATATCATGGTCCCACCTTTGCAGATGCCGCATTCTGAGCAAATCAAATCTCGGCGTGGACGGCAGTTTGCCCTCCACAGAAGCAGCGGCGGCGTCAGCGGTCGACGGCGGAATTGAATCTCGAATCCCCAAACACTTTTCGGCACCTTTGGACAGTCGGACGGCCAACCGAACAAATCCGAGCATCGCAACTCTAACAGCCAATTCCGCCAAAATGCGCGATATGCGCGTCGCCCCCCCCCCACGCGGTCTTTTTCGGCGCTACATTTGGTCAAATTCGGCTAGTAACAGGGGTGCATTCTACTTGCGACGGGCGCGCTTGCCGTTGGTCTTGCGGATATTGATAAGGTCTGACTCGATCTCAAAGTCTTTGGCGGAGGTGAGCTGGTTGAGCGACTTGCCTGCATCCCATCGAAGTCGCCCTCCCGACGAGGTGCTGAGCGCTGCTGCTGCTGCAGCAGCCGCCGCCGCAGCGGCAGCAGCAGCGGCAATGCGACTGCCAGAATCGTTGTTGTTGTCGTCGTCGGCGGCACCCGTCGTGGAAGCTTCGCGGGCAGCAGCAGCAGCAGAGGCGGCCGCTGCAGCAGCAGCTGTCTTGGAAGCGCCCTTTTTCTTCGACTTGACGCCTCCTACTGTGCCATTGGGTCCAGCCAATACACTGAGACTACGCGAAGCACCACCCATGTAGCTGCTATCGCCCATGCCTGCACCCGAGAGCAGGTCGCCTCCACCGCCAAACGTGAGCCCGAGTCCGCCCAGATCGAGTCCCGGCCGGGTGGAGCTAGGGGCCGCTTCATCTCGACCAAAGCCAGAGAGCGCTATCAGCTCCTGCAAGCCGTTGACCATGCCGAGTGCACCTGCGGTAGTCGCACCTGCAGCGTCTCCATCGTCGTCTGCGCCGTTGCTGGCGCCATGACTGCCTCCGCCACGTCGACTGGACGCCTTGTTGCGCAGCTTGCGTGTGGCATGCGGACGTTGAGCTCCGTCGAAAAAGGGATCGACAGCCACATCTCCGCCTTCCTTTTCCTCTTGCAAGCGCTTCTTGGTCTGCTCCACCACGGCCAACAGCTTTTCACGTGCGCCGCGCTTGGCCAGACGAGCCTCTTCGTCCACCTTGTGCTTTTCATTCTCGTACGCCAGACGTGCCGATTCCAGCTGATGCGCATGGAGCAGAGCCGTTTCGCGCAGCGCCGCATCCCGTTGCAGTGTCAGCTGCGTCAGTGCCATGGTGTAGTGTCGCAGACGCGCAGGATTGGACAGAAGCGTCGAGTAGGACGATGTCAGGGCATGGTACAGCTCGTGGTAGAGCACGTCTCGCGACTCGATCGTCTCAAAGTGAATGCGATGGATGCGATCAATGACTTCTTTGCGCTTCTTGTCCTTTTTGCTCTCGGTGGCTGCTCCGTTGGCTGCGCTGTTTACATCACTCGCAGAAAGTTTGGGAGCGGCGGGGCGCTTGTCTGCACTCATGTTTTTGGTCATGGTCGGTGCGTCTCGCTTGTCCTTGTTGCTCCGACCTGGTTTGGGCTGTGATTTGGGCGCTTTGCGAGTGACGGGGTCGCGGTACTCTGCGGCATGTGCGGACGGGCCACCTTGCATGGGCAAATGGGATGGCAGAGGCATGTTGGCTGCCATGTGAGGTGAGTCTCGATGTGGCATGGGCGGACCATAGCCACCCTGTTGCAGATGCGGAGGCGGAGGACCAGGGTAGGCCTGATGCTGCCACGAGGGGGAAGGCGGACGAGGATGGTAGCCCATCTCATAGTGCTCGGCTGGCAGCGCCATCATACCACCGGGAGGAGGTGGACCGCGATGCGCATGTGGCGGAGGCGACACCGGTCGATGGTGATGCATAGAAGCTGCCTCGACTCGTGCAGCAAACGGCGGACCTGACGCATAGCCTGGGGCAAATCGCACCAAACGCGGTGTTAGTCAATTCGGCCAACTGTATGCGCTGTGCTGCCACTTACCTGGAGGAGGATTGTACGGATCGTGCTGCATCAGGTGAGGAGGCTGTTCGTATCTGTCAGTATGGTGTCTCTTCTGACCCGCCATCTGGGGTGGGAGGGATGAAGCCATGGCGTGGTATGAGCGAGAGCATCTCGAATCATCTCAGAAAGTGCTGAAGTGAGTGCGATTTTGATGGCTGCTACTCTAACAGTGTTGATGTCCAAAATGTGATTTTGGAGAGGAGAGTGTTGCTTTTCCACGCCATCACAGTCACATTGTGATTGTGATTCAGCGATTGGTGGTCGTTCGGATCAGCTCCGTCAGTCTTGCTGCGCCATCGTTTCTGTCTCGTTTGCCACCCAACCACCATCTCACCCCAATGAGTGGCGCGCCAGGATCCATGCGCCGCCCAACTGGCACAAGGGGCACAAAGATCAAACCACCCAAAAAAGTCGGTCCCAACGTTCCCCTCGAAGAGACCTGGCTCCGACTGGCACATGCCATTGCCCAGATCCAGAATCACAACATCTCCAAACTGAGCTACGAGGAGCATTACCGCTATGCATACAACCTCGTCCTCTACCAGCACGGAGACATGCTCTACAACGGCGTAAAGCGTCAGGTCGAGCAACATCTCGATCGTCTCTGCGGCGAGAATATCGTCCCAGCTTTCCCGCCTGGTGGCACTGCGTCCGTGTCAGCGGGCATCATCCTGCCCGAGTCCATGCTGAGCGCCCAAAACGGCAAAGGAAAGGCTAGAGAGCTGGATCACCAGAGTATGGAGACAGATGCAGACCCATCGCTGGCCACATTGGCCAATGCAGCGGCAGCTACCATGTCTGCTACACAGGCTGGCGACAGAGCGGATGCAGTGGCACGCATTCAGGCGGGCGAGCGTCTCATGACTGCCATCAGAGACACATGGGTCGATCATCGCAGCTGCATGGCCAAGCTCTCGGAAGTGCTCAAGTACGTCGACCGCGTCTATGTGCCCAACAAGAAAGTCTCGTCCATCAATCGTCTCGGTCTAGAAATCTTTCGAGACTCAGTCATACGCTCGTCCAAGTTCCCCATCCAGGTGTATCTGTACAGCACGCTTCTCACCCACATTCAGATTGAACGCGAAGGCTCAGCCATCAGCCGGTCCTTGCTCAAGTCCAATATCGACATGCTTGCCGACCTGACACAGTCCCGGCAAGGCATCCATCCCAACCAAGACCCGTCCGTCTACACCTGCGACTTTGAGCCGGCATTCTTGCAGACCTCGGCCGCTTTCTACAATGCCGAGGCCGAACGCTGGCTCGACATGGGCGATGCAGCAAAGTATCTTGCGCATGTCGAGCGGCGTCTGCAGGAAGAGGCGGACAGAGTCTCGGTCTACCTCAAAGCAGACACCCACACCCCACTCCGTCAATTACTCAAAACCAGCTTTCTGGAATCCCACTTGAGATCCATCATCGACATGCCCGGCTCGGGATTGCCGACAATGCTGGACGAAAGCCGCGAGACAGACCTCGCTCGCATGTACCGGCTGTTTAGCAAGGTCAGCGATGGTCTTCCCACCCTGTGCATCAGTCTCAAAGCCTACATTGCTGCCAAAGGCAAACTCATCAATGAATCTGTGGCCACTCCGCCACCACTTTCTGCGGAGGGTACAGCAGAAGATGCTGCGGCAAAGGGGAAAGCGCGAGAAGCTGCCACTGACGCTTCTACGCCCCAAGCGGCTGCGGCGATTCGATGGGTCGAAGAGGTTCTCGAATTCAAGAACAAGTTTGATTCGATCCTCGACATTCCCTTTGCCAGAGACTCTAGCTGCGAGACATCGATCAATGAGGCCTTTGAGTCCTTTATCAACACCAACAAGCGCGCGCCAGAGTTCATTTCGCTGTTTATTGACGAGAATTTGAAAAAGGGCCTCAAGGGCAAGTCGGAAGCCGAGGTGGACGAAGTGTTGCGCAAGACCATCTCTGTCTACCGCTTTCTGCATGAAAAGGACATTTTCGAGCGCTACTACAAGCAACATCTCGCCAAACGGCTGCTGCAGGGTCGAAGTGTGTCGGACGATGCAGAGCGTGGCATGATGGCCAAGCTCAAAATCGAGAGTGGGCATGGCTACGTTGCCAAGCTGCAGGGCATGCTGAACGATATGAAGACCAGCGAAGAAACAATGGAGGCCTTTGCACGCACCGCTCGAAGCTCCGATCGACCGATGCCCTTTGCACTGTCGGTCAACGTACTGACAAGCACAAACTGGCCCATCTCGGCGCAAGCCGCGCAATGCACCATGTCGGAAAACCTGATGGAAGCACGCCGTCGGTTTGAGGAGTTTTACCAGAGCAAGCACAATGGGCGCATTCTCACCTGGCATCCCAATCTGGGCAATGCAGATGTCAAGGTGAGCTTCAAGGCACGCACGCACGAGATCAATGTCTCTACGTTCGCGCTCGTCGTCCTGCTCCTATTCGACCGCGAGGAGGAGGAGGAGGTGACGCTCTCCTACGGCGATATTTCGAAATCGACCAGCATCAGCGATGCGGATCTACAGCGGACGTTGCAGTCGTTGGCATGCGCAAAGTACAAGATCCTGCTGAAATCACCCAAGTCGCGCGAGGTCAACAGGGACGACACGTTTACCTTTAACGCCAGCTTTGTGTGTCCCTTGGCCAAATTTAAGATTGCGCAGATTGCCGCCCGGGTCGAGACGGCCAAAGAGCGGCGGGAGACTAGTGAGAAGGTGGAAGAGGAACGCATGCACCTGGTAGAAGCGTGTATTGTACGAATCATGAAGAACCGCAAGACGTTGGGACACAATGAACTTGTGCAGGAATCCATCCGTCAACTTGGCGCACGCTTCCACCCACCACCTGCGCTCATCAAGAAACGAATCGAGTCACTCATCGACCGTGAATACCTCGAACGACATGCAGATGAACGCAACGTATACAACTACCTCGCGTAGTGAAACCCCGCACAAACACACAAGACAAAAAACCTGACAATTAAACACGAACGATGTGGGGGTGGCGGCTAGGAGTTGGGTGGAGAATTGGTGGCGAGGGCGTGGAGGGGGGATGGATGGGTTGGTGGATGCATGGGGTGAATTTTCGATCCAGCTGTTCCGGAGCGCGACCTTGTAGTCGCTGCTGGCGTACTCACCGCTGATGCGGCTGCTGCTGCTGCGGCGGCGGCGCGACGGTTGCCAGCGAGGTGAGTCTGGGTGGAGGAAAAAGAAGCGCCAGTTGCTGCACGAGTTTTCTCCGTCTCGGTCAGATCTTCGTCGTCGGTTGCTTGGACGCTTGGGGTGCGGGACATGTGGAATCCTGTACGGTTGGGTGACCGACTAGACCGGCCTTGTTTGGTGCGACGACGACGTTTGGAGGAGGAAGCATTGGTGCCCATACTGGCATCACTGTCTCCACTGGGTGAAGCCGCTCGGCCGTGCATCGAGGAACCTCTGGCGCTCTCCCAGTGTTGTTGCTGCTGCGAGTGCGAGGGTCCGGCTGTGATTTGCTGCATTTCGGTCGGCATCTCGTCGTGCTGTCGTTTGCGCTGTAGACCTAGGATGCGCAGTCTTTCCACCCACAGATCGGCTCGATCGAGCGACTCGCCAAATACGACAGTGACACTGCGCAGAATGTCAAGACTCTCAATGGCAAGGGTCAAGATGCGGTTGGCAGCCTGTGCAGTTGCTGCAGCCTGTGCCTGTTCGCGTGGAGTGCCGGTGCCACTACGAAAGCGGGACGTGGCAGCCAACTGCAAAGGTGACTGTGGTCCATTGCTAAAGTGAGCGGGAGAAAAGGAAGGTGACGAGGGACTGCTGCCAAAGTAACCGGTGGTGGGGGAGTTGGCGGCCGACGATGATGTGCGGTTGACCGAAGCCCAACGGGCGGGCAAGCTCAAGATGAAAGCCTTGACACTGTTGCGCGCCGGTTCGGGCAAGGCGCCACCTGCATACTTGCCAATCACATCTACAACGCCGCGAATGGTGTTGACAACATCGCCCTTGATGTTAGAGAGGTTTTGCACTGCACTGGTCGACATGTCTAGTTCACCATGGTTGAGTCGAACGATGAGATCGCGGAGAATGGTGATCTGATGTTCAATGTGGGCGGTGGCATACTGGAGCCATTGGAGACAGTACTTGAGTGATTTCATCGATTCTTCGCTCATGGCGGCCGACAGACCGCCTGCAGTGGCACCGGCTTCGACCAGCATGGACCCCCACCTGCTGCCCTTGAACAGCTGAGGCTGACCCTGGCTGGCCTGCACCATGGCGCCTGCTGACGATGCAGCGGCGGTTTCCGTCGAGGCATCGCGGGCACTGCTGCTGCTGCCGGAGGAAGAGGAGGCGGCCTGATCGACTTCGACGTCGTTGTGCGCGCTGGAATGGATCTTGCGCTGACGTAATTCGTTGAGCATGAGAGAACGTTCGCGATCTTCGAGCTGCAGTGCCGTGTAGGCTGCTTTGCGCTTGTCGCGCTCTTGCGGGCTGAGATCGCTCCACTCTTCGTGATCCCTTTGATTGACATTGTCGAGAATCTGCTTTTCTTCTTCCTTGGTGGGCGAGGGTACGGCGGTGGGGTAGAGACGGTCGAGTTGACGACAGGCAAAGTCGTCCAGTTGTTCGACCCCGCGCTCGCCCAGACTGGCGCCCAAGCGACTCACGACAGGTCTCGAGATGGTCTTGACAGAATTTTCCACCAGATCAGCGCCATACTTGACCACCTTGCTCTTTTGCTTGCCCAGCTCGTACGCCCGCAAGGTGCCGCGTACGATGGGGAGATGACTGACCCGTTTGAGGAAATCGGCATCGTTCATGAGCTCAGAGTCAACATGAACCTCGTTGCCATCCTGGTCCTGGATAACGGCGGGTAGTTGAAAGTCGGGAGGGAGGTCACCGAGACGTGCTCGAAGTGCTTCTGCCGGTGCTGCTGCGTCAAAGTCGGTGGCTGGGGTGGAAGAGGGAAAGGAGTTGGTGGTCGAGGAGAAGCTGGAATTCGAGATGGCCGACGGGGTGCGAGACTTGCGTGTGTCGCTGGCGAAACTAGACCCGTCGAGGTTCTTCATGGCGCCGAGGGCCATGATGGCAATCTTGACGTCTTCATCCTCTGCATCGATGCCCAATCCGCGCGAAGAGGCTGCTGCTGCTCCTCCTGGCAGTTCTTGGGAAGAGGAGAGGTCCTCGGAGGATGGTGGAGTGGCAGGAGTGGTGGGTGCTGGAGTGGACGCTGCACTGGCATCCTGACGATGCGTGGACCAGATGGGATCCATGACTCTCTTGCTTCCTCTAGGCCAGAGATGGACGCATTGCTGGTGGTCTTGACGATAGTCTTTTCTGCCAATGAATGACGTTTCCGCGGTAAATGAGAGTGTGAGTGTGCAAAGTGACAGGCGAATTGAATGTGAAAGCGCTTTTGGCAATTCATTTCCGCCTCTCTTTGCTCGCTTCCAATACGCCCGATCTGAATTCAAATTCGGTGAAACGCGATCGGGTTGCGGGGATGCGGCCCATTATTCTTTCCCACGATCATCCCCCAACGAGACACGGTCAACTCCAGCCGAACATGAATAATTCGGCTTTCGCTTGGAAAGCGCTTTCCGAGTTCCGAGATTACGATCTAACATTGCTTCAAATCACGTGCAATTCGCGTCGGGCGTTGTTTGGTCAAAGTGTCAAACTCTGCGTGTGCCTGATCTGGCCGTACGTGGCTGAATGATGCAACACAACGCCCTCGTCTTTTGTTGTACCCCCTCTCACACACAGCATGACCGTCGGATGATCTGAAGCGCGTCTCCCTTTGCCACCCCACAGTACCGCCAGAGACGATGGCGCTCGACTGGAGACTTCGGCATACCACCATTCTTCAGTCCCTCGACAATGACAGTGTCAAGGCTGCCCTGGACGACTACTGGTCCACAAAGCACTCGGCCGCTCCTCGTCCCCCGCTCTCAACACGTCTCGATATCGCACAAATCATTGCATGGTCCTCTCAAGGCTTGCCCCTCTCCAAAGACCCCAACCTCTTACGCGCAGCTGCACATCCCACTCTCCAAACCCTAGCATCCGCCAGTCTACAGGTTCGCGACTTCAAGTCGGTCAAGATCCTCCAAAAGAGCGCAGGTAGCTTGGTCGAAGTCGTCCAGTCTCGACTCAACGGCCAGATCTACGTCCTCAAATCCCTCGTCAAAGGCTTCGCACGTCGCAATGCCGCCATCCAAACCCCTACCCATGAAGCAAAACTGCTCCAGCGTCAAGTCGCCACCTCTCCCCTCCTCACTCCACAGCTCTTGGCCGCCTTTCAGACTCAAAACTCGGTCCACCTCGTCATGGAGTTTATCCCCAGTGGCGACTTTAGCGAGCTCCTCCTGGCTGCGAGCAGCTGTGGTGCAGACTATCCAGGTCGAGCTTCCACCGGCTTGCTCACCGAAGATTGGATCTTTCGCTACAGTGTCGACATGGTTCAGGCCATCGCCTGGGTTCACTCCCAGGGTTTTGTCCACAGAGATGTCAAGCCAGGCAACTTTCTCTTGGACGATACCGGTCATCTCAAGCTCTGCGACTTTTCAAGTGCCGCTCCCTTTAGCGACTACCAACTCGCCGACCCTGGGCACTCCGGCGCGTTGCGGTCCAGTCGCAAAGTCTGGAACTTTTACTGCTCTCAGCCCACAGGCACATGCGACTATCTCTCGCCCGAAGTACTCGAGGCAGAAGAACTGCGCGTTCTCGAACGTCAACAGCGCTATCTCTCCATGAGCTGTGACGACATCCTCGGTTCGCACTTTAACGATGCAGTAAGCGATCCATCCGCCTCAGACGCTGCTATCCCTGGTCCGTATGGTCCAGAGCTGGACTGGTGGAGCTTTGGCATCATCCTGTATGAAATGCGCTTCGGTGTACTGCCCTTTTTTGCAGACAAGATGGAACACACCTACGAGCGTATCAAGAACCATCAGCACACGCTCAGGCTCGACCCTGCCATCGAGTGCTCAATCAACTTGACTGCCTTGATACGCCAACTGCTGACCACGGCTGCACAACGTCTTGGCCGTACCTCGTCTCAGCAGGTCAAGGATCACGCTTTTTACGCGTCCCACCAGGTCGACTGGACCCAGCACTGGCCAGTCCAGCCACCTTTTACGCCCAAGTCGAATGCTTCAACCACATCCGCTCATTCTAGCCCCGCTGGTGGACACATGCCCGGCGGCGGCGGTCCGGGGCAGCATTCCTTGTCCGTCATTTCCAGTGTGCCTTCCTTCTCTGCGCTCTACACTGGGCATCCGGACGATTTCCCGCTGTTTGAGGATTCGCGCGAGTTTGACGCTGCCGAGCAGTCGTCCGACGTCATTCCAGATCAGAGTGCTGACTCAATTTTGCCTCGCTCGTCTTCGTCGCCAGCGGTGGTGGTGCAGACTTCGTCTGTGTCGCCGCTGCCAAGGTCGCGGGAGCACAGCTTGGCTTCGTCGCCCGCAGTCGCCCGCTCGGCGCCACGCTGGTCAGACTGCGATGCCTCCTTTGTCGGTTTCAGCTACCTGCCATCCGCAGACGCTTTCAGTCCGGCCCTTCCCCCCTTGGCCGTAAGGCCAAAATCGGGCGAACTCTCCACAGCCCCGAGCTTTGCCGATTTGCCCGTGGGATCCACCTATTCCCCCTCTGGATGGCCGAACAGCACCCCGGCTGCGTCGACGCCTTTTACGCGAACCGGCATCTCATCGCGTTCCTACCCTACCCCACCCTCGTTTGCCCCCAGTCCAGCTCCAGTCGAGTCAACTTCCGCACTTCCCACCGTCGGCGTGGCAGCAACAGCAAGGGGGACTTATCAGCCGACTTTCGTCACGCCCGCACGCAAGCCAAGCTACATGACTATGCACGACCGGTTCCGCCAAGGACAGGAACAGGAGCCAGCCATACCAGAGCATTCTACAGCAGCAGCTCACTATACCCCGGCTGATACTGCCGCAGCCGCTGCCGTGCCCCAATCACCGTATCCCTTCCCAGTAGCCTCGGTCGTCCGTGCCAGCAGCGCTGCACGAATGACGGACGGCAAGAAAACAGTCCTCAAACGACCTCACTTGGAACGTGCCCACTCCTCCACCCCCGGCGGTGGCAGCGTAGGCTCAGACAGCAGACAGTCTGGTGGCAGTAACGCCGTTCGAGAAATCTCGGAACGCGAAGCGTGGGACGAAATGATGGCAGCGGTGCAAAAAAGCGTTCGCAAGAAGCAGAATCCTCCCCCAGCACCGCCACCGCCACCCACCGCCGCGGCGCTCGAGTCTGGTCACAAACAGGCAGCTGCGCGCATCTCTCGTTCCTCGACAGACCCCAAATTCTCCTCCACCACCACCACCACCACCACCAGCAGCAGCAGCGCCACCAGCAAGAGGGGTGAAGCTTTGGCGGACGCTGCACGTACTTCCCCGCCGCCGCCGCCGGTGGTGGTGGTGGCGCCTCGACCGATTGTTATGCTGCCAACCACCAGTGGTTCGCCGTACGGGTCTGGGTCGGAAACTTCCCTGCCGGGATCGCCCAACCATTTGTTCGTCCCCTCGCACCACGCGCTTGATATCGACATGTACGACTCGGACGATTCAGATGACCTAGGCCAAACTCGTCGCCGATCGGGGCTGAATCATAAAAAGAGCGCTCGTCAGCTCTTAATCCGCGCGCAGGAACGTGGGACCCCGACGAAACCGAAGCGCACCCAGAGTCCGTCGCTAACGGACGCGATGGGTGCCGGCAGCGGCACCGGTGGTGGTGGTAGTCCGACGTCGACATCGACTGCTGCTGCTGGTGGCGGGGGTGGTGGGGGGGCGCGTTGGCGTGGTGTACGCACTCGATCTTCCAGCCCCATGCTGATGAGTGACAACAACTCGGTTCACTCTCTGCTGTCCTCCTCCCGCGATACATCGTACGACAGAGCGCCTCGCGTGTCCATCACCGGCGGCGGCGCCGGCCATGTCCGCACTCGCGTTCTTTCAACTGGCGAGATCAGTGCCGACAACCAGTCGCCCAACACCAGCACCGAGGTTCTCTCCGGCAGTCTGGGCAAGACAAGCGTGACGTTTGCGCCAATGGCCTATGCCTCCGTGCTGGGAGCTATTGCACCCCTGCGCGATGCCAACGGTCGATCGACCACCACCGGCAGCGGCGATCATCTGCAACACCAAAACATCCCCCGCAATAAAGCACTTCGTCGCAAGGACTCGGGCGAAATGCTCTCCCAGTACCGTAAAGGTATGGGAAGAGCAACGAGCATGATGTCTCTCAGTGCACAGGCAAAAGCCGACGCCGCCGCCGCCGCCGCCGCCGCCGCTGGTGGCGGTGGTGGCGGTCCGGTGTCGCAGGGTAGTGATGTGTCCATCTCACCCCCATCGACCGTCGACGACGACTTTATCCTGGGCAACGTGGAGAACAACCGTGTTCGCGCCGGGATTGCCTCCTCCTCCCACCGCGCGTTGCGTCGCTTCTCCAGCGCCTTACCCGGCAAAGACCGCAGTAGCAAGGTCGAACCAGATCGCCCATCAAGCCAAGATGGCGCCGGCGCCGGCGGGGGCGGTGGGGCCGGCACTCGATCCACAAAAGGTGGTGGCTTTGGCAGGTTCAAAAGCCGGCTAACAACCTCCTCCTCCTCCACGCTCAATGAAGACCCAAATGAAAGCACCTCCCATTACGAGCAGCTGAAACCGGCCAGACAAGCACGCCCTCATCCACTCCACCAGCAAACATCAGCGCCAATCCCGCCAGACCCAACAACACCCCCCGTCGTCGAGGTTGCAGCGCCAGCAGTGGCGATGAAACCGCGCCTGCAAGTGAGCAAGTCGCACCATCGACTGCGTGATACACTTCCGCGCTCGTTTGGACTGAGTGCGCGCACCGCCGACGGCAGTACCGCACCCATCTCAATCGCCGACGTCAGCATGATGACCGGCCTAAACCAGCGCAACACCGTCCTACAAGGCTCCCTCTTTGGCCTCGAACAGCGTCTAGCCCGACTCAAAGCCCGACTCGAAGACTGATTTTCCCCACTAAGCATACCCCCGCAACATTCAGTTCCGCCCGCCCTCTTGCACTCATTCTCGCATTTTTCCTTTCTCTGTCTTTTTGCAAAACTAGGATTTCATGACCTTTTCATTCTTCTGGGTAGAGGATGCGGATGACGATGGCGGTGGGTGTGAGGTCGGCGATGCAGTCTGGTTCGACGAGGATGGTTTGTGTTTGGTCGACGAGAATCGCAGGTCCGGCGACACTCTGTGCGCGATCGTTCGAGGGGTCCAGCTGGTAGATGGGCGTGTCCAGTCTCCCACCCTTGTCACCGTCGAAATACACCTTGCGCGTATTGAGTTTCTGCAACGCCTCCCCAGTCGCTCTCCCGCTCTCGCCACCGCCGCTGCTGGTTGCGGAAAAGAGCTGGCGGTGCTGTTGGAGGACGGACTGGCCGAGGTTGTCAAAAGACTTGCCGATGCCTTTAACACGGATGTCGTCGACAATGATCGGCTTGTCCTCGAGCACGAATCCAAACTCCTGCTTGTACTTTTGCACAAACACACGTTGGAAATCCCACGACCCATCTTCGGGCTGTAAGGTCATCAGACTCGTATCCGTCCCCTCGTACCGCAGATTGAGCAGGGTCTGTAGTTGAATGCGGGGTTGTGCGAAGCCCTGGTTGTGCAGCTCGGATTGCACTTTGTCTTGCAGGTGGGTGATGCGCTTTTCGATGCGCGATTTGGCGGTACCGTTGGGGCCGTCCCATGTTTCAGAGCAGGGTTCCTGGTGTTCGAATACGCGGTCTGCCAAGGCCATGCCGTAGGCGCTGAGGATACTCGAGTACTGGTGGATGATGACGGTTTGGATGCCGAGCGAGCGGGCGAGACTGCAGGCGTGTTGGCCACCAGCACCGCCAAAGCAGGCGAGAATATGCTTGCTGGCAGAGTAACCGCGTGCCTCTGTCAACGCCCGAATCGGTCGACACATGGTCTCATTCGCAATGCGTATAAAGCCTTGTGCCGTCTCATCCACACTGAGTGACCGAGACGTCTCGCGGTTAATCTCGTCGGTCAGCTTCTCAAACGCCTGCAGCGAAGATTCGGCATCGAGACCTTGATTCTCGTCGGGTCCAAAGATGTTGGGGAACTTTTCGATAGCTAGACGACCGGTGACGAGGTTAGCGTCGGTGAGCGCCAACGGTCCACCTTTGCGGTAGCACATCGGACCGGGATGGGCAGACGCACTCTCGGGACCGACCGCGAAGAGGCCATTGCGGAAAAACAGCCGACTGCTCCCGCCACTAGCCACCGTATTGACGTCAAGCTGTGGACTCTGAATGGTGATACCATCGAGGGTGGTCTCGAGAACCTGCTGGTACTGGCCGTCGTATCTGCTGACGTCGGTACTGGTGCCACCCATATCGAGGCCAATGACCGGTCGACCATCCTGGGCGTCGTAGCTGGTGAGCGCCATGCCAACCACGCCGCCAGCTGGACCCGAGATGATCGACTTGAGCCCCGAGAAATGATCCACCGACGTCAGACCGCCGTCGGACATCATGAACTCTACTTTAGTCCCTGCCTCTCCTGAGCGCAACGACTTGTCAAATCCAGAGAAGAAGGAATCGATGTAGGACTGGAGTACGGGGGTGAGATAGGCATCGGCGGTAGACGACGTAGCCCGAGGAACCATCTTGATCATGGGCATCAGCTCGCTGGAGCAGCTGATGGTCTCGTAACCGATTTCCTGTGCAATCTTTTTGATCACTTGCTCGTGGTGCGGGTAGGTGTAGCTGTGGATGAGCACGACGGCGAGCGAGCGATAGCCGTGGTCGTTGTACAGAGCGGTGAGCTGACGTCGCAGCAGCTCCTCGTCCGGTTTCTTGAGGATAGCTATAGCTTCGCCCGAGACTCCACGGACTATCTCTGGTTCACCTGTTGGATTTCCGCGTGCATCGTAGGCGCAAGGTGGACGATCTGTGCCCTGGTAGGGGCGTGTGACACGAGCGTCTGGCGAGTCGTCAAACTGCACGGCATGCGATTTGGCATTGGGATCGCTGGTGTATCCGACGAGCGTCACACGCTCGTCCACCTCAAGCACTCCGCTGTAAAGCACCTCGGGCTTCTTGATGGCAAGGTCAAAGATCTTGGGTCTGGACTGGTTGCCGATCTGCACGAGGTCCTTGAACCCTTTGGTGATGATCAGGGCATGCTTGGCGCCCTTGCGCTCAAGCAGAGCATTGGTAGCAACCGTAGTCGAGAGACGGATGTACTCTATACTGCTTGTGTCGATCTTGGCCGAGCGCGGGATGCTGGTGTTGTGAGCCTGTTGGAGGATGCGACGGACGCCTTCGGTAGGTGCATCTTCGTAGTTGCCCGGATCATGCGAGAGAAGCTTGATGACGATATCCCTGGTTGCCTCACCATCTGGAATGCGAGCCAGGCAGTCGGTAAAGGTGCCTCCTCGATCGATGGCTATCTGTATGCGTTGCGCCGGCATGGTGGTTTGCCCCCCAAAAGTATAACGCCGTACAGACCGCATGTATATAGCCGCAACAAACACCGATGCAAATGTTAGACCCACGAAAGCACCACTTTCTTCTTTTCGTGCGAGAAAAGGCGTGCACGGTTGTCGTTTGACAGCATACACACACACACACACAACACTATACATCAGGCCACCATCCATCTCGCCCGCCATGATTC
The DNA here is from genome assembly GCA_023212645.1 of Farysia itapuensis. Lineage (NCBI taxonomy): Eukaryota > Fungi > Basidiomycota > Ustilaginomycetes > Ustilaginales > Ustilaginaceae > Farysia > Farysia itapuensis. The sequence continues at coordinate 323,218 of JALBYC010000008.1, read as the reverse complement.
GTGGGCTGCAGGCCTATCTGCACGATCGTGGTCTTACACAGACGTGTGCGCTTTCGGCGCTCAAGGACTCCCGCTTGGGCATCGATGTGACCTACTATCTCAAGCAGCTCTTGTCGGCACCTTCGACCTCGGAACCGCTCGTAGCGGCCCTCGGCGGCGCACCTCTGGCACTCATATCGCACATTGAGTCTGACTTGAGAGCGCTGGAAAAAGCACGCATCAAGCCCGTCTTTGTCCTCAACGGTCTGCCACCCAACAAGAAGAATCGACCGTTTAGCTATGAAGATCCGCGTGTCAAGCAGCGTCAACGGGCGTGGGAATCATACGAGGCCGGCGATGTCGACTCGGCCCATGCACTCTTGTCGAGCAGCAACTCGATCCACTACCCGGATCTGTACAGAGTCATCCTCCGCGCCTTTCGGCATCGCAATGTCGAGTTTCTCATTGCTCCCTATCTTGCTTCGGGCCAGTTGGTCTCGATGCAGCGTCACAGCAAGGGCTACGTCCACGCCATCTACGGCCCTACCGAAGTGCTGCTGTTTGACCGAGTCGACAAGGTGATTACCAACCTCAGTCTCCAGGAGGAATCGCTGCAGTTTGTAAGCAAGCAGGCCATCCTTCACGATTTGCGTTGCTCGGAAGAGCAGTTTCTCGACATTGGCCTCTTGGCAGGCAGCGATCTGTGTGCCACGTTCCCAGCTCTGCAGGACAGCAGCTTTGGAACTCCACCATCGCATGCGGGTGCACCACCCAACATTCGTCAGGTCAGTGACCTGGTGAAACAGTACAAGTCTGGCTACGCCCTTGCAGCAGCGTTTGAACAGCACCCGATTGTGAGCAAGATCAACTTTGTCGACCAGTTCTGTCGCGCCAGGACCATGGTCAAGTTCTGTCTGATTCTGTCGGCCGAAGAGGGGAGGGTGTTGCCGTTGCCGTTAGCTACGCCACCACCACCGCCTGCGCCCGGTGCGACTCCGTCGCTGATTGCCAATGGCTCAGGTCCAGCAGCCGGTGGCAATCCCAGTGGGTCCGGCCTGGGTCCGCCCATCCTCACAGCCGCCGACGTACCCATGGACCTGCACGACGTCTTCTCCCACCGTCTGCCGGACGAAGTCTTTCTGCACATGTCCAGGGGTCTTGTCGGGTTTAGCATTCTGTCGAATCTGGTGTCGGGCTACGTGGTGGAAGTGCCACCACTGGACAATGGCGAGATGGAAGACTACAAGCGCTACGTCCGTGAAACGCTGACGGAAACGCCGCAGTCTCCCCGCTGTGTCGCCATCGCCCTCGCCTGCAGTTCGATGAATGGATTCTGGAGCTCACGCAAGATCTCGGCCATCTACTACTTTGCGCCGCAGATGGAGCATCCAGTCCCGCACGATTCACCCACAACCTTGCAACTCATCAACCGCGTGAACCAGTGGAACGTCTCGAACCGATTCATTGAGGAAGAACTGCGACGGCAGAATTCGAGCACCATTGACATTGCGCTCTGCTTGGGCGCCACGACGTCTGACCAGCTGGCAGCACGCACCAAAACGCCGCGGGTCAAACTGCCGGACAGTACGGCGGGAGCGAGCAACGGCGCGTTGAGCGTGTTGGAGAAAAAGGACGAGATTGTGGCCAACTCGATCTGGCGCATGCTGGAGCTGCGTGGATTCCTGAACCATGCCCATCTGCATACCCCCTATGCGCGTGCACTGTACCTTGCGCTGAAGCAGAGCAAGCTCAACGACAAGCTGCAAGAGCCGCTGTACCTTGCGCTGGAGCTGATTCGTGGTGGTGTGCTGCACTCCAACTACTACGGTGGGGGTGGCGTTGGTTCTGCCCGCTCTGGTGGTCCGAGTTTCGGGACGCAGGAGGAGAAACACCACATGCTGCTGGTGATGCGTGTGCTCAGCCTACTGCCCATGACGGTCAAGCCAGTGCAGTGGACTGCCCCGCTCTCGCGCGAGCTGTTGGGCTTCAACGCATTTGTAAAAGCAACATCGAGTGCGATGCGCAATCTGGTGGAAATGATTGCCATGTCGCTCCTCTTGCGCGGCGATGGTCGACGTGGACGCGACGACTACTTGGACATTTCCCTCAGTCTACCTTTCCAAACAGACGTCAATACTGGGATGGGGATCGTGGTGAAATGCTACCTGGATGCATTGCTCGCGTTTCACGAGGGGCCGGTGTTGGCCACACAGGTACAGGACGCTGACGTGCTCGAAGCCAAGCACAACGTGATCGCCATGCTTGGCGAGACGTTTGCCAATGTCCGCGATATTCACGCCGAGCTCGCACGCGGATTCCGCTTCTGGTCCTGCCTCATGGTAGCCGTCTCCACACTGGCCAAAGAAAACTCCATCTCGCCCCAGGTCGCACAGCAGTTCCACGACGCACATGCCTGGTTACACCCCATGGCTGAACTGCCCTAGCGCCTTTTCGCTCAATGTCATTGTCTTTTGATCAGAAATTGTGGGCTATGTGGTGGTGGTTGGACTTTGACTGCGACGGATTGTTGTTGTTGCTGAGGAGGATTCAGCGTAGATGTCGACACTGGCTTCGCGTGAGGGTATGGTGGGTGATGCCGCTGCTGCTGGTGGTGGTGGTGGATGGTGGTCTGCTGTTGATGATGACGACGACCTCCAATCGCCACCTGATTCGCCCTTTTTCCACGACGAGGATGGGGACTCTTGTTCAAGGGCTAGACGTTCTTTCCAGCCTAGTTTGGGTTTGGAGTTTGCAGCAGCAGCAGCAGCGCGGTTGCGGGAGGAGGAGGAGGATCGTTGGCGGAGTTCGACGGCTAGTTGATGCGCCAACGAACGTCGAAGGGGCGGGGAGGCGTATCGGAGGTGCATAAAGTTGCAGAACCCACCACGGTTGCATTCCTGTGTCTCGTTCTGACGGCAGCAAGCCTCGTGGAAATCCGTCACGGGGCTCAACTCGGCGAAAAGCGGTTTGCCATCATACCACCGATCGTTCAACGCCGTAACGGCCGACTGCGCCTCGTGCTCGTACTTGTATCGAGCATACACGTTTCCAATCAGATGATCACCCACATTATCGCAAACATGCATCTCGAGCAATTCACCATACTGCGCAAGCTGGCAGAACATGTCGTCGTAAAACTCGTCAAACTGCGCCTGCAGCGCTGAATCGGTAATGCTGCATTCCGCCTCGTGATGGCGTGGATTGCGATAGACATTGTTCAGCATCAACGTGCACGAGTAACTCGGCCTAACGTGTTTGCGTGAACAACGATCTCCATGCCTACAAGCGCCTATCTTGTAGTAAAAAGAGCAGTTCACCTTGTCCTGCTCCGTGCCGTAGATCGAGGCCAAGTACGATGCCATAGCCGATGATGATGATGGTGGTTTGAGGGGGCAAAGAAAGTATCGGCCGAATTCGACAGCCCCGTCTTCTTCAGGGTCCAACGTCCAACGGAATTTTATATATTTTTGGAGAAAAACAAAAAAAAAACTTTTTGATGATAACGACGATGATGACGGACGCAGTTGCAGGACCATCTTCGAGTTCGTCGCGGATGTTGCCGACGCAGAAGGAGGCGGAGGAGAAGGGGTTTGGTGTGTTTGCACACCTGCTCGACGCACGGGTGTTGCGAGCGTTGGGAGATCTGGGCTTTGGCATTCCTACGCCGATTCAGCAAAAGGCGATTCCATTGGCGTTGTCCGGCAAGGATATTCTGGCACGCGCGCCGACGGGGAGTGGGAAAACGCTGGCCTACGCTCTGCCCATCATCCAGACGGTTGTGCTGGCGAAAGCGGCGCTGTCCAAGTCGTCGGCCGAGTACCAGCAGACGAGGGCGTTGATTCTCGTGCCGACGAGGGAACTTGCCGAACAGGTGTACCACCATGTCAGTGCAGCCACTGCCTACCTGCGCGAGGTGGTCAAGACAGCCAACATTGCGCGCGATACGGGTGGCGGCAGTGATAAAGTGACGAAATTGTTGCTGTCGGAGAAGCCGGATGTAGTGGTGGCGACGCCGTCGAGAGCACTGGCGTACGCGCAGAATGGCGCACTCCATCTCAAAGCCCTACACACACTCGCCATCGACGAAGCCGACCTCATCCTCAGCTACGGTCACGACGCCGATACACGCTCCCTCCTCGTAGGCGGAAACTTCCTCCCAAGCCACTTCCAAACGTTTCTCATGTCGGCTACCATGACGCAGGACGTGGGCAAGTTGAAAGGTCTCCTCCTCCGAAACCCCGTCACTCTCACACTCACCCATACAGACACCAATGACGACAGCGCCAATCCAGCCCTCACCCAGTTCTACGCACTCGCAGACGAACAGCACAAGTTCTTGCTGGTCTACGTCATTCTCAAGCTCAAACTTGTCCGCGGGAAAGCCATTCTGTTTGTCAACCACGTCGAGCGCGGATACCGTCTCAAGCTGTTTCTCGAAAAGTTTGGCCTACGCGCCTGTGTACTCAACGGCGAGCTACCAATCAATTCACGCTACAGTATCGTACAGGAGTTTAACAAGGGTAGATTCGACTACATTGTCGCCACGGACGAAGCCGACTCTAGCAGCAGCAGCAGCAGTAGCGGCGGCGGCGGCGGTGCTGCTGGGGCAAAGGCGGGGGCGGGGGCGGGAGAGTTTGGTGTTTCGAGAGGCGTCGATTTCATCAACGTCGCCTGCGTGATTAACTTTGACTTACCGACGTCTATCGATGCGTATACGCATCGTGTTGGTCGAACGGCTCGTGGTGGGGCAAGTGGTACGGCCATCAGCTTTGTCGTACCCACAGAATCCTACGGCAAACACAAACATCTCGTCCTCCCCTCTACCCAGAACGATCAACCCCTGCTAGCCCAACTTCAACAACACTACCACAACGCTCTAGCCGAATGGAAGTACGACGAGAAAACCATCGACGCTTTCCACTACCGCGTCATCGACACGCTGAAAAGCATCACAAAACCCTTGATCCGTGAAGCCAGAATCAAGGAGTTGAAGACAGAGATTCTCACAAGCACCAAACTCCAGTCCCACTTCCAAGACCATCCTGACGACCTCGCCTTTCTCCAGCACGACAAACCTTTGCTCAACCAACGTGCCACTCAACAACACTTGAAACACGTCCCCGCCTACCTCGTTCCCACCATCATCGGCGCCGTTCACCCCAAACACAGCACTACCACCGGCAACACGCCTTACGTTCCCAAGAACAAGCCCAAGAATGCCAAAACACCAGCCAACAAGAAGAAAAAGAAACGCTCAGATCCACTGAAAAAGTTCACATCCAAATAAAGAGATCTACCCTTTGGGATTTTCCTACGCTGCTACTGTCCCGCGAGTGTGTGTGTGTGAGCGTCCTCTAAGCGGGTACGGCAACGTCCCAAAAGTAACGTGGCGGCCGTGGTGGGGGGGCTGCAGGCGTTTCGGGAGTGGCAGAAACGTGCTTCTTGGCCGCGGGGACGAGAGTGGTAGCGCTGGCGGCCCAGGCCAGTTGGTCGATCCGACGTTTGGCGCTCGCACGTCCTTTGCCGTGTGCATAGCCCGGTGGCTTCAGCTCGACGCTTTCCACCACCAGCGAGACGCCGTCGTGCGTATTTCCCCACGAGCGCGATTTGATCCCGCCACGTTGACAGCCCTTGTAAGCAATCAGCTTCGGAGCGATGCGCAGCACCACACTCAGATCGCTCGACCGCATCGCGCTTCCCTGGCTCAGCGGCGACGATGATGATGATAATGAGGCAGCAATCTTGGGCGGCAAAGGGCCGAGCTTGGTCCACGCGCGGGCCGCACGGCCTGGCGGGACCCAGGCTGGCACTCCCTCTTCTTCCAGCGACGGTCCTTCCACCCAGCCTGCGTGCACACACATTGCAAGCACGTCCGAGTCGTCCGTATATACGTCCGTCCCCCACAACTTGCGGCGTAGGAGTGGATTCAGTCGCCAAAAGTCCCACGCTGACCCATCGCCGCGCCTGTCCACTTCCGTGGTGCCAGCTTCCACAGCTTTGTCGGCGGGCGTTGCTTCGGCTTTATCTTCTGCAGTTTGCGATGGCATTTCTTCATCCGTTGGCTTGGCATCCTTGTCCTCCGTATTTTCTTCTGGCTTTTTCCCGTCGTCGGCAACAGGATCTGTCTGGCCGGGTACGGCATCGCCAAACAGCTGAGCCTCGGCGACGCGCTCTTCGATGCGCATCTCCAAGCTCATCCGCGCATGCTCTTTCCCTCGCCAGCCCAACTTCCAGCTGTCGACCCCAGTCGGTCCGTTGAGCGCCAAATGGCAACTCTCGCCGTCCATGTACGCTTTAAGTTCTTCGCCGACCTGACAGCGTGAGAGACACTCGGCTTCCATGCGCAGATACTCGTGCCATACGGGACCGGCTCCCGCTCGACGCGAGCTGGAGCTGAGCAGCGTGCCAGGGATGCGCACTTCAAGTGTTGCGCCAACGTTTCGCGCCAACAGCTCGGCAGGAAACAGAGGGTCCACAGTCGAGTCGTAGATCCAAGAGCCAAGGTGGCGCACAGGCCGCCCTTTGTCCATCCCGACCAGGTGGCGCGGAAGCGGGTCTAGTGGGGTTTCAGCGATGCTTGAATCTTGTTTGCTTGCTTCGGCAGCTTTGTCGCCCTTCTCCGGCAGGGGTGCGGGAATGGGCAACCCTTGCAGTTCTGCCTCGACTTCAGCTTTCTGCTCTTCCGCCAGTACATCGAGCGGCAGGCGTTGTGCGCGACGAATGGCTTCGTCTCGCTCGCACAGCTCGAGGTAGAGCCATACCGGCTCACTGTCCACTCGAGGGCCTGCATTCGGATCTCGAACAACATGGGGCTGCTGCGATGCGGCATCAGGCGGTGGCATAAAGCCAGGTGGGAAAAGGCCCGGCGGGAGAGGTGCACCCGGTGGATAGCCGACAGCAGCAGCAGCTTGCTGGAAGTCGGCCAAGGTAGGAGCGCGTCCGAACGCAGCCGCGTGCTGTTGCGCTGTAATGATCAGTGCTTCTTCCAGACTGGCAGCGGGCGGTGCGCGGCCATGCACGACTTCACCCTGCTCGATGGGCACTTGACTCGCTGCACTCGGCACAGCTTGTGCCTGGGCTTGGGCTTGAGCTTGCGCCTGACGCTCGCGCTCGGCAGCGGCGTGCTTTTCGGCTTGCTGCTTCTCGCGGCGGCGTTCTTTCTTCTCTCGTGACGCTTCCTTTTCCTGCAAAGTACGCTCACGTTCCATCTCGAGCTCATGTTCTCGACGCTCGCGTTCGAGCTGTTGCTGCTGAGCTCGCTGCTCCCTCTCGACAAATTGCATGTGTTCGCGCTCTCGCTCTTGCTGAGCAAAGTCTGCTTCCCGGGTATCGCGTGGGGGGAGCTCGCGTTCGCGGTGATCGCGATCGGTGGCGTACGGAGGCATGGATGGGCCTCTGTGTGGAGGTGGCGGAGCGTCACGGAAAGGCGCGCCTCGCTCCGTGGTCGGCGACAGTGTAGTAGGTCTTCGGGCTGCTGCAGGGATCACACCAGGCTCGAGTTTGGTAGAGGCAGCAAGTGGCGGTGGACCCGAGCGCAGGGGTCGTTCTTGCTCGTAGTGCAGTGGCGGTCCTCGCTCCTCGCGATGCCGGGGAAGGGCAGGGGCTGACGTTTCACGCGGATGGTAGTCTGTCTGATCGCGGTCGCGGGAGCTGAGGGGTGGCGGTCCTGGGTCTTTGCGGCTGCGATCTTGCTCGCGAATATGAGTAGGACTCGAAGGAGGGTAGGGCAGCGGAGGGGGACCTCGCTCATCGAAGCCACGGCTTGCCGATCGTGCTGATGAAGGAGCACCGGGCGGACCGCCAGAAGGCGGGCCTCGTGGTCCGTATCGATCGTACATGTGTGCATCGTCCATCATCATATGGCTCGGGCCATTGTCAGAGGGAAGAACTCGACGACCGTAGCGATCGGTGGACACCATCATGTCTCGATCGCGATCCAGCATGCGCATTTCTCTCTCGTACTCTCGGTCTCTCTCGCGGTCCGATGGCTGGTCGTAGGCGCTGTGCGGCGGAGGAGGACGCATGCGTTCGGGTGATCGATTGGGTGGAGGCATTCCACCATGGCCTGAGGGTGCTCGTGGATCGTCGTAGTGACTCGCATAGCCTGCGTGTCGAGGCGGACTCTCGCGGCCGAGCGGTGGAAGGGGCATGTCTCCGCTTGGTTGGCGAGCATGACTACGCGGGGGAGCGCCGCCTGGGGTGCCGCGTGAAGCTCCAGCATACGCGGGATGCCCAGCGATGGGACTTTTGCGCAGAGCCATGGAAGGTGGAAAAGTCTCTTGCGGACTGCGTGGAGGCTCGGGTGCACCCATGGCATACCGAACGTCGCCACTTGGTCGACGCGCGTGGGAGGAAGAGCTCATGTCGGACGCAGCCGCGCCGGGACGTTGCGAAGCTCGCCACCTCATTTCTCGGTCCCGATCGATTTCGCGTTCCCGTTCGCGCTCCCACTCGCGGTCACGATGGTAAGCTGCTTCATCCGCGTCAGCCCTCCTGCCTGGACTGGCGGCGGTATTGAAAGAGGCGACGGGAGAGCGTCTGTCCAGACCTTCTTGACGAGATCCAGGACTGGGCGGGGGGTGTCGACCCGGAGGACCAGTGTAGTGAGAGGCGCGAGCACGCTCTCGTTCCCATTCCCAGTCCCTTTCGCGTCCTCTATCCCGTTCGAGTTCACGTTCGCGGTCGTATCGGATAGGTGCTCCTCGCGAATCTTCCTGCATAGCTGCACCCGCTCCCAGAATGGAAGTCATGCTCATGACATCGGATCGATGATTTGCGCCAGGAAGAGATGGGGGAGGAGGTGGCGCATTGGATTGCCACCATCGGTCGCGAGGTGGTGCACGCTGCTCGTCCATATGCGTGGGGGGCGGATGTCGCAGCGGTGGAAGCGAATTAGTAGCCGATGCGGGTGGTGGCGGTGACAGCGGTGGTGCGTTTGGATAGCGATGAGATGGGGCACCCGAGTAATTCGATGACGAAGATACACCGCCTGGTGACCTCTGTATCTGCGACGGTGGCGGAGGAGGTGGTGGTGGTGGTGCCATTGGGGGGGTGGTGTGATTGCGATGGAAGCAGAAGAAAGATGGGCCCAGGAAAATTGGCGTTTTCGGATCACCCGTGCACCCGAATTAGCGGTTAAAATGCATTTTCTCTAGCCATTCCGCCAGTAATTCATGCGAGCTAAACGCGACGATCAAGCGCAAGACGTGTGCAGGCTTGGCAGTGATGATGGTCTTGAGGGCAACAACATTTGGCCAGGTTGTAATTCGATCGGCGTCGTCAACAGCGAGCGTCTGCCGTTGAAGCGGAAAGGCCGACGAGTGCGCTCAGACCAAATGTAGCGCGCCCACCGCCTGGCCTTGGCGCCGCCCCAAGGCTCCACATGTTTTCCAATTTCCACTTCTGCTCTATCACCAATGATAGGGTGCAGCGTCTAAGAGGGGGGGATGAGCACGAGCACAGCATCGAGTGGCGGTGCGTTCGCCTTTCCGCCGATCCATTCTTTCCCGCCGTTTTATACTCTGCAGCCAAATCCACAGTCACGCGCGCAGCAGCTGGTGCAATGGCGCAAATTGATACTCGACTACTGCCGACAGCATCGTATCTTTACGCTGGCCGTGTCTGGGCAGGATGAGGCACACAAAGCCATGTTTACCAACACCCAGATCCAACGCTCTCTAACTCCAGAGTCTATACGACAGGTGCTGGCGGATCTGGTGGTACACAAACAGGCGCAGTGGCAGGACCTCCCTGCATCTGCCTCTGCATCGGCAGCGGCGTCGGGTCTTGGCGCAACCAAGGCCACCATCTACTGGAAATCACCCCAAGAATGGGCCGACACCATCTACACGTGGGTCACTAGCACCGGCCAGAACAAGAGCATCATGACCATGTTTGAGCTCCAACAGGGCGAACTTGTCGAGTCACAAGGTACGTTCATGTCCCGTTACTATTATGATCGCGAAACGAAAAGACTGACATGCTCATACACAGAATTCTACAACATGCCAATAGAGCTGTTGCGACAAGCCCTCAAGATCTTGAAATCGCAGGGCAAAGCACAGATCTTTGCCGGCACCGAAGCGGACGATGGCGAAGGTGTCAAGTTTGTATAAGATTCTTCCTTGCGCAAAACTATCCGCTATAATATCGATCGCCATAGTCGCCTAGACCGGGAATGATGTAGGATTTCTCGTCTAAGCGGTCGTCGACCCAGGCAGAGATGACCTTGACTTGAGGGTAGGTGGCGTGCATGTTGTGGAGACCTTCCGGGCTGGCGATGAGATTGAGAAACAGGATCCGTTCCGGGTTGACGCCGTTTTCGAGCAGAACCTGGATGGCCTTGATCGCACTGCCACCTGTGGCAAGCATGGGGTCTAGGAGCAAGACCCAACGGTCGGCAATGTCTTCCGGTAGTTTGGCGTAGAAGAGTTTGGGTTGTGCCGTCTCTTCGTCACGCTGGATTAGGATCTTGCCGATGCGAACGCTGCGACAACACTCGCGCAGTCCAGCTTCCATCGCCTCGCCCGCCCGCAAGATCGACACTCCACAGATACGTCCCTCGAACGATACACCATTGTACTCGGCCCCTGTCGGTGTCAAGACCTTCTGCGGAACCGTTGGCAGATGATTCAGTCCCTCTTCCACCAGCAGTCGGATGATCCGATCCGAGTAAAAGATAAAGTCGGAGCGAGGAGTGGTTGTGTCGCGAATAATGGTCAGCAGTGCGTCCAACTGCGCCGTCTGTGGCAGACGAGACGCATTCGGTGGCAACTTTGGCCCTCCGTTGGATGCTACAGACATGGCGGTGGTCACAAGTGTAAAACGCGAACGAAAGGGTGGTCCGAGTTGCATATTTTTCGGAATCACACGCATCGTCGGATGTTCGGACAAGCACTTCACACACAAATACGGCATGATAACATTTTGGGGCCAAGGCAGAGAGTGTGGCTAGATAAGAAAGTCGAGACAGCCCTTGCTGCAGCCACGCCAAAGGATAGGGATCAGGTCTCTGTTCTCAAACGGCGTCATGGTACCCAACAGACTGCGATGATTCTCTTCATCGTCCTGCGCATGCTGTGCCTGGTCCAAGTCGACGTGGGCGTCATTGAGCTTGGCCACCTTGATCCCGCCAATGTGGGAGATCCATTCCAGTCGAGTTTCGACAGGCTTGCTAAAGATGGGTGCCGTGCGGTGTTGTGCTTCGGTCAGTGGCCAGTCTCGTTCCGCCTCGGCTTCTGCCAAGGCGGCCGCGAAGGAGTTGGATCGCATACCGGATGCAGACAGCACGGAGAGCGACGAGAATCCGCGCACAAAGTTGGTGCTGTTGGGACGGTGAGACAAACTTCGTGCACCGCTGCTGGGCAGAGGCCGGGTGGAAGACAGAGCAGCGTGAGGACGCGCAGGGGAACTGAAGCGAACGTGTGAATACGGGCCGGAAGCCAGAGACGAGGTGGAGCCGCTCTCCAGTCCCTGTCCAACTGTGCCCAACGAAGACGACTGCGAGATGGGAGAATGACGTCCACCTGCACCGCCGTCAGAGCTTGCTGATGCCGAACTCTCATGACCCAAATCCTGCGCATCCGGCTTGCCGGCACGGCCCAGTGTTGTGCCCAAGCTGGAAATGCTGCTGCTTGAGCCGAAACCATGACGAGTTCGTAACAGTTCTAGGTTGCCGCCGCGGTTTGGAGAGCAGTCACGCTCCTCGCAGTGCTTCGCATTGGGACAACGCGAGTACCAGGGATTGTGATTCGCGTCGTCGCCCCGGTCCAGCGATCCTGGCGCATCTATGCTGCCGAACAAATCACATTCCTCTTCGTCCTCGTCTGCGTGTGCAGGGGATGCTTCGGCCGTTTTCAGCAGAGCCGGATCTTGATCCGTGGGGAAGGCGCCGAGCGTGGACTGAGTGCGTGCAAAAGGAGTCTTTTTCATCGATGTCGACGTCCGTGGCATGCGAGCTTTTGTGCCCCAGTCGTGCGTTGCACTGCGACGAGCTGCTTCCAGCATTGATACTAGGCCACGACTGACTTCGCCCACCACACTCTGCAGCGTTCCGTTTTCGTACGCTTCGAGTAAAGTTGGCACTCGTTTGCCCAGCTTACTGTCCTCAGGCCCGCCATTGGAGCTAAAGCTGCGTGTACGCGCTCCTGCCGAGCCAAAAGAGGTGGAGCGAACCCTTGCCTGGGGCCCAAATTGCGGAGTACCAGCACGAGATGCGCTTCGGCTGCGACTTGGTCTGCGAACGCCCTGCACGACGGGAGACAGAAATGGCGAGGCTAGCCCTTCTTCGTGCTGCGTGACATCGTACGGACCAAGCAATTTGCGGATGCAAAGTTCGGTCAGAGTGGGCAGACCAGCTACCTGTTTCTGACCTAGCACACGGGAGCGTCCAACGACTTTGCCTCGGAGAAAAGTGCTGTCATTGTCTGTCAGCGTAGAATCGGCGAGAGGAACATCGTCCGTCTCGTCTTCCTCGAATGCAGCTTCGAGGATTCTCTGGCGCTGTGCCTCTGCATCGTCAGTGCTGTCAACAACGGAAGCACGGGTAGAGTCTGTCTCTGTGTCGGCAAATGAGGACTGTCGGTCCTCTGTATCCGGTCCATTGTCCTCGTCCTCCTGAATGGAAGGCACTCCGCTGGTGTTTAGCCTGTCGATCCCACGAGCCAGGAAGCCTTCGACTTGCATATCGGAGCGCGTGCGGTCTAGCGGCCTCTGTCGACCGGCGACAGGTGGACGGAGCAGGGGCGGTGGCTGCAGCGCCTGGTCATCCGAGTCCTCTTTGACCGGTGTGACCTCGGACACTTCTGTTAGCTTGGACAACGCCAGCTGATGGCTATAGCGGGTCTTGTGACTGAGGAGGGGTCGCACAGTGAGGAGACCGGTCTTGGGTGGTTTGGCAAAGTATGGGTTGGGAAACCATGTGAACACGTCGAGCTTGAGCCGCAGGATTTCGGCTGGCAGGTATTCAAACTCATTGGCGGCCACTTGCAGTTCAGAGAGGTTCTGCAGGTCGCCAATGGCGGGGGGGAGGTACTTGAGTTTGTTGGAACGCAGCGATAGGACGCGGAGGTTGTGCAGTTGGAAAAGTGCGCTGGGCAGTTTTGTGAGCGAGTTGGAGCCCAAAAAGAGGCTGAGGGTAGCCTGTTTGTCTCTGTGATCGCGATAAGAGGCAGCCGAACGCGAGCTGATCCCGCTGGCCGCACTGTTGGTGCGCGCAAAGGAGTGGGTTCGAGTGCTAGGCTGGAAAGCCGACTGACTACGCGAGAGCGCCCTCCTTTGTGTGCCGCTCTCGCTGCTGTATGGTGCAAACTGAGATGCATGTCGTGCCATTCCTCCCATCTTTGTCTGCGGAATAGCATCTTGCGCTCCGTCTTGGTCCTTGTCGTCGTATCTCGGAGGGGGAAGAGCGACGTAACGGGAGAGATCGGCTATGGTGGGTGCAATATCGGTGATTTGACGTTCACTCAGATCGATACGGCCCTGTTTGGGGAAGAACATGGCCTGATCGACCACCTTGCCCCAGTACTTTGCAATGCTGTACCATCTCTGTGCTTCCTGCGCACGAGCATCTTGACCCTCTGAGGCTGGCAAGGATGAATTGGAGGTAGATGCAAGCTGTGGAGTCGAGGTTGAGCTGTTTGACTGTTGACGAGCACGTCGAATGGCCGTCTCGAAAGGGTCGAAGCCAGTCTCGGGATGTAACTCGTCGCTGTGGTCCGAGAGGAAGCCATCGTCGGACGAATCGTCGTCGTCGTCGTGTTGTGCAAGTGGCGAGGCAGACGGCACCATTGTGCACAACCCCGCTACTGCGCGTGACGAACAGTGAGGCAAAGGGGAAATCGAGGATCGGACCTAGACCGATGATGGGAAATTGAGTGCCGCTTGAGCATGTGGTACGTACGCGCTCTGAGGAAATCACCTCTTTTGAAGCAGCCAAGCGAGGACGAGTGTCAATAATCTCTCGACGCGTCACACACAACACTCTACCATCACCATTCCTTGGCATTCGTCGACACCGACACACACACGCGCGCACACACACACACACACAATGTTGGCCGCCTCTTCAACAGCCAACACTGGCGCACCGCTGAGCAACAAGGAACGACACTATGCGCAATTAGCCACCAACCTCGGCACACTGGCCAACACGTTTGAAACAACCAAGCTCAACCTAAACAAGGCAGCCGAACAGGCATTCTACATGCGCAAACTCGGCATTGCGCAAGCATCAACGTAAGTGACAGCAGCGTGTACGAGATAGGATGGCTTGCTTACGGGAACCCGTTGCTTCCGATGACAGATTTATGGCTGTGCTTCACGATGTGGATCAAGAATCAGCAGCAGCAGCCGAAGCACAGCACAATGACTCTCAGCAATAACCAGCGGTACTGGTAGCAGCAGTCTCCCCCTCTCTCTCTCTCTGTATTTGTACACGCGCTCAATGGATTTCTAGGCACTCGACATGTTGCGTCTATGGCTCTGCAGTGCATACCTTACTTCTTGCGGCGGCGTGATACAACCGTCTCGAATCCGTCCTCGTCAATCACAGGTTGGCGCGCTGCTTGCTCCTCTGCCTGTCTACGTTGCTGCTGCTCCAGTCCGGCAGAAGCGCCTAGACTGTCTGCAGAGGTGACTCCGCCGTGGCTGTCGGCCAGCTGTCTAGCCGCTGTGAGATCGTCCTCGTCCATGTCCTCTTGCTCCGAATGGGATTCGTCTGCTTGCTCTGGCCCACGTTCGACGTTGGCCTTCTGTCCCTTGAGCTGATCCGCAGCGGTCTGTAGTTCCTGCACTGCTTGTGCTGCTTTCTCTTCGTCTGAGCCGAAGACGGCACGATGCAGACCTACCAGTCGTCCTGCAACCCAGTCCGGCGAGCCATCTTCCAGTCTGCACTCATATTCGTCCACCATATACCCTTCCAGCGTATCCGCCAGGTCGTCCAGATCGGGTTCGAAGCTGGCTCCTGCCTGGCCATGCTCGTCACAAATGTGCGAGATGAGAAAGTCGCGCTTCTCGGCACTGTCTGGGCCACCCCACTCTTCGCTCACCGCCAGGCGCATTGCAGGCCATAGCTGGAACGTCAGGATCACTGCACGTGCAAACAGCAGCTGCTGTGCTGTCGGTTGATCCGCTATGGGAGCCTGGCTTGTCGTGCTCATCCTTGCGTATACCAAGTGTAGGGAATGGCAAGCAAAAGGGTGCAAGGAAAAAAAGCCTCAAAATCTTGATCGCCAGATCATCTCCCGATCGATCGATGATTTTCACATGTTGCGCTGGCTACGCTCGTATCCGGTCAGCCCGGTAAGTGAGATAACTTCTCTGCACACCATTATTCCCCCCCAACCATGGCGGCCCAGTCCAAGTTGCAGGGCAGCAGCACTCAGCCAAACGTGCTGCTTCGTATACTGTCGCAGCATGGCAGTAGCAAGCAGAGTCAATTTACCGCTCTTGTGGCGCTGATTGCTCTCCTCTCGTTGCGAAAGAAATGGTTGCCGGCTTGGCTGCGCGCTAAAGCACCGCGCACTCGTCTGCGTTCCGGCTCTACTTCCATCGATGAATCCGAAGCTCTGAGACAAGTATATTTGCCACAACCGGATGGCTCCAGACAGCTTCTTGTCCCACACAGAGGTCGCATCTCGAAAGTGCCCATTAGGCCAACGAAAGCATCGACCTTTGATCGAGATTATCAGGCCTTCAGTCAGCTTCCCCCCACCTCTGACCTAGGCTCGCGCAATGCGGGCAAGTCGAAATCAGCTGTCAGTGAGCAAGATCAGCGCCGTGGCCAGATTGAAGATGCCAAAGCCATGCGAGCCCAGGGTGGAGCTGCCGCCGCCACAGCTAAAAAGGTTGGCGTCAACAAAGAGTTCTTCCGCCAGCTCAAAGCCATCTTTCGCATCCTCATTCCACACACCAACTCGAAAGAGGTCTACATATTTGCGCTACACACCTCCTTCTTGGTGCTGCGAACCTACTTGAGCACCTTGGTGGCCCGACTGGACGGCATCATTGTACGCGATCTCGTCTCAGCAAATGGCAAAGGTTTCCTCCGAGGCTTGGGTCTGTGGTTCCTTCTCGGCATTCCCTCTACGTATACCAACTCCATGATTCGCTATCTCCAGTCCAAACTCGCACTCGGCTTCCGCACACGATTGACAAGATACGTGCATGACTTGTATCTCAACGAAAAGTCCAATTTTTACCGCATCATCAATCTAGATGGCAGGCTCGATGCTGCCGACCAGTACATTACCACCGATATCTCGCGCTTCTGCGAGACGCTGGCCGCTTTGTACTCCAACGTCTCCAAACCGGTGCTCGACCTCATCATATTCAACTATGCGCTGTCACGATCTCTGGGTCCCATGGGTGTGTTGGGCTTGGCGACCAACTATCTCTTGACTGGCTGGGTTCTTCGCCAAGTCACACCAGCGTTTGGCAAATTGGCAGCCATCGAGGCCAAGCTTGAAGGTGACTTCCGTGGCGCACACAGCAGGCTTATCACCAACGCCGAAGAAATTGCTTTCTACAACGGCGCTTCCATCGAGGCCAGTATCCTGAATCGCGCCTACATCCGCTTGGTCCGGCACGTCAACAGCATCTTCAAGATTCGCATTGCTTTCAACATGACGGAAGACTTTGTGCTCAAGTATGCCTGGTCGGCAGCCGGGTACGTCATCATCGCAGCGCCTTTCCTCTTTGGCAACAAGCCGGTCAAGCCGTCGCAATTGAATGCCGTTCCCGCGATTGTAGAGGAGACTCCAGCTAGCAATGTGGCTGCCAAGACGGAGTCGTACATTTCCAACCGACGTCTCTTGCTTTCGCTGGCGGATGCAGGAAGCCGACTGATGTACAGCTACAAGGAGCTCGCCGAGTTGGCGGGATTCACCAGTCGAGTGTACACGCTGATTTCGACTCTGCACCTGCTCAACAAGGAGCAGTATCAGGCGATGCCGCGACCCGTCGACTTGCCTGCTGACCAGCCCTTTTACGACTTGGGCAGCATTGAGGGCAAGGTCAATATGCCAGCCGATACAGTAGAGTTTGCGCGTGTGCCCATTGTCGCGCCAGCACCTGGTCTGGAGCGTGGCGGTGAGGAGCTGGTTAAAGACCTTACGCTCAAAGTCAAGCCAGGCGAGCACATTCTGATCACAGGTCCCAACGGTGTGGGTAAGACAGCCATTGCGCGGGTCGTTGCCGGTCTTTGGCCCGTCTTTCGAGGCTCTTTGGATCGACCTGGAGTTCAAGACATTATGTTTTTGCCCCAGCGTCCCTACCTCTCGGTGGGCAGTTTGCGCGAGCAGGTCATCTACCCTTTTACCTATCCGCAACACGCTGCGTCGGGCAAGACGGACAAGGACCTGCTCGACATTCTCGAGTATGTCCATCTGGCTTATCTGCCATCGCGCGAGGGCGGGTGGGAGACGCGCAAGGAGTGGAAAGACGTGCTGAGTGGCGGCGAGAAGCAACGCATGGGCATGGCACGCCTCCTTTACCACCAACCCAAATTCGGCATCTTGGACGAATGCACGAGCGCCGTATCGTCCGACGTCGAAGGACTGATGTACGCCAAGGCCAAAGACATGGGCATTACGCTCATCACTATCTCGCACCGCCCTTCGCTGTTCAAATACCACGAAGTGCTCCTTCGTCTCACCGGCGAGAAGGGCGCGTGGGAAACCGACTATATCGGGACAGAAACCGAACAGGTCACCATGGAGCATGAGATTGAGGATCTCGAGCGCAAAATGGCCGACGTCGATGCATGGAAGACACGCATCGGCGAAATCCAGAGCGAATTGGCCTTCACCAAGTCCTAATGGCGCCGGGTTTTCCAATGTACATCTACCATTACATCTGTGGGAGGATCCTATTGACTGGGAGGTTGTGTGGAGATTGTGAGTGTGTGCCAGGGGGTGGAACCGGCTTGATCGAGATCCCATTTTGCTGCGCTGGGTGCTTTGGTGCGTGAGAGTTCTACCAACAGCGTGAAAGGGATTGGTGCGTCGGAAGTGATGAGCGTGAGTTGCCACTCCATCCAGAGTCCAGGACCGAGCCCGCCGGTGCCTACCTCGCCACCCCCCTTTCGGCGCGGCTCGCCCAACTGAGCTACAAAATCCTTTCCCCTCGTCTCGGTACCAATCACCACTGCGCTCGAGCCCCCGCCCACTTTGAACTCGAGTGGCAGACCACGGTACGTTACCCACCCCCGCGCATCATTGTACAAATCAATCGCCGCGAGCACGCTGTGTTGATCTTGCGATTGTGGCTCAACTGTGTATGCGTGCAGATTTCAGCTCTACCGGACTGCCTGGGTCTTAGCGCGAGGGCAGTACTTACATTGTAGACTCAGCCCTAGTTTGCGATAATTTCGGTACTCGATACCGGGATACACCTTGACCTCTGGCTCCGGGTCTGCATCAGTGATGGTGGTGGCGAGGTAGGATGTAAGGCGGCTGTCTGTCGGTTTGAGACCGAGCAGGTTGACCAACGCCTCCATCTGCTGCTGCTGCTGCTGCTGTCGCGAGGACGAGGCGGTTGTTGCCCCTGTCAAGAGACACCAAAACCAAGGCGGGGGGGTTTTTCTGGCTCACACAAAAGGACCCTTTTCTCTCTCTCTTCTCCACACACAACGCAAGCTTCACCAGGGACGCTGAGGGGGGCAAAGAGGATGGACGCACCTTGGTCCAGCAGCAGTCCCTGGAATGACGACGATACCGAGCAGCAACGCAGTGGGGCGACGGCTTCGATTCCGACCGACGATCCATGGGCCACGGTCCCACCTTCTGCCGGTGGTGTTGTTGATCAAGAGGACGGTCCGGCGTTGGATGATGGGTTTCGCGCTCTTTCGACTTCGGAACCGGCCGCAGCTGCGCTGTGGGGTAGTCCCAGTGTGGGAGCTTCCGTCGATGCTGTAGTGGGCGACGAGATTGCGGGGGTGAGCGAGGATGATGATGGGCCGGCAGCATTGGGTGTGTCGCAGGCAGATCCCTGGGCTGCCACCGATGCTCTCCCCTGGTCTGCCACGCCCCAACCCCGCGACGATACCGCCTGGACAAGCACTGACGATACATGGGCTGAAACTACCAGCGCTACTCCCCCGGCAGCCGCCGCCGCTGCCGCAACACACGATGCTAGCACCTCGTGGTCCTCCACCTCCTCTGCGCCACTGCCCAGCGTGAGAGGCGTGATCGTCGATAGAGACCACATGGACTCACTCAAACTCCAGGCACGCCAGCTGATAACATCCGTGTACGGCTCCACGGACGAGTTCGCCTCGAGTTTCGCCGCCCTTTCCACAACGGGCGATGGAGGGTTTGGCGAACTGTTTGCCAGCGAGGGGAGTAAACGCGAGCTGAAAGTCCGCTTGGATAGTCCACCGGCGGCGTTGGTGGGCAGTGACGGTGTGACTCTCAATCTTGGCTCAGCAGCAGCACTCTGGCTCAACAGTCGGAGCACACGGGCCAAAATGGCGTTTGGCGTGCAAAACACAGAGCATAGGACGGTGCGATTAACAGCGCCGGAATCGTCGTCAGCGGGAGGCTGGCTTCGGCCGGATTCAGTGCGCAGAGGTTCGCCCGTAGGAGATGGGCAGCAGCAGCAGGGCTTGGACGGACGGGTCTCGCTCGACGCAGGTGTGGAGACATTGTCTGGCCCTGGTTGGTCGCATACTTCTGCCCAGGACGCTGCCGCCAAATCCACCGGCGCAGGCGCAGGCGCCTTCATCGCCTCGCTCTTCAAACCACGTCAACCTGCCACGCACATGCGCAAGACTTCCTCCACCCAGTCCAGACTCAGCGCCGATCTCACGCCCCGCACCACTGCTGTCCACCCATCCGTGGGCGCCTACCGCGACAATGAAGCCGTCGGAGGCAGTCTGCGCTACTCGGACGACCCTACCGGTCCAGACCTCATGAGTTTGGCGGAACAACCTGTGCAATCGCAGCCGACGAATTCAACCTCGACCACAACGACAGCGCCGTCATCGTTGTTGAGCAGATGGCGGTCCAGTGGAGTGTTTGCACGAACTCCGACCCCCCCTTCGGCCACGAGCGGTAACAGCGCGGATACAGGCTGGACGCGATCTTTCTCCAAAACCGGGCTTCGCAATACCGTCATTGACGACGACGCACGGCCAAACACAGACAGGTACTTTGACGACGACGATAGTTTACCAACCCGCCGCTACAACGATACGTACACAGACGATGAAGACGATGCACCACCGCCCGTGGTTGGAGCTAGTGGCACTGCAAAGAAGGACGGGGATGCGTTCAGTGGGTTGTGGGATCGTGCCCCACCGTTGCCGGCAACCAAGCCACTTTCCGCAACATCGAATCGCAGCTCACTCCTCCCTCCACCGCCCCGCTCAACAGCAGCGTCGCCATTCCCAGACTTGCTCTTTGACGATTTTGAGCCAGCCGCGCTTCCTTCCGCACCGCAACTGCTGGACAAGAAGAAACCCCCACCACAACCAAAAGCGGTCTCTTCCTCTTCCTCCCACCATGGCAGATCAGCCAGTGCTGCCCTGACTGCCGATGACTTGCTCTTCTTTGACAACTTGTAATCCTCCATTCACTGCACTAGCTCGCTCGAGGGGCGGTCGCCTGGGAAAATCGCTGCTGGTATTGTGTGTGTGTCTGTGTGTGTTGGTTACTTGCCCTTTTCTTTGAACAGTACATGCTTTCGCACTTTTGAGAAAAGAAGTGTTAGCGCTAAGATGCACGAATGGGGCGGAAGATGTGCTTACCTATGGGATCGTACTTCATCAGTCCGAGCTTCTCGGTCGCGCGTGCTCGCTTGGTGGTGTAGTAAAAGCCGGTTCCTGCCGTCGACAGCAGACGTGCGATAATGACACTATGGCCCACAGCCATGTCAGTACCCTCCTGCACGGTGTGTTGGCGCTTGCCGTTACCTACCGTGCCTTGCTCTTGCCTGCCATGATCCCAGCGCTTCCACAAGCCCCCTCGTAGACAAACACGGGTGATGGGGATGGATCGGACGATGATAGGAAGAAGAGAGATCAAACAAATCAAAAATCCTTTTAGCTTTTTTTATACGCAATATCTGCTCTAACATGTTTTATTGATTGGATTGATGTCATGATGTCAATTGATGTCGGATGCCATGATGCCATGATGGAACTGATGCAGCATTCTACAGGTGGAAAGCGCGCTGGGGTCGGGAGCGGAGAGAGACGCGAAGGCTGTTCGTAGTGTTGGTCGAGTTGCTGGTGTTGGGAGCGTTGGTGGTGTGGTTGTAGGTGGTGCGTGGGTCGAGAATGTCGAACTGCACCGTACTGTTGCCTTCTCGGTAGGTGCTTTCTGCCGGTCCAGAGGTGCGGTAGGTCGAATTCACTTGCACGGTGCCAGTGGCGATGTCGGTGCCGTTGAGGACGCGTTCTAGCAGCTCGAGTGCGGCCAGTGGCTGGTAGAAGGGCACCTCGTGGCCACTCTGGTAGAATCGCGTGAAAGAAAAGTTGCCTGCCTGCTTCACCTGGCCATGGACGATGCCGTCGCTCGTTTGCAAGTCGGCGTAGCCCGCCTGTTGGAATCCATCTTGACCAACTTCAGCGGCGACGGCTTGGCCACCAAGCCAGTTGCAGTTGTAATCTGCATCTCCGGCGTACATGACAACCTGGATACCTTGTTCGAGCAGCGCACGCACATCTTCAATCGTCTGACTCTCGCGCCCATCGTCTCCCGTACTGCTAAACGCATTCCCCACGGTCGACGAACTCTCGCTGAAGTTCTGGTACGCACCAATCGCACTCTGAACAGCAGGCGTGTTGAGATAGTCGACGTAGAACGTGTAGGGAAAAGGATCCGGCGAAAGTTCGCGAATGTCGTACTCGTCCCGGTTGGCATAGTTGTCCAGCAGCGATTCCACGTTGTTGGCGCAAAACGTGTCGGCGGTACTGCACACGGCATCGGTGCCGGAAGCATAGCAGTCCGCGATCTGATCCATGCAGTTCCCAGGCCCGTACAGGTTGTTGTACATCTCGGCCTCGCTCGTGGCGTTGAAGGGACGGTAGTCGTACGTGTTGCCGGGCGATACGGTGAAGTTGTAGTAAGCAGCGTACTGAATCAGCGGATCGTACCATCCATTTCCGATGAGCACAGAGGTGAGCTGGATGTGGTGGGATCCGGACTGATTGCGCGCGTTCTGCTCCTGGATGTAGGCGTTGAACACAGGACCGTAGTGTCCGCCGTACGACTCGGTGGCAAAGTGGAAATCGTGGCGCGAGTAGTTGGGAAAAGCGCCCATGAATCCCTGCAAGGTTCGGTAAAAGTTGGGAGCAGCGCCTTGGGTGGTGTTTGCAGTCAGAGTGACGTTGGGCACCGAGTAGGTTCCACACGTGCCGTACTGCATTGCGTAATCGGGACAGGTAATGTTGGGCAGTACAACGATGCTATCGCTGGCAGGGTTGACATAGCCAGGCACAACCTTGGTGTATGACAAACCCGTGGTAGCGGGCTGGTCGATGAACAGCATATTGCTCACGTTGTTCCACGCGTACGGGTTGTTCACGACCTGACCGTCTGCATCGATGTAGCAAGGACCTAGTTCCTGGAAGAGCCCAATCATAGACGATGAACCTGGTCCGCCATTGATCCAGACGGTCAGTGGCGCTTCTGTAGGATCTCGGTTCCGCGCCTCAAAGAACCAGAAAAAGGTATGCTCATCCGACGAGACATCGACGTAGCCGGAAAAGCTCTTGACGCTCTCGTTGAGCTCGCACGTCCCCGTTGGCACCTGCTTGTACCGCACAGGAATGTCCAAGTAGCCCGTCGTGTTCTGCAAATCCGTCGGTGCCGACACAAATTGCGACACGGCAGCGCTGACCACCGTCAACGCGGCAACTAGGTTTGACAGGACTCTGACCATAATTGGGACAATCAAAGCTTACGAGGAAAGGAGGGATCGTGTGATCAGGAGCATCTTTTAAAAAGAGAAGCGCAAGGGACCGGCGGCAAAAGCCCTAACGGAGCAGAGGTGTCCGAAGCTTAGCGAGCTTAGGGGAGGGCGATCTTATCTCGAGTCCGGTCATGACGTCGAAATGTCGCTTATCTGTCTGCAGCTTGCTTCTTCCTCTGGCCATGAAAGATCAGCCGTGGCCTGTCGCTTAGTGCACCAAATACGTGAGCCTGTCGCAGCCGCGAATCAGCCCGTACAATGCGCGTACATGAACGGCTAAACGCACATCGCACATCAGATCACCATCTGCACCATGCACACTATTATGCATCGTATGCACACTTATGCACGATTTGCACGGAATTTGCGCAATCTGACGCGCTAACATGTTAAATTACAGATTCGCAATCATGACAGCTCGACAGCTCGACAGCGCGACAGCGTATGACAGACTGACAGTATATGACAGGTCGACAAGATGTGCCGGAGCTGCAACTGGAGGCTTTGAACTTGTCCCATTGGCTATACACCTTCACTTGCCAATGCCAGTCATGGCTCGCAATGGCGCCTAGCGATGATGGGCGCGAATCTCGTCGCAGCGTCGCCGGGGCTCTTCTCGTTCTCGCAGGTCCAGTTGAGCGGCCGCTGTACTGCAAATTGTGAGGCAAGATGATTCGTCTGCAGTAATGACCTCATGTCAGCTGCCGCCCTTCTTCCAACTTCGTCTGACAACATCTATCATGAAGACGATCAATCTCAGTGGTGGCCATGGTCAAGGCTAACGTACGATTTTGTCGCTGCGCTCTTGATCTGTCAACAAATTGCCGGACTCACAGGGGAAACCCCTCCGCTATCGACCTCTGCTCGTCTGTCCGCGGGCTGGTCGTTGCAGTTGCGTCCGCCATCTCTTTCCTCATCGAATGATCTGTCGCGATTCCAACAGCGCGAGTGCTACTTTATACTTGGCGTTGGGCGAGATGGCGTTGGGCCTTTCTTCGGCAAACACCTCCATCTCTCAGGCTTTGACATTTTTCGACAAGCTTTCATGTCGATATACCTCTTACAACTTTATACACGCGAGACACGGCTTGGTGGGCAGCTTTGTCAACGCTTTTGACCGCTGGCACTCACCTCGGACTCTCCATTCCAGTCTCAACAGCCATAACGAGATCCGTACAACGGACCCGCCGAGGCCAGGCGCAGACAGGGTCGTCCGCTGAAAGGCTGGAAACCCCTGTGCAGCAACAATTTGTACAGATACGCGCAGGAACGCGACATATTTTCGAACAGCTTGGTGGCAGAGAAGAGCACTGTCCAAGAGAGTCTTCGGGCCGAACAATGGATCCTACCACCATCAGTACCCACACTCAGGGCGCGAATGCTTATGGGGCAATCGAGCCGTCGGGTACATTCCGATCGCGCTGCAAAATGCCGACGTTCTCGTCAAACCTCTTTGAAGCGTCGAACACATCGCTGCTGTCAAGCAACTGACTCCCCCTCCGAGAGACGTGATCGAGAGCGAGTGTCGCTATTAGCAGTCACCAGCCTCGAGACCTCGGCTGTGCACGTCATTCATATTTCGCCCTCATCCGTCAAAGACTTTCTCTCTTCTCATCGTAGACACTCTATAGTAGCACTGTACCTGAGGTCTATGTTCTTCCTCCTCTTAATCGTAACGTTGTTGCTCTCAGCAGAACATGCTTGCAGAAGAAGTTTCCGCTCAGAGTCACGTCTCTGATCAACAAAAAGCTCAGAACAGTACGACGTGACAGCACGCGGCTTCTCACTTAATGCATCTGCTCGTCTCAAGTAACAAGGTCAACCTGTGGTGTACGAGATGTAGGAGGCGAAGTACTGAGCCTGAGTCTATCTCACGGGTTACGCAAGGCCTTGCAAGCCATATTGTCGAGGAGTGGCTTCGAGTCTGTAGCATTGACCCTTCTCAATCGCGCGACTCGATCTGATTGAGAAGCTGATGACTACTCGTACGGTGAGTTCGATCAGTTCCAACGTGGTGCAGCGTTGAATGCCCTTGTTCTCATTTGGTGACCCCATACACCTCTGGTCGAAGCTTTCGGAAGCACAACGTGAGAGCTTTTGCCTTGCTTTTACACCAAATGGGTTGTGTTGCTGCTGACTCGAACGCCCGAGCTAGGTTCTATCGAAAATCTGTGATCTCGTGAACAGATTATTATACACAATGTAACCTTCCTGGCAGATTGTCGAACGTGTAGCCACTGTTTCAGCGCGAAATCTTTGCTTTCGATCTGGCATGTCAGGAAAGATGAAAGTAAGGATGGCGTAGTTTGTAATGTGTGCCTCTTTGTACCTTTTTTTGGGCGACCGATCTAGTAGAGATAGAGACAACGTCGAAGCTACCCCCTCTTCTGTTCGTCTATGCGCCAGGCGCCTCGATACTGAAACGCCGTTGTGCCATGCACGAAGAGAAATTTATGGGCATAAGTACCTGCAGGAGCGTCCAGGTATCGAACTTGCAAAGCGACTGTCTTCTGGGCTTTTGGCGCTTCCTTGTATCTTCTCCGCGCAGAGTCAGCCGCTGCAGTTATTTCGCACTCTCAACCATGGCTCTCCTCATCCTCGTTCATGTACCTATCGATTCAGGCCATAACGGCTGGACGCCGGACGCTGGAAAGCCAGCGCACTGAGTCGGAAGTCTAAAAAATCTGGTTGTAGGCCCAGTATACCTGCAGGCACCTTTTGACTTTTTGCACCAAGACGGCCTTATTATTCTCTCTTCTGTCGCCGTGGCAAGATGCTCGACGGTCATAAGTTATTGCTCATGACCTTCGCTTGCCGCGCTAAGCTCAGACGGCGGAGCAATCGCGTTTCGCAGATTCGTTTTGCGATTTGCGCCAAAACTAAGGCCGCAGTGGCCTTCTCGTCTTGCGTACGATGGTGCCCAACCGTGCAGGTACGTCGTTGCGCAGTTTGGGCTCTGCTAAAAAGTGGGGGCCCCACACCGGTGAATTAGCGCGTGCAGTGAAAATAGAGTTTATTTAAGCTTCTGCGTGAACTCTGACTCGCCGTACCTGCTTTTCGGCACTTTTGCGGTCAAAAAGCCTCCGAAACAGCTAAACCGCTTCGCCCAGAACTCAATATTAATTAATATTAAAAAATAATGGGCCGGCCCACAATTATTTTTTTATTGCTAATTATATAATCATATTATCGTGATGATGATCGTGAGCGGTGCAGATCTGGCGGGACGGACTGGAAAGCGTGACCAAGGAGGCTATATGCGGTCCGAAGAGCTGGTCAAAAAATACCTGGCTGCGGTTTAGATGGCCGAGTGTCCCTTCTACTATAGCTGATGATGCTGGGCCTTATCTGACGAATCTAGCCATCTACATGTGGCCGGATTGCCTCGGACGTGTGACCGACAAGGCTGTGTGCGGTCCGGAGAGCTGGAAGAAGCGCAGCTGGCTGTGTTTTCGAGGACCACGGGTCGCTTCTGCTATAGCTGATGATGCCCAGCGATCCGGATGCGGCGAGACTGGCTCGGAAGCGTGGCCAACAAGGCTAAATGCGGTCCGAAGAGCTGGAAGAACAACACCTGGCCGCGGTTTAGAAGACCACGGGTCGCTTTTACTATAGCTGACACCAGGTGGCAATCACCTGCTTAGCTTGGTGCATGGTCGCTCTTACTATAGCTGAGCGAGTGGCTGAGCGAGTGGCTGAGCGAGTAGCTGAGCGAGTGGCTGAGCGAGTGGCTGAGCGAGTGGCTGAGCGAGTGGCTGAGCGAGTGGCTGAGCGAGTGAGTCTCATTTGCTTGGCTTGACACCCGTCAAGGTCTGCAGCCTTCGATGTGGCTCAGACACGCTGTCTACGCTAAAGGTACTGGAGTCTAGAGTCGGATTCAGAAAGTGTGTAGAGGCTGCCAGTCTGACAAGACCGGCCGGCCGGTCTTGTATATTCCGGCCCCTCCAGGTGCCCGCACATCGACACCTCGCACAACTCTTCTTGTGTTGAACAACAAGCGTTCTCAATGTGTATATAAGATCACGCTCCGCGCACTGACTTGATGCTCACGAGTTCGAAGACGCGCGCTTTCAACGCTATCTCGGCCTGCACTGAGGGCTTAGGAATTGTACTTTAGTAGGGCGCGCAGAACCGCAACTGTTGCTACTCTAGCCGCCTATTTCCGCAAGCACCTTCCGACTTCTTGCACCGCAATTGCCTAACTGTATCCTCTCTTCTGCTGCCTTCGAAGCATGCTCGAGGGCCTTGATTTATTGCCCATGACCTCCGCTTGCCGCGCTGAACCTTGAAGGCTGTGCGGTCGCAGTTCGCACATTTGTTTTGCACCAAATATAACCGTGGTGGCCTTCTTGTCTCCCGTGCGACAGCGCTTGCAGTGCAAAATTTTGGACGCTTGATGTTCACTTCCACAAAAAAAATTGTGCTCAAAGGTGCTAGGTGACTGCTGAGAGGACAGGTAGACACATTTATCGTGAGTCTTAATTGCGGCCTTCTATGATATTACTCGGGCACAATAGGCATTCGTCGTAGTTTGAAGTAACTCTCAGTCTCGTCTGCGCCATCTGCCGGCGGGCCATCAACTTGCAAGCCTCTACTAGATTGAATGATCTTGAGCAGCTCTTGCGTCGGTGTCTGACTGCTGGTTTCAGGGCGTAGATGGCGATGCAAGTCAAGAGGCAGCGGCACAGAAACCGGCGCAAAGAAGTGCCCATGACGTGGCTGTAGATCTGTCTGAAGACGTGCCTTCTTGTGTCAATGTTAGCATCGCAGAACGCAAAACTGGTGTGTCGCATTAAAAGCCACTGCATGAGCAGACGTGTGAGACCATGCGACGCTAATGTACGCTTTTACAGTAAGGTGCAGGGTGTAAGCTACTCAATGACAGCCGAGTCACAGCTTTCAGCGGACATTCCGAAATGGTAGTGATATTTCTAAGCTTACGCAGCCTTCGAATATGGCTATTGACGGGACTGGTGATGCTGATGGCGTCGAAGATGATGTAATCGAAATTTGTCCTCAGCTGATGTGTATGTCAATTTGCGAGGGCTTGTTTTACTCCGCGCATCTTGAAAGGACGTGTCATGAGCACTTTTGTTGTCAGCAGAATCAGCAGATAAAAATAT
Organism: Farysia itapuensis; assembly: GCA_023212645.1. Classification (NCBI taxonomy): domain Eukaryota; kingdom Fungi; phylum Basidiomycota; class Ustilaginomycetes; order Ustilaginales; family Ustilaginaceae; genus Farysia; species Farysia itapuensis. The sequence goes on along the minus strand of JALBYC010000008.1, from coordinate 295,202 downwards.
CTAAGTTCGTATATTTATTAATTAATTAATTAAATTTAATTATGGGCCGGCCCATAATTATTTAATTCATATCATTTATTTAATAAATTTAAATCAATTAATTATCTGAGTGGAATCTGATGACTAAATAGCAAATTTTGAAGCAATTTCCAACACAGATTCGTACTTGAGTGACATGGTCTCTGATTGCTGCTGGTGATAGAGCCTGACGCTCAGTGTTGCATACCTCATGTGCAGCATCCGGGCTGAAGAAGGAGGCCGCATTTCAAAACCGCTCACTTCGCGGGTAGAAATGGTTGAGGACTTATCAGACGGCTTATCGCTTCTCTTCAAGCGCTTCGTAGTATCGCAGTGTTTGCAAATTTGCAAGTCTGCACCTCTGCGACCTTGTCGGATTTGTCTCGACCGTAGCTTTTGAGAGCGGTGTAGAGGCATTGCGAAACAGCCTGGAGTAACGTGTTTTGACTGGTCAATTTGTGGCCGTGAAGATAGAAATTATCATGCTTATAGCTACGAAAGCACTTAAAACAGGCGTGTCAACACCCCAGCTGGCCCCATGCTGCTTGCGGACTTGTACGTTCGCGTTCGAGAAGCTGACTTTTGAGTGAAGTGAAGACAGCCACTCCAAGCCTGTGCCCCTGAGCGAGAGGGCAAGAAGAGTCAAGCGCGGGCTACGTGAAATGGCTACATCATTTGCTGAACATCTCCACGGGAACGTAGAGTTGGTCGAAGAATTGGTCGAGCGTCGTACTACACATCAAACAGGACAGGAAAGCGTTGTGAAAGTGGATAGAAGGAAAGACCGCGACATCAAGTGCGGCCTGTCAATATGACAGCGCAGGCACGTCCGCTGTGGTCAGCAACCGGGCCTTCGAGATGAGAATTGCTTCTTGCCATGTTCTAAAAGCAAGGGCGATGACAGAAGAGTGTCGGCCCGGGCGGGCGCAACAGACACCAGATGTCACAACAGGAAGCCAAGCAAGCAGACAGACGTAAGACTCAAAGGCGCTTCGGGAGACCATCAGATTCCTCTGGGGATCACTAGATACCCTGAGAGACAGGATATGACAGGGACAGAAGAAATACGCCGACAGCATGGGTGCCGCGGATCATCGGAAAGATGTCGCGAATCAGGAGAAAGATGACGCGAATCAGGAGAAAGATGACGCGAATCAGGAGAAAGATGACGCGAATCAGGAGAAAGATGTCGCGAATCAGGAGAAAGATGTCGCCAATCTGTCCAAGATCAGACCATTGAGCGAGGAATAATTAGGCCTGGAGTCTTCGAACAGTAGTACCTCGTCTTGGACATCCGTATGTCTACCTCTTGTCTTGATCAAGGATGCGGCAGTTTTTTTTGTTGGTCAGAAGCGCCATCAAGCGAGCGTTCTTAAGAGAGTCGTCGAATGGCGATCAAGGTCCCAGCCGTCAGTAGTACGTGCCTCGGCGATGGGGAACGGTTTGTGCGTGGAGAGCGTCCCAAATACAGTCTTGCATGGCCACCCGCTGTAAGCGGACGGAGAGGTCTCGCGTTAGCGTGATCATCGACATTAGACAGTCCGGGCGACGAGGTTCGCGAGAACTCGAGACGTAACCGGAAGCAGCAGAACGCTCACGGGCTGAGTGACGAAGCACATTATGTGGATCGTTGGCGACAGCGACCGCTCATTCGCTCGCGGGCTGAGCTGTCAGGATTCGAACGCCGAGGCTTCATGAAGACTGTCGGAGGCGTCGTCCATGAGTCGCACTTTCATATCTTCATTTTAACGGACCCGTGATGAAGAGTAGATCAAAGATGGACGCTAACTCGACGAGCGCAAGCTTGCAGCCTGACGTCAAGACAAGTGAAGCATGCTTTGACCTCGTTCCACTGTCTAAAGTGCTTACATTGCGTTCGTCTCCGGCCTTCATATGCAGTACTTGCTAGCCGAAGCCGCGACGAGCTGTGCGACTTCGTTGAACCACGTTGGCTGACCGTGAGGAAGCATTAGACGCTGGCCGGTATGACGACAACTACCTGTAAGCATACACCGTGAATCGCTGTTCGCAGAGTAATTTCGATGGAGAGTAGAGCCACGTCCACGGAAGCTCGCCGATTCCATCGGATGGCCTCTATCAAACACGTCTCTGGTGTCGGATTTGGCTGTTCTTCGGAATTGCATCATCCGCGAGGTGACATCTGTAAGAAAGAGCCCAGCTAACTGTCGAAGGGCAAAGAAGGAGAGTGTATATATGCTTTGAGATTCTCTCTGGATCTAGGCCGTGAGAGCTGATTAATCTTGCTTTGCTGCTTTTAGCCATATAAGCTGAGTCGAGTGATGACGTCATAGCCAGCTGAGACGAGATGTAGTCAGGAGGCAAGACCTGGTTCATGCAGCGGCACAAAGGGATGGTCATTTGCGATAGGCGCTGCCAGTCCGGGGAGCAGCCGGAGAGCCACAAGCAACAGGCTGACAAAGTATTACTGACTGATCGCCTCGAGAGCCTTTATCGTCTAGCCAATGCTTTTCAGCTACGTGCTAGACCAATTTGTGACCCACTGAGGAAGCCATGCCGACGGTAACAGCTTGAATCGTCAACAAATTAGCTCGCGACGATGCTGTTGAGGAACAGAATTACCGTATGCAGCTTGGGCCGGCCCACTTCATGTTTCTGCACTGTCGTGCAGGGTGGGAGAGTGCCACTGCGGTCTTGTATTTGGCGCAGATCGCGAAACGAGTTTGCAGATCGCGATCCACGGCGATGAGGAAGAGCGAAGGGGTGAGAGGTCACGAGCAAAAACTGATGACTCCGAGTCATTCCCAAGCGGCGGCAGAGAACAGAGATACAAGACCGTTGCGCCGTAAGAGGTCCCAGAGACGACTGGCACTGCGCGACGAGAAACACTCCATATCGTGTCAAATCTGCGAGCATCCCTGAGTGCATACATGAATGTAAGCATAGCTAGCTATGCAGCTATCGCGCCAGCAGTAGGCTGAGCGAGCTGACTTGCATGCTGGTTAGCCGGACTTGTAGAGCTGCTTGTATACTAGCCGCTGAACAGCCAAAACCTACGAGCGTGTATGCCTATTCTCGGCACTTAGGCAACTATGACAGCTCAAGTATAGGTTGCATTAGAAGAAGCTGGCTCAAGTAGGTTTCGTGATCCAAAGACGACCACAATGATCGTCTAGGCCTAGGTCACCAAAGATTGTCCTGATGAGGTCCTGGTCTGATGTGCATGAATTGGGCTGCCCACCGACGCTCTCGAGAGGCACTGCTCTCGCTACCGAAGACCGAAGAGTCTGAAAAGCAGTCTTATGATGGCTACTAAGCAACTTAGAATCTGATTTGCAGAACAGTCGATGTCGTGTACGACTGGCTAGTCGCCTGACCTTGTTCTATCTTGCCTTTCTCGACGCCAATACTGATCACGGCGGGCAGCAACCTGCTCCAAACGGCAGTGAAGCTTTTTCAGCTGATCGACTAAACCTGGTTTCGTAGAAGACATACCATGGACAGAGCTAGACAGTGCTTCAAACGCTATTGCTTCGACCTTTTCTCTGACTGCGGGTCACTAGAGAAGAGTCACTTGACAATGAAGTGGTCCAGTACGAGCCGAATTAGCCGTGAGTAGCACGATATTGTCAGAAACGAAGACTGAGGCTTTTTCCGGCGTCAGCATTGAGCTGGTCTTGAAGAAAGACGACACTCGAGTACGAACACCAGCGCATAGTGAACGGAAGCGGACAATAGAGAGGAAGATCATGTTAGACATCGCTAGTGTCAAGACATGAAGATCGAAGACGACGAGAACGAGTCGTCAGGCGAAAGACCAGGAAGAAAGTGACGATTGACAGCCACCCATCAAATATTCTTAATAGCGCTGCCGCGTAAATACGAGGATCTGCAGCATACGATGCACTTCGTGCGTTGAGACTCAGGATCCTGCTTGAGGTGTCGTGACTGGGCCTTACACCGAGAAATGACGGTGTCCTCGGAGCACACGTGCTTCTCGGCGATGCATTCTTTCAACCATGACAATATCACCAGGGAGCATGGAGTCTCGATCAAGACCGGTCAGCTCTGGGGTAATGGCTTGGACTTTGCCAAGAAAGTGGATGAGGACGGCGTGCGCCTGCTCTTGTTCGGTTGCAATCAATGCCACGACTATGGCTTTGCCTATGCGCTTTCCGTCGAGCCTTTTGTCCCTTGCAGGCAGCTGCTAACGGTTTGTCTGCTTCTACTGTTATAGCAGGCCAAGCGCTGCTCCAGGGCGTTCAATCTTTCTATCGTACACCGTTGAACGCTTTGGGTCTCTCAAGAGGCAGCTCGACAGGTGCTGTGGCAGCTTTTCACAACCTGTCTGCTCCGACTAGAAGGCGCAGCGGCCGACAAAATGCCCTGTTAGTACTCGTTTCCGCGTGCGCTTAGTCACGGAGTTGACACACGACTGAGAGCTGCTCAGAGGTGAGCAGACACTGTATAGACAGCAGATATTTACTGGGCTCCGTGTCGCGTCTGCACCTTGCGCAGCAAGATGTCGCGACTGATTACATGGCTTCGCAGTATAGACGTGCTTCACGCTGTGAGAGCATCCTGCTATCGTTCTAGTCGTGCACATCGGTCAGACGAGAGACAGGGGGACTGGATTGGTGATGGTCGTGAATCAAAGTGAGACAGAAGAAAGTGGGCGGGTAAGGGTCGCGCCTGTGCAATGACGGATGCAATTCAACGGATCGCGAATCTGATTTGAAATCAGATAGCTCGTGGATTTGAAAATTAAGCCAAGACTGTAATCGATGCTGGTGTACAAAGAAATCATCGGGGGTCTATCGATGGGAACTTCTGCATGCATACATTTGTAACAATCCCCGCGTCGATCGACAGGAATCAGTTCCTCGCTTCTCACTTCCATCTTACCCCAATGAGCTTTCGAAAGGCAAAGGGTGCTTTTGCAAAGGCAAAGGATGCTCTCATCAAGGGCAGTCCCAAGTCGGACGAAAAGTCAGACAGTCCAAGCAGATCGTCGGTAAAGACGACCAGCAACCCTCCGAGTCTCAATGCCTCGCCTACCAAGAAGTCGAGCAGCAACCAGGGACCCAACAAGCTCGACAGTCTCTTTGACAAAAATGACAAGAGCCTCACCTCGCCTTCAAGCCCGGCAAGAGCATCAGCCAAGCAGGAAAACGTCCCAGCAACGACCCTAAGCTCCAGCAGCTCCGGTATCACAAAGTCCAGTAAGCCTGCAAAGACCAGCTCAGCTACTTCGGCTAGTGTCGATAGCAGTGCAAAGCGTGCCACAGCAACTGCGCCAACCAACGGTGCTGCCAAGGCCGAAAGTGCAAAGCAAGCTCCATCAGTCCCCAAAACCGAGCCCAAAGCTGCTCGAGCCAGCCCGGTCGCCGCAGCCGCCGCTCCTGCTCCGCCTGCCAAATCGGCCACCAACGGAACAGCTTCCAAGAGTGTCACGCAGACTCCTCCCGTGACTGAAGCCAAAAACGACAAGGCTCCTAATCCTTCCGCGGCTAAAGCTGCCGTCCCTGCTGCCGCCACTGCTGCTGCTGCCGCCGCCGTTCCTGCTGCCGTCGTCTCTCAGCAGAAGAGTACACAGCCAAAGACGACTGCACAGGCACCTGTCGCAGCCGCACCAGCTCCCGCAAACGCCGTTCTCCAGGCCAAGCCTGCCGCATCCGTGCCCGTCACCAAGACAGCGACCGCAGCTGCACCTGGCAACCCTGTCAAGGTCTATGAGCTCAGGCTCGAACAAGATGGAAGCCCAAGTGAACAGCGTTCTTACATTCGTCTGCCAGCTCCAGTCGAATCTTACGTCTTGCGCTTGTCCATCGAAGCCGGAGCTTCTGCATCCAAGGAGGCATCTCTTTGGACCAACTACCCGCTCAAAGGCGGCGACTTTGATCGATCCAAGTTTTCCCAGCTGTCTTTCCCCACCACCTCAAGCTCTGCCAACCACGTCGATTTGCTTGTCCGTGTCGCCGGTGTCTACGAGTTCTATGTTGAGCACACCAGTACCAATGATGATGCTGATGGTGCCGATCTCTTCAGCAAGGCCGAGGGTCAGCCTGTCCGCAAAAAGGGCAAATCCGTCTATGTAAACGTTGACCCGGTCCTCAAAGCTCCCGTCCGAAGCTCTATCCTGGATACCGACTTCAAAGTTCTCTCTTCGCAGGAAGGAGGTGGAGCCGTAAGTGAGAAGAGCGAATACCTTGCTCTCGACGGCATCGTACTCCAGACTCTCATTTCAAAGTGGGCCGGACCTTTAGCCGATTGGGAGCCACATCTCGACTCGGCTCGCGATGCCGGATACAACCTGCTACACTTCCCTCCACTAAACGTTCGTGGTGCCAGTAACAGTCCTTACTCGATCGCCAATCAGCTCGACTTTTCTTTCGACTTGTTCTCAAAGTCAGCCCAAGGAAAGGACGCCAAAGACTCTCGCGTGCAAGAACTCAAACAGAAGCTTGCCGAAATCAAGTCAAAATGGGGTCTGCTCAGCATGTCGGATGTAGTCTGGAACCATACTGCCCACAACAGTGAATGGCTCAACGACCATCCTGAAGCAGCCTACACGCCCGCAAACTCTCCTCATCTTGTCCCCGCTGATGAGCTTGAGCGAGCGTTGATTGACTTGAACAAGCGTCTTTCCGAAGTCGGCGTTCCCGAGGAGATCAAGACAGATGGAGACGTAGCCACTCTGTCCGAGGCTATCCGACAGCACGTCCTGACGCCCCTCAAGCTGTGGCAGTATTATGTCATCGATGTTGAAGCAGCCTTGACATCGTTTGCCTCCAGCTTCGCAAAGGGTGAAGCTGGCGGTGACAGCAAGACCTTTGGCGACTCGGAGGTGCAACAAGCTGCCACAAAGATCAAACAGACTGCTCTTGAGAACGAGATGGCACTTGGAGGCCGATTCATCACCAAAGTCGACGCAGACAAAGCCGCTAAATGTGTTCGTCAACAATTCGGCTTCTCGAACAAGGAAGAAGCAACCAAATTCTTCGCCAAAGTGATCGATGCTCTCAACGTCGAATACTACAAGACGTATGACGAGGACATGAAAGCGATCGTCAGCAACATTGAAGGTCGACTCAAATTCACCCGTCTCGATCCCAATGGCCCCCAGCTTGGCAAAATCACCGTCGAAAAGCCGTTCTTCGAGCCCTACTTTACCAGGCTCGATCCCAAACATCCATCTGCCAAGGGGCGAGACCCCAAAGAGCTTGTCTTGGCTAACAACGGCTGGATCTGGGCCGCGAACCCTCTGGAAGACTTTGCCTCGGTCAAGTCGCGTGTCTACCTTCGACGTGAGGTCATTATCTGGGGAGATTGCGTCAAGCTTCGTTACGGTAGCAAGCCAGAGGATTCGCCGTATCTCTGGAAGCACATGGAGCAATACACCACTCTGTTGGCCTCCGTCTTCGATGCTTTCCGAATCGACAATTGCCACTCGACTCCAATTCAGGTGGGCGAGCACTTCCTCGACATCGCCCGACGCGCCAATCCTAACCTGTATGTGTGCGCAGAGCTCTTTACTGGCAGCGCAGAGATGGATGTTCACTTTGTCAGCCGCCTTGGTATCAACTCCCTCATCCGTGAAATGGAAAATGGCAACGACCCCAAGGAGGAAAGTCGCCTGCTCTACCGCTTTGGCGCGAACAAGCCGATCGGTTCCATGGATGCTGCCTGCCTCAACCTGACTGGCAAAATCAGCTTGCCCGAAGCGGGTCTCAAAGATGCCGACTGCATGATCGAGCAATTGGAAGGTTCCAGCCCCCACGCACTGTTTATGGACGTCACACACGATAATGAGACACCCACCATGAAGCGAACCAGCGAAGACGCCATCACTATGGGCGCTCTGGTAGCCTTCTCCTGGTCCGCCATCGGCAGCACCAAAGGCTTTGACGACTTGTATCCAAAGACACTCGACGTTGTACAAGAGTCTCGAAGATACAGACCCATCCACAACCCAGAGGAAAGTGGAATTGGCGCCATCAAGCGTGTGGTGAACCACCTTCACGTCGAGATGGTCCGAAAGGGCTACTCGGAGGGCCACGTCCACCAAGAGGGAGACTATCTCCTCATGCACCGTGTTCACCCACAGACGCACAAGGGCTATGTCTGCCTTGCGCACACCGCCATTCACAAAGGTCCCAAGGAGCGTGGTCAGGTCAATCCATTCAAGATGGACCGCACAAAGGTCAACTTTATTCTGGGCCGAACGCTGGAGATCACGGATTCCACAGCTCCCGAAGACAAAGAATACTTGGACGGGCTTTCTTCCAAACTCATCAACCTTGATGCGCCTGAACTTCGCACGGTTGAAGAAGATGGTCGCTTGAGCTACACCGAGATCATTGTGCCCGACGTCTTCCCCCCTGGAAGTGTGATGCTTTTCGCCACCGAGATGTCCCACATTGCGCCGGATCTTGACACAAAGTGTCGATCCGGAGCCGAGGAGGCCATGTCCAAGCTGGACCTCGTTGACCTCAATGTTGTCCTTTACCGAGCTGATGGCGAGGAGAAGGACGTGACCGAGGGTAGCGATGGTGTCTACACGGTTCCCAACTCGGATGCATTGGTTTACTGTGGTCTCGAGGGCTGGATGTCGATGCTTCGTCCCATCATGCAGCACAACGACCTGGGACATCCTCTGTGCGCTCACTTGCGCGAAGGACCTTGGGCACTTGACTACGTCCACCACCGTCTGCATAAGCAGGTGCCCATCTTGCCACACCTCGACGCGCCCGCGAAGTGGTTTGCGGAAAGGTTTGACCTGATCAAGGACACAGTACCCAACTTCATGCGACCAAAGTACTTTGCCCTGGTGATCCAGACTGCCTATCGTGCTGCTGTCCAACGAGCACTCTCACAGATGTCTCCCTTCGTCAAAGAGAGTCACGATTTCATCCAGGCACTTGCTCTGTGCTCTGTTCAGATGAACGGGCTTGTCAAGTCTGCTTCTCTCTGGCCAGACAAAGATGTCGCTTCGATGGCTGCTGGTCTGCCGTTCTTCACCGCTTCCTGGGCAAGATTGTGGGGCCGAGATGTCTTTATTTCCCTGCGAGGTCTTTACCTGGTCACTGGAATGTACGACGCCGCTAAAGAACACATCTTGGCCTTCGGCTCTACTCTGAAGCACGGTATGATTCCCAATCTACTCGACTCTGGCAGAACGCCTCGATACAACTGCCGAGATGGCCCGTGGTTCTTTGCACAGAACGTTCAAGACTACACAAAGATGGTGCCGCAGGGCGAGTCGATTCTCGCCGAGAAAGTTGCTCGTCGGTTCCCACTGAACGACGAGTGGGTGCCTTGGAATGACGCGAAAGCGTTTGCGCACAAGAGTACGATCGCCGAGCTGATCCAGGAGATTCTCCAGCGACACGCCTCGGGTATCCACTTCCGCGAGTACAACGCTGGCCCGGCTATTGATCAAGACATGCATCCTGACGGCTTCAACATTGATGTCGATGTTGACTGGAAGACTGGCATCATCTTTGGAGGAAACGAGCACAACTGCGGTACTTGGCAGGACAAGAACGGCTCTTCTGCCAAGGCTGGAAACAAGGGCGTGCCTGGCTCGCCACGAAACGGTGCAGCGATCGAGATCACTGCCTTGCTCAAGAGCACCCTGTCGTGGGTCGCTTCTTTGGAGAAGAAAGGTGTCTGGAAGGAGGCCAAGGGCGTTGAGGCCACTATTGACGGCAAGAAACAGCTTGTGACCTACGAGCAATGGGCCAACCTGCTGCAAGAATCGTTCGAGACTGCCTACTACGTGCCCACCGATGCGGCCGAGGATAGCAAGTACGACATAGACAGTAAGCTGGTCAACCGACGTGGCGTCTACAAGGACGTCTACGGTTCTTCCAAGGGTCGCGAATGGGCCGATTACCAGTTCCGATCCAACTTCCCAATCGCCATGTGTGTCGCTCCGGAGCTGTTCAAGGGTGACCATGCTCGAAGTGCGCTCAACATGGCACGGGATGTGCTGGTTGGACCGTTGGGTATGAAGACGCTGGATGCGTCTGACTGGAACTACCGTCCCAACTACGACCAACGCGAGACGGACGACCCGTCGACGTCGTGCGGGTGGAACTACCACAACGGTCCGGAATGGGTGTGGCTGCGTGGCTACTATCTGCGCGCGGTCGCCATCTTTGGCGCCGAGGCGGGCGCTTCTAAGCTGCAAATGTCGCACCGTGTCAATGCGATGCTGCTGGAGCACCGCAAACACATTCGCACTTCGCCCTGGGCCGGTCTGCCGGAGCTGACCAACGCCAACGGCGCTCACTGCAGCGACTCGTGTGCCACTCAAGCCTGGAGCGCTGCTGCTCTTCTCGACGCTCTGCTCGAACTTTCTGAATAGAATTGTGGTTGCTTGCTTGTACATACTAGATGACTTATGGAATTGTAGATTGCTGTTCGAGATCGTGCACACACGTGTGAGAGAGAGAGATGGAGAGAGGGGATAGCGAGGGTGTCAAAATTGTGCAGAGCATTCGGCGTTGGAGAGTTGAAGGTAAGAATTGGCATACCAGCACGAAGTATTTTGGGTGAGATGTATAGAAAAGTGGCGAGTTTAAGAAGCGGGGAGGGAGGGAGGAAGAATGCTCAGACGTTGTCATCGTCGTGATCGTCGTTGTCGGTGGAGATAAAGTCTTCAAGGACGTCCATAAGGATGGCAGCGTTGTTGGGGTTATTGACCTAGATCGCGGGCGAAAAGAAGAGGGTCAGTAAATGGGGCGCGCGGGGCGAAGTAGGGGGGTGGGGGGGGGGGGGACGTACTTTGATGGCGTAGTGAACGGGTTTATTGGCCTCGAACGCGACGATGCGGATGAATTTTTCGGCCAACTCGCACTTCATGCCTTTGAAAAGAACGACGTTGAGGATGACACGGAGGATGCCGTCTGCACGCATTACGATGCGAGCCGATTTCTTCTCCCTTGTCGTGCTCGAGGCGGGTGTTGTTGTTCTTTTGGGTATGTTGACGCGTAACGTCCCCGTCCCGCGTTCCTTCCACGACTGGTCAACGGCCATCGTGTACAGTTTGGCGCGGATACTGTGAATTGTTTCTTCATCCTCTTCACCAGTTTTCGCTGTTACCCAAGAAAAGAATGTCCATCAGCAACCTTACTGACACGCGCGCGCGATTGCTTGCGTATACTTACTGTCAATCTCTGACGTGTCCGGCAACCGTGTTTTTATCGTCGCGCTGTCATCCTTGCCGGCATCTTGCTCCCGCAGGAGTTTCTGTTCAAACGTCTCGGCAGTTCCTTCGTCTGGCGATTTGGCTCCCGCCGCTGCCGCTGTCGACGAGGCGCCGCCGCCGCCGTCCTCTGCTTGGGGACTCTCGGCAGGTGCATCGGCCGATTTGCCGTCGAGCGTCGAATTGGCAGCCGGGGTGGGAGTGGGGGATTTGGCTTTGGACAGGGGACTTGCTCCTGCAAACGCGCCAAAGCCGAGGGAAGGGCCCTTGAGGACGGACTTGGTTGGTGTTGGCATAACGGTGCTTGCGGCGGGCGCAGATGCGGGGTCGTGTTTCCCCCCAATCGAAGAGCCAAGGTTGCTAGGCTGGATACCGCCGAAGCCACTACCGCGCGCGGCCGTCGTTGGAGATGATGATGCGGCGGATGTTTTGGCGCTGAAAGCGGCAAAGCTGTTCTTGCTCGACGCTGGACCTGATGAGCCGGACGAGGTGGGGACGGCGCTGAAGGGCGATGCTTTCGAGCTAAAGGAGGAGAACGTCGGCTGGGTTCGCGCTGGAAGCGGCGGTGGTGGTGCTGGGGAGCCCGTCGAGGACTGTGGCTTGCTGTTGGAGGATGTAGACAATGGCGGGGAGGAGGAGGGGACGACGTCGACTTTGGCCACTTTGGTCGCAGGCGGCTCTGCGCTCGTTGCCTCCTTCTCCTCCTCCTTCTTTGACGCTGCTTCCAACGAGGGTTCAGCGACAATACCGTTATCGGTAGATGATGCGGCTGGATTTTCTCCGGTGCTCATGGCATCGACTTTCTTGCGAATCAGACCGACTTTCTCGGTCTCGACACCGACCGACGCTGGCGCCGTGGGAGCATCTACGACGTCAGACTCTTCGGCGAGAGCATCCTCCTGCAGCCTGTTTTTCTTGGCCGGAACGGGGTCCGAGACCTTGGTGGGTGTCTGTTGGGTGCTCGGCTCGAGACTGCCTTCACGTTCGCGTTTCCGACTGCTGTGATGTTCTTCAAACGCGGTGGTAGTTTTAGCCGCACTCGCGCTTTGTTTTGTGTCCGAGACTGGTTTGTCCTTTGACCGCGTCGCAGGCTTCGCCGTCGCGCCTGCAACGCTGGCAGTATCCGGCGACGTTGGACGCATTCTGGGACAAGCTGGACGGATGATGGTGGTAGAGGGTAAAACACACACTCTCCGTGCCCAAACAGATCCTCCACTTTGCCCTTTCGGTTCCGATAAAATCGATAAAAATGGGATTAGGATGTTAGGCCACTGGTTCACTATCGAAAGGGGGAGCGTGCGCCCCTTTGGCCCTGCCGTGCTTTGCCCATCATCCATCTTAGCTTGACCACTAAACCTCCGCGCAAGATGTCAAGTCGGCCAATGAACGATGAGGAGGTGCTCTCCGAGATGAAGAAGATGGTAAGTCTGCCGCAGGGTACGATGCTCGACACAGACTTTGCTGACCGGGGGGAACGCGGGAATGATGCGATAGGTGGCCTTCATCAAACAAGAGGCGGTGGAAAAGGCCCGCGAGATCCAGATCAAGGCTGATGAGGAATTTGCCATCGAGAAGGGCAAGATCGTGCGACAAGAAGCGATCAACATTGACGCACAATACGACAAGAAGAAGAAGCAGGCGCTTGTCGCCCACAAGATGTACGTTTTCATTGGCCCCCTTCCCACAGGCCTTCGAAGGTCGGAGCATATACTGACGTTGTGTTTTGGTGCTGTAACAGTGAGCAGTCGAATCAGACCAACAAGTCGAGATTGAAGCTGCTCCAGACGCGCGAGCAGCACCTGCAGTCGCTGTTTGACGCAACCAAGGACAAGCTGGACGAACTGACGGCGGACCAGGACAAGTACAAGAAGCTGCTCACCCAGCTCATCCTGCAGGGACTCTTGCAACTCATGGAGACCAAAGTCACCGTCACTGTCAAGTCCAACGACGTACAGATGGCTCAGGATGCCGCCAAGGAGGCCGAAAAGGCCTTTAAGGAAAAATCGGGTCGCGATACCAGCGTCACGGTGCAGGAAGGATTGGGCAAAGAATCCGTAGGCGGTCTCATTCTCGCCGGCCATGGTGGCAAGATTACCATCAACAATACCTTGGAAGAGCGTCTGCGTCTGCTCGAAGACCGCATGCTCCCCGAGATTCGACTCGACCTCTTTGGTCCCAACCAGAACCGAAAGTACGTATTCGTTCCCCACTTTTCTCGTTTCATGCCTCGTACTGACACTTGCCCCCACAGATTCAACACGTAGAAGAAGATCGCGCCCTCTCACTCCCTACTCTCACAATCTTAATGCTACTAGGGTGTCTCGTGAAATATTGACAAAGTGTGCGTGTGAATGAGGGCGGGGTGTTACGTAGGTCGTTCGCCACGCGGTAGGGACCACTGGCAGCTGAGGATGAGATTGTCGTAGCCTCGGCCGTCGACTTTTTGGCGGGCACGGTCGGCGTCTTCGCGGCTGATGAAGCTGACGAATGCGTAACCCTTGCATGCACCTGTTTCGCGATCTCTGCCGACATAGACACGGACGACGGAGCCAAAGCGGCTGAAGAGATCGCGCAAGTCTTCGTCGTCGGCGTCTTCGCTCAGGTTGGTAACACGTAAAGTGGGCAAGTCGTCGCGCGAACCACCCAAGCCGCCCATTTTTTCGCCTGGACCTTTGGCACCACCACGCATGCTGGGTGGGACGTATTTGCCACCCATGCCTCCTCCCAGACCTGTGGCAGCCGGATTGTCGGGCACCATGTTGGCGGGTGTCATGCCACCCTCTGGACCATCGGGTGTGTCGGCAGCACCAGGGATCGCTTCGAGCGTATCTTTGTAGGGACACTTTGTGGTGAAATGGTCGCCTTTGCACAGTCGACAGACGATGCGCTTGTTGGCCAGTTGCTGTCGGACCTTGTCCATATCGTCGACTTCGGGCTCGGCCTCCTTTTTGTTTCCTGCGCTCATCTTGAGCATCACATTTTCGCCAATGGTGGTCGTGGCCGACTGTGGACCCGGTGGTTTGCCCTTTTCTTGGCCAAACTTGACCCAGGTTTTGCGTTCGGCAACGTCGTGATTAACCTTGGTCTTGATCAGGGTGCGTTTGATTCTGCGGGTGATTTTCACTTTCTTGCCATCGGCATTGAGCCGATACTCGGTCACTACCTTGATGCCATTGCCTTCGTCACGCTCCTCAATCCTGGGCAGATTGTTGCTGGCATCCTCGTCAAAGTCATCGGCCCAGTTCATGGGCTTGCCGTTCCCTGTCGATGGTGCTGCGACGGGAGTCATATTGTGTATATGTGTGTATGCTGCGCGTGGTGGTGGGAAGCTCTCTAGCAGGCAAAGTCAAAAATTCCAATCCCTTGTGGCTAGGCGCAGTCACAGTAGGTTTTTTTTTGCGTCAGTGCAAAATGGGCTAAAGCTGACGCCCAGCGCGGTTCCGTCCAGCGCGAGAGAGAGAGAGAGAGAGAGAAAAAAATCAATTTTGGGTGGGAACAAGTGGCTAACCCTGAAGACATCATACATACATCACACACCCATGTCGGCCCATCGCATGACGGCGGCGGAGTTGGCACGCGTGTCGAGAGCCAGCACATCCTTCTTGACTGGTCAGGTGCAGCGTAGAGCACAGACGACGAGCGCAGCATCGGCGTCCACAAGTAGACAGTCTGCAGCTGCTGCCGCCAAGTATACTGGCAAGGTGCTAGGCGGTGGACTGGCTGCACAACCCAACACATCCTTTGGCAGCAAGCTCACACCCCAAAAGATTCTTGCGCATTTCGGCCAAAGTCCATTTGCAATCGGCTCCACCAATTTGCTCGGTGACAATGCGGATTTGGCGACGAGAGCGATGACGCACGAAAGTTATCGTACTGCCATCGAAGGGCATAACCGTCGACTTGCCTTTATCGGTCGCAGGTCACTCAAACTCTTCACCACACTGTATGTGCATGCACAGCTACAAGCGTCGCCCAACCAAGCTTCGTCCGACTATCTCAAAAGACTGCTGGAATCGCCAGTAGCCATCGACTCGATTCTCACCACCAGCCGGTTGGGCGATAAAGTAGGCCGTCGACTGCGGCTCGAGCAAGTGATGAGGTGGACAGCCAACGTCACCGATACCAGCTTGGGACCTCGTGAGACAGGTCTCTTAAAAGTCAGAGGCGTCTGTTTTGAAGCACTCTTTGGCGCCGTCTACCATGAAAGAGGCGCCCAAGTGGCTCAACACTTCTTTACCTCTTCCATTCTACCCATCTTCATTCACGAACTCTTCCCAACACCCATGCCAGATTTCATCAAGCAGCAGTTTGCAAAGCCAACATAATGCCCAGAGCAACATTGTACAACAAATATCACAAAAAGCAAGACTTGTTTTTGCGCGCTAGACGTGTTGCTGGACGAGGAGCCAGACGTTGCGCATGCCTGTGCCCATACTTTCTGCCTCGACCTGCGCCGTGGTCGCCCACCGCTGTGCAGTGTGGGATAGCGGTGCATCGATTGCACTGCCAAAGTTCTTGTTCTTGAGCTCGCTCGCCGTCGTCTTTGCGCCATGCTGAATGCTCGAAGACGAGACTGTGAACAGGTGGACGTGCATCGTCAAGTGAAGATGCGAAAAGAGATGCGTGATACTACCCAAGCTCGTACTTTTGCGCACACTCTGTGCGAGAGCCTTGCCAATATACTCTTCCGCCACGTCCGCCGTCTTTGCGGCATCGAAGAAAGTCTGTGTAGCACCAGAGTCTCCGGCGTCGGTGGTCGACATTGTGAGTGTGGGGAACTGCCACATGCTTGCAAGTAGACCAGAGTCTGGTCGCTGTTGGATCCAGAAGCGCGAGCCGTCGTGTAGGATGAGGACGAGACACTCCTCGCGCCGTACCTTTTGTTTTTCGAGCTTCATTGGGAAGCGTTGTATGTGGCGGTCCAGTTTGCCAGTTGTATGGGTGGGAGGGGTGGGAGGGGGGAGTTTTGCGGTGCCAAAGCCGAGAGTAGCTTGGCGCAATTTTGGTTTGGCCGGTTTGGCTGGCGGTGCTGCAGCTGGGCGCTCGACATCGCCATCGTCATCTTGGAATGCCATGGGCTCGCATAGGGTGCACAGATCTTCCATATCTGGCAAGATCGGTGTGGTTCGCGGTTGTGTGGCTTCGCGGTGTGCCATGCAGGTATCGACGAGCGGGCAGGCGCTGCACTGGGGTTTGGTCGGGGTACAGACGGTACTACCCAGCTCCATGAGTGCCTGATTCCATTGGCCAGGTATTGCACTGCGAGTTGCATTGTTTCCTGCAGTCCGCACAGCGTGTTTGACCAGCGCGTCGGCCGCTGCCCAAAGCACGTCGTTGGTCAGCTTGGCTTTCGGGTTCGCGTAGAGTGCAAGCTGGCGTGAGAGGACGCGTGCCACATTGCCATCGAGAATCGGCACGCCATGGCCAAAGACAATGGACGAGATTGCACCGGCCGTGTAGGGACCTACTCCCGGCACTTCTGCGCTGAGTTCGTGCGGTGATTGCGGTAGCATTCCTCTACGGTGCGGGTCTTGGACTACTTTTTGCGCGGCTTGGTGGATTCGTGTTGCTCTGCTGTAGTAGCCCAATCCGCGCCATGCTGCGAGAACGTCTTCGGCGGGTGCACTGGCCAGATCCTCGATGTTGGGCCATTTAGCCATCCAGTTGATGTAGAAAGTTTTGACCGTCTCGACGCGCGTCTGCTGGAGCATAATCTCACTGATCCACACCTGATACGCCCTTCTCTTGAGCTCTTCCTGGCTAAATGTCGGTAGCGAAGGATCAATCCACGCTTGCCGCCACGGCATCTCGCGATTGAGCGAGACCAATTCGAACCAGTCCAAAAGACGCTTGGCGCCATCCGGTCGATCGAGCAGCTCGGGCCTGTGGTAGTCCACCGAGTGCCTTCGGGCCGGAAGCGCCGCTGCCGCCGCTGCTGTCGACCGCTGCTCTCCTACATTCCTGCTCAAAGCATCTGACTCGGCAAATATGTGGGCAAAGGCAGATTTTGAAGCCGGTTTGAGCTTCTTGCTGCTACCGCTGCTGACTGCGGCGGGGGTAGATTGTGACGCTACGCGTCTTTTTACCGCCACCATGTCAGCGCGTTTCACGGGTGCGAAGAGAGAAACAGAAGAATATCACGCGTATTGGTGTTGGTCTTACAAGATCAGATATTCGGAATTGGAACGTTGGAACTTTGGGACTGACACATGCACGGTAACGCGGAATCGGGGTTATATGGCTCAGGACTGGGGTTGAGCAAACAGCTTGAGACAGCGCTTGCGTGTGTTTGCAAGCGCCTTTTTCTGCAATGTATTGCCTGGATGCGAAATCTGCTCCAGTAGAGCGAGAATATCTTGCCAGTCAAGCAGCTTGGGTGACGAGGACGAGGTGGGAGCAGGTGGGCTGATGTCAGCACTGCTCTGTGTACGTTGACGCTTGTTCTTGCCCTTAGCAGGTGTCTGTGCAGCTGGTTGGACCGTGACCGGTACAGATTGCACGCTACGACGCTTGACTGCATCCAAGAGGTTTTCGAGAGTCCCGAAGATACATCCTTCCACTGCCTCAAATTCGTCAGAATCATCGTCTACTGACGGCCATCGGCGATGAATCTCATAGCGCATAAACTCGATTATCTCATCCTGCTCATAAGAGCTGGATGGATCTTTGGTGGGCCATCGCTTCGATTCGCGTGGCTGCGCTGTGCTAGCTTGTGCGTTCACGGCCGGGCCGTCTTGCTCCTCGGGAGGGATATAGCGTTTCAATGAGTTAATGGCTGACTTGTCCAGTGGTGGGAGTGGATCATGCTGCACTGTAGGCTGTGCAGTAGCAGCTCCTGCTTCGCTTGTTACTGCCACGAGCTCAAATCCTGGCGAGTTGGCTCTGCTCATTGGGCAACGAGAGAGCGTGAGTGGTAGTCTTGCTCAGCCGCTGCCTCACGCATGCACGTCAAATAAAAAGCCGAGGTGTAAGATTGTCACTTTCTCCCCCCAACCTGCAACCTTGCAACCTTGCTTAACCTTGCACCTTGCACCTTGACTTTTTCTGCCCGTGCGTTGGCTGTCCCCCTTCCCCACGCCCTGCGCAGTCTCGTCGCCTCCCTCTACGCGCTCATGATCAGCGACGTCACCCTGTCAGCGCTAGCCAACTGGCTCGGCAGTCTGACCATGATCCTCATCGTCGTCTACCATGTAAGTTTGCTAGGTAGTGTGGTAGATTTGTGGTGATCGTGTGCTGAACTCTGCTTCACGTGAATGCTCCTCGTTTCAGGCTCTGAGCGTCAACGTCAAGCGGAACCAGGACACAGCCAGACGCTTAGCCACATCAACATCAAGCTGATCCCCGCAAAGAACACCATCAACAGCAGCATGCACGTATTCCCCTCAGGTCCCCGTAATACCGAATAGATTAGCATCGGCCCAGTCTCTGCTCTGTGCTAAAGCAGGAAAGCCAAGTGTACGCCGGCGAGGAATGCACTGGCAAAGTGGTGGAGGAGAAAGGATCAAAAGGCGAGGGAGAAAGGATCAAAAGGCGAGGGAGTGTGCGCTGGTAAACCAGCTTGGGGGGTGAGGAAGGAGCAAACTTCGCATATAATAAGACTGTCTAGTATTGCCCCGCCCATACACTTCCTTCCACGAGCACGCGCGCAGTATGGAAGACGCGGTGAGCCGCCCGCTTGACGGGACGTGGGATGATCCACTACCGCACGCACTTACTTCGACACGCACCTATCTATCAGCGCCCTCGTTCCACACGCACGTCGCCATTATCGCCCTCCACGGTCGAGGTGACAATGCCGCCGACTTTGCCGACTCCTTCGTACCGCATCTGCGCGAATTCTTCTCTTCAAGCCACTACCCTGCCGAACCAGTTGATCCTGATTCGGCCCAACAGCTGCCGGCACACGGCGAGACGAGCATCACTGTGAGAGCTCTGGACGCTCTCGATGGGATCTGGTTCCCCACGCACAAACGTAAGTCACACAGCACTCGGCACAGGCTCTTTTTCCACCCCCTCGCGCTGATGTCGCACTTGTGTTTTTGCGGTGAGACAGCGCACGACGAGATAGAGCTGGCATTTGCAAGTCCCTACGTGTACAGCAGCCTGCTCAAGATCCACGACGAACTGGCTTTTCTACACTCTCGCGGTATCCCACCTGACCGCGTCATTCTCGTCGGTTTCAGCCAGGGCGCGATACTCGTCAACTCGTACCTCATACAAGCCTTGCAATCCAGCCTGCCTTTGCCGGGCAAAGTGCTCGGTTGGGCCGGAAGCTGTTTCGCATTTCAAACGCCCTTCCCACGCAAAGCTTGGTGCTACTTTACGCCGCCCACCACCATCACCACTGCTCCGGCCACCCTCAAACCGGGTGCGGTGAACACCACGGTCGAGAGTCATCAGCAGTGCGGCACCGCAGATCGCTACTTTACGCAGCACGAGATTCAATCCGTGGCCGCCAGGATTGCAGACACCGCGGGCGATGCGCCGAACGTAAAAGTCAGTGTAGCCATGGAGGCCGGTAATCACAGCGTGCTGCCAGGCATGGTGGCTAAACTGATCCAAATGGTGCAGGATGTACACAGAGCACATGCGGGGTCAGGGTGAAAGCAATGCTTGCAATCGGGAACAGTGGTTCTACTCGTCGTCCTCTTCTTGCTCTTCGTCGTCGCCGCCCAGAGAGAATGAGCCTTCAGCGCGAGCCTGTGGATTTTGAACGTCAGACCTTTGCATCCCCGGCAAAACAATTGAGCGTAACATCGCTGGATAACTTACTGCTGCTGCAGGTGTGCCTAGATCAGCGGCGAGCCCGTCTCGGGGATACTCCTGTTTTTGCAAAGAGGTGGGTGAGCTGCCATGTCGCACGGAGAATTAGGCTGTGAACTAGACAGCACGTACTCTAGGAATCGCTGGTCTGTCGGGAAGACCAGCGTAGATGGCAGCAGCAGCGGCTGCAAAGATACCGGCGGCGAAAATCACCTGTCGAAGCGCCGGTGCAGCAGGCATGGCATGTGCATCAGGTGCCCACACTGACAAGTAATCATCCTGCTCGTGCAACTGTGTTTCCCAACAAATGACCCAAAGTCAGTATACTTCCGCGCTCCAAAGCTGGGCTTCAGTGAGTTTTCCGAGACGGGTTACGCACTGTTTCGCCATAGTTTCTCTTCTCTTGTGGGTCCCACCATTTGGGTGTATACTTGCGGGTTTGCAGACTGATCAACGGTAGCTCTGGGTATTCGCCCAGTTGCGGATCCTTTTCCGCCTGTTCGGCCAATTTGACGCTCGAAGAGGCGAATGTGCGCACAGACGGAGCAGCGCGTAGAACCAACGCCGATCGAGAGGCACCAGCCACTGCCGTTCGCAACAGAGACATGTTGTGCGTATGTGAAATGTGACGAGAGCAAAGACGAGTTGCGGCCAAAGGTTAGTGTGCTCCGATAATAATACATATCGGCCGGTGATCGAGCCCAAGCCAGCTTTTGTAGTAATTTCCCAAAGCCAACCGACGCGATGAATGATTTTGGTAGATGGAGCGCAATACAAAAACCAGAGTCGGAAGAGCCGAAAGCCCACAAAAGATATGGTGTGTGTTGGGCCTTTCTGACCCATCACACCTCCAGCTTCCAACCGGCCCCATCCCGCCCATATTCAACGTGTCTTTCTTGGCAACGCACGTTTCCAACCCCCTCACAAATACCGCCAAAACCGACGCACTGCGTCTGTGTGTCTAGATCTTTTGATATACCCCCCCAACCCTGCCCACCGCCGCCGCTGCTAAACCAGAATGGTCGACATTACAGAACAAGACTCGTGGATTTCGCATTTGAGCGAATGCAAGCAGCTGTCGGAGAACGATATCAAGCGGTTGTGCGACAAGGCACGCGAGATTCTGATTGAAGAGTCCAACGTGCAGCCAGTGCGCTGTCCCGTGACGGTGTGCGGTGATATTCACGGTCAGTTTCACGACTTGTCGGAGCTCTTCCGTATCGGTGGCAATTCGCCCGACACCAACTATCTGTTTATGGGAGACTACGTCGATCGTGGATACTACAGTGTAGAGACAGTGACGCTGCTGGTTGCGCTCAAGGTGCGTTATCGTGATCGCGTCACTATCCTGCGCGGCAACCACGAGTCGCGCCAGATTACGCAGGTGTATGGCTTTTACGACGAGTGTCTGCGCAAGTACGGCAACGCCAATGTCTGGAAATACTTTACCGACCTGTTCGACTACCTTCCCTTGACGGCGTTGATTGACGACCAGATCTTCTGCCTGCACGGTGGATTGTCACCCAGCATTGATACTTTGGACCACATTCGCTCCATTGACCGTATTCAAGAGGTACCGCACGAGGGTCCCATGTGCGACTTGCTCTGGTCCGACCCAGACGACCGATGTGGATGGGGCATCTCTCCACGAGGCGCAGGCTACACGTTTGGTCAAGACATTTCGGAAGCTTTCAACCACAACAACGGCCTCACGCTGGTCGCACGCGCCCATCAACTCGTCATGGACGGCTTCAACTGGTCACAGGAACGCAACGTCGTCACCATCTTTTCCGCACCCAACTACTGCTACCGCTGCGGCAACCAGGCGGCCATCATGGAGATTGACGAAAACCTCAAGTACACCTTCCTCCAATTCGACCCGGCTCCACGTGCAGGCGAACCGCTAGTCTCGAGAAGAGTACCCGACTACTTCTTGTAGACACACACACACACTTGCGCTGGTTCAAAAGAAATATATTCTCATGTGTGCTTTGTTCATAGTTGTCGAGGGAGGGGAAGGGGATTTTCAGCCAAAGATGCTCGTGAGACGATGCGATCCGCAATAGTGGGGCAAAAAGAGGGAAAGGGAGGGTTTATTGTGCTTTCTTTTGGCCGTTGATGCGGGTGTTGGACGAGATGGGACGACCGTTTGCGACGTTGGAGATGGCAGCTGCGGCGCGTCTTGCCTTGTCCTTGGCATAGGTACGCTGGTAAAAGGCGAGAAAGAGAAAGAGGTAGCTGGTAAGACAGATGATGCCGGAGAAAGCGGCGTGCTCCTTGCCCGCACACGTGCCAACATGTGGGACATGGGGGAAGTAGGTGTGTGCAAAGTAGTTGTACGAGGCAAAGTAGACGACAAACAGGTCAATGACAAACTGGGTGATTTGAGCCGTGGTCACTGATTTCTTCCACGGGCAGCGAATCTTGAGCGAGGTGAGGGCGTAGTAGAAGTACATGAGTACGTGTACGGCGAGGTTGAGACAGATGACGACCCACGAGACCGACGTCTTGCCGTGCAGCTGCGAAAAGCAGAGCACGGCAGTGGCCGAGTGATGGTAGACGTGCAAGAACTGCAACGGCTTCTTTTTCAGCACGAGGAAAATCGTGTCGACCAACTCCCAGTACTTGAAGTAGTAGTTGATCATGTAGTACGTCTCCAACTTCATCGTCCAGGCACCTTCACCGCAGATGGCGTAAAACATGCCGTTACGACGCGCAATGGGGACAATCTCCTCGAGCATCAGTGCGAGCAAGAGACCCGAGCCAAACGTGAGTGCCAAGTTGTGCACCAGAAAGGGAATCTTGATGCTGCTGGAAAAGGGTGCGCGGTTCTTCATCAGCGCACGTCCGCCAAAGATGACGGCGAGGTAGGTGACAACGGCCGCGACGAGTTGCGGAAGAGTCGAGAGAGGCGACTTTCCGGGAACCCATGCTAGCAGATGGTGGGGAGTCTTGACGCGTACGTCGCGCGGTATAGCCGCCACGACCGCGTCGTAAATCGCGCTCGAGACCATGGTGTATTCAGGAGAAGGGAAGAGAGGAAAGAGAGAGAGAGAGGGCAGTGGTAAGATGTAAAGGTGCAAAACGTTACTCAGAATTCCCCATTGATCCAACACACACAAACACACACATCGATCCCTCGATCCCTACGATCGGTAACTCCGATCCGCCGCCGCCCAAACCAAAACAAAAGCCAGGGAGCCAATCACACTGCGCATGGCGACTTCTTTCGGTCTCGTTCCGCCCCACTTTGCAACTACGTGTAGCGACATCAACGCAAGTCCTTGCACCAATATATTTGCGCCGAGGAGGAAGAACAAAAAGTGAGCGGCCCGCGCGTGTTTGTTTGGTTCTTGCTCCCAAATTTGCAGAGACGCGCCGATCAGAGCAACACACAACAACAACAACAACGCGCCTTTTGTACAAATTATATCGCCTCTCAACGTACATGCGCGCGTACGGGGACAGATACACACACGCTCAGGCGCAGGCGTAAGAACGCGGCCGAGTTGCTTGACTCGCTGTTCACCATCCGCAGATGAGCGCGTAGTGCGGGTGTCGATCGGAAAACCTTCTCAGTGATCTGCGTGGTCTAACATGTTGGAGTACCGCCAAAAAAAAGAAGATCGAAGAAGCCGCTTTGCCCCATTTTCTCGGTTTTCGGATCCGCGTCTGCGTAACTCTGCGAAAAGCGCAAGCCTAAGCGGGCAACATTCCCAACCGCCTCAACACACCCCTTGATCGGAGAAGAAGAAGAAGTGCAGTCATGGCTGAGCCACAGATTGCCTACGCACAGGACGAGTACGGGAGACCGTTTATCGTCGTTCGCGAACAGGGTAAAAAGACACGGGCAAATGGCATTCAGGCCATCAAGAATCACATTTCAGCTGCAAAGACGGTGGCCAACATTCTCAAGACTTCGCTCGGCCCGCGTGGACTGGACAAGATTCTCATCAGTCCCGACGGCGATATTCAGGTGACCAACGATGGAGCGACGATTATGAACAACATGGAGCTCGAACATCAGATTGCCAAGTTGCTGGTCGAATTGAGCAAGTCTCAGGATGACGAGATTGGGGATGGTACGACGGGTGTCGTTGTCCTAGCCGGTGCGCTGCTCGAACAATCTGAAGGCTTGATCGACCGTGGCATTCACCCAATTCGCATTGCTGATGGATTCGAACGCGCGTGCAACTTGGCCGTACTGGAACTCGAAAAAGTCGCCGACGTGGTCGAATTCGATAAGGACAACATTGACGAACTGATGAAGGTAGCCAAAACATGTCTGGGATCCAAAATCGTCTCGAAAGCATCAGACAAATTTGCCAAGATTGCTGTAGACTCGGTGCTGTCGGTGGCCGATCTCAAGCGACGAGACGTCGACTTTGAACTGATCAAGGTCGATGGCAAAGTAGGTGGGGGACTAGAAGACACAACGCTGGTTCAAGGCGTGGTGATTGACAAGGACTTTTCCCATCCGCAAATGCCACGTCAAGTAAAAGACGCCCGAATCGCCATTCTCACCTGTCCCTTTGAACCACCGCGTCCCAAGACCAAACACAAGCTCGACATTACTTCCGTCGAAGAGTACCGCAAGTTGCAAGAGTACGAGCGACAAAAGTTTGAAGACATGATCAAGCGCGTCAAAGATTGTGGGGCCAACTTGGTCATCTGTCAGTGGGGATTCGACGACGAGGCGAACCACTTGCTCTTGCAGCACGAGCTGCCTGCGGTGCGCTGGGTTGGTGGGCCAGAGTTGGAACTGATTGCGATTGCCACCAATGGCCGAATCGTGCCACGCTTTGAAGATCTCACGCCCGAAAAACTGGGCAGAGCCGGCATTGTTCGTGAAGTGGGCTTTGGCACGACGAGAGATCGCATGCTGATTATCGAGGAATGCGCCAACACACGTGCGGTCACTGTCTTTGTCCGTGGCTCCAACAAGATGATTATCGACGAGGCCAAGCGCGCCTTGCACGACGCCATCTGTGTCGTTCGCAACCTTGTCGTTGACAACCGCGTCGTGTATGGCGGTGGAGCTGCCGAGATTTGCGCTTCGATTGCCATTTCCAAAGCGGCAGATGAAATTGCTACGCTAGAGCAGTATGCCATGCGTGCATTTGCATCCGCCCTCGACGCAATCCCACTTGCCCTGGCGGAAAACTCGGGCTATTCCCCCATCGAAACACTGGCCGAGGTCAAGAGTCGTCAAGTGACTGAGTCCAATCCCAAATTGGGCATCGACTGTATGGGCGTCGGTCACAACGACATGAAAGACTGCCGTGTATTTGATCCCCTCGTCTCCAAACGTCAACAGCTGCTCCTTGCAACCCAGCTCGTCCGTGCCGTCCTCAAAATCGACGACGTTATCGAACAGCACAACATCGAGTAAAAACCACGCACGCAAAATGTCATAATCAACTTATACACAGTCACACACACACGTTTGCGGGGAAGAAAAAAGGCGGGGAGAGGGGTATTCATGTCGTTGGCGGTAGTGAGCGTGTCCATAGATGCAATCTGTAGAGGGCGATCCCGAGGGTCGTTGTTGCCGGTGACGGCGCAAAGACGTGATGCGCAGAGTCTGGTGGGAGGCGGGATGCCAACTCGAGCCTCTGTGCTTCGTCGAGTAAGCGCGGGTGGAATTTCAGCGGCGGTAATGAAGTGCCTCTACATGGATCTGGGGCGTCGGTATACGGGCTGAAAGAGACCACAAAGGAGGGAGAAACGTTCTGTGCCTCGATGTATTCCTCAACCTCTTGCTGTGTCGAAAACGACTTTGTCAGCGAGGGCGGTTCGGGAGTGTTGCACAACAGCTCGAGTTCTTGCAAGACTCGCTGACCAAGCTGTCTGTGCACCAGAGTTGCAAACTTTGGCGGTAAGACGGCCTTGACATGCAACATTTTAAACTTGGTACGCTGCTTGAACGTCTCGAGCACCTCTGGATCCAGAGTCAACCATTGGCTTCTTCCCGTTTTGCGCCAGACAAAGTCGGGGTGCAGTAGATTGGGTAGTATGACATGCTTGCTTGGCAGGGTTGTAGATTTGGAAGGGCCTGGTGGGAGTAGTTCGATGCATTTCAGCTGCAGCATGAGGGCAGTTGGCATGACGCTGCCTGACACGACACATGTGCGCAATGGTGAGCCGAGCATGGCGAGATGAAGGGAACTGGACCATTTCAGCTGCAAACGGTCCAAGTACCGTTCTGTCCCCTGTGTCAGCGGCTTCCCAGCCACCACCATCCGCGGCGACATGGTGAAGGAGCCGTGGAAAGAGAATTCTTCCCGATCTAGGGGCTCTGGGTTCTCACTCCCGAGATCCGAAGTCCAAGATCCGAGGTGGAGGGAAAGAGAAATCCAAAGAAGAAAAGTTGGCACATTTGCTGCTCTCGCAACCATCATCAACCATGACCAACGAACGAAACGCAAAGGAGCTGCTCAAATGGGGGCTGGCACAGACACCCGGCGCACCAGGACCGTCTGTAGACCAGATCTCTGCCGAGATCCAGGCAGGGGCTCGACCTGATCTGGCCGATCCTGGACTGTACAATGCCATCATGGGCAAGAGTGAGGCGACCATGATGCAGGAGGAACTCGCCGCTGCGCTCGATCAGAGTCGCACACTCTCCGATCGATGCACCGCACTGGACAACTTTGAAATGCTGATCGAACAGATTGACAACGCCAACAACATTAGCAGCATGAAGATGTGGGCGCCCATCATCTCGTTACTCTCCAGCGACGAGCCGAGGATTCAGACGGCCACAGCCTGGATCTTGGGCACAGCGGTGCAGAACAACGATAAAGCTCAGGTGGCCGTACTCGAGTTCCAACCGCTTGCGCCTCTGCTCGACCTGCTGCAGAGCGCCGATTTCGACGTGAGAAGCAAGGCAATGTATGCCCTTTCTGGTCTACTCAAACACAATCCAGCCGCTGTAGACCAGTTTGAACGCATGAACGGCTGGCCGGTTCTCAAACATGCCCTGCTCGATCCCAACATTACCCTGCGTCGCAAGACTGCTTTCCTCATCAACACGCTGCTATTTCAAGACCCCACCGATTCATTAACGACTACGACGACGACGACGGGCACATTATCGTCAGCTACAGCCGTTGCACCTCGTCCCACCAATTCAGACGCACCCTTGGAGCGCGGTCCTGAAACTATGCTCACGGGCGTGGCCCACCCTGACGTCGCACGCGCGCTCGTTCAGTCCGGCATACTTGTCACTCTCCTATCCTCCCTCCTACCTCCAGGCAGCACACACGGCGTAAACGACGCAGATATCCCCCCTCCCTCCGGTCCAGACGGCGACTCGGATCCACGCGCTGACCTCGACTTTGCAGAAAAAGCTGCCACCTCAGTCCTCACCTTTGTCGCCAAACTCGGCACCAATCAACCCCCCACATCCCTCCTCCCACTCTTCCAAGCCCTTCTCGCCGAGTTATCCGGCCCACCACTCGACCCAGCCTCTTCCTCCACCGAGGACGGCGAAATACAGACGCGGTGGCAGGAACTTTCCATCGACCCTACCGTCTTTGCCGACTTCCAGCACAAAGTAAGCTCCTGGTAGAATAATAAAGCAGTCAACACATTGAACATAAAGTCGTGCTGCTGCAAAAGTGTGCCCCATCGCTATAGTCTGTGCATGCTTGATCGGTGTTCGAATACGTCGGAGCGACACAGCGGACATGTTTTGGCGTTCTTGAACCACGTCTGTCGTCGGCACCCCGCAAAAAGACGGATCAGTGATTGGTCACAAAGTGAGATGGCTGGGAAAACTTACAGTGAGACATTCGGCGTGAAAAGCATGGTGACAGTTGGGCACGCTCATGAGCAAGTCCGGGTCGAGATAGTCTTCGCGGCAGATGGGACACATGAGATCGCGCTGTGATGCCGTAACCTTTTGTTTGCCCTTGCCTTTGTCTGGTGGCGTTGGGCATCGGTCGACCGATTTGCACGAACCTCCGTCCCACTTACCATATTCGCACGTGGGCAAAGTGTTCAACAGACTCTGCGGTACACGCGTCTCGGCATGACCAATCTCGTCGGCCAGTCGCATCAGCCCTTCAAACGTGTCAAAGCCAGACCAGTCGTCGTCGGCTACAAAGTTGCGAGGATCGAGTGCGATTCGGTCTCCCGGTGTGTCGGATGTCGAAGGTCGCGGTAAGGTTGATGGTAAAAAGGGGTAAAAGCTACGGGCCTCTCGACGGGTGGCCATGCGCAGGGAGGCAGCTTCCATCTCGTCCATGTCCTCTTCCTCCAGCCGCGAGTCTTCGCTCATAACACGGCGTAAGAAATTGAGCGCCGTTTCGTCTTGCGATCTGCGCGATGGTAGGGTTGGAGGGCGGTACAACGCACGATGCGCTTCGCGTCGCACCGTTGGTCCCTCTGCAGGTAGCGGTTGCCTGGGTCGCTCGCCCGTGCTCATGTCCGCTTCTGCGCTAAGGCGCAGAGGTCGATCCAACGATCTGCCCTCTCCCGCCGTGTTACTAGAACTGTCAGAAGCAGGTAGGTCACGCAATCCAAGGGTTCCGCGACCGTTTTCGGCCCATACACGTCGCCTTGTCAGCATTCGATCTATCGACAGAGGCCTGTTATCCTCGGTGTCTGTTGTCTGGGAATCCGGGTCAAGACTACTTTCGAGCGAGCCAAAGCGGGCACGTTGCAGTCGCTGCTCCTCGAGAGCGCTTGCTGTTGATAAGTGTCGACGACGTTCGCGCATATGTTGAGACAAGGCTGACAACAAAGGTCTATCTTCGTCGTCCGAAAAATCAGGCGTTCTGACGTGAGCCGTTCTCTGACGGTCTTGAAGCCTTAAGGAACTGGACTCCCGCCGCGGGAAAATGGGAAGCCCAAGTTGCTCAGCGCGAGTGTCAATCGAAGACTGGTCCGACTGAGGATCATGACGTATTGTCTCCGTGCGTGACATATTCGTCGTCTCACCCCAGTTGGCTAGCAAATGGGAAAAGGTGCGCGGGCGAGTAGCATGGTTTGATGTCCTATAAGGAGCTTGCTCGGGATGCGACATTTCAAGACCGCTTCGTTCTGGATCAGATCGCGTTCGAGATGCCAAGACCACAAGATCTGAGCTCTCCTGAGGCCTGCGATACATATCTTGAGAGCGCGACAACGAGTCGAATGGATTGGTGGAGAGCGATTCTCCATCGATGGTGTCGAGACGCAGTGGATCCAGTCGTGGAGGTATTGCGGTAGCTGTACTGTTGTCATGAGGGTCATGGCTTGAGGGAATCAGGGACGGCAGTAACAGAGGTCTGGCCTCGAAACGGGAATTGCGCATGTGACGGTTGCGGCTAGACGGTAGAGAAGAGCGGGAGTCGTCATGGAGTGTGCCTAAGGCCTCAGTGCTTGTTGCATCTGTGTGTTCTGCAGCTACCTCATCGAGATAGCGACGTATGGTAGAATGATTGCTCTCTTGTCTTGCCTGCCGTTCAAGCTGCCTGCGTCGAACTGCAAACAAGGCATCGGCGGTATCACTAGAAGGCTGAGGACTGCGTGAATGGGCAGCAAGAGAGTCACAAGGTATGTGATACGGATGGAAGCCGAGGTCGGACGTGCTCGAATTAGACAGTAACGAGGATCGATGTCGAAACGAGCTAGGCTCCGATAGCGATGCCGATGAGCTATTGGGTAGCGCATGGCGATCCGGAAACAGAGAATGCCGACTTGTGCTCGCTGCATCTGCGTGCTGAGTAAGACCGTTGGCACGCCTCTTTTTACAAAACGCGTTGGGGAGAGCATGCATTGGTTCTCTTGCCATCGCGACAGACTGCAGACAGGCCGGTTCTTGTCGTTGCTGCGTATTGTCGCGAGCAGGTTCGAGTGTTACGGAGATGGGCGACGATGAGGGAGAGCTGGTCGATTCCTTGAAGGATCTCTTGTTGGTAGATCTGCAGAGTACCAAGTCGTTGCGATGTGCAGATCGGGGATGGTAGCCGTACTTTTCCCTGCCAGATGTGCTAGGGCCGTCTGAGTCCAAGTGCAAGAACTGGCTCTTGACATGCAGCTCGAAGTTGTCGCCCATATCTGGCAGCGTCAGCATGGGTGAAGAATGGCTGGTTATGGGTTCAGTCTGTCTTTGTTTGCCTTTCGAAGGGCTATGGCTGGTTGAGCTGACGGCACTGCTGCATGCGATCCCCAGATCGTCTGATTCCGAGAGATCGTCTTGCGCCTTTGCCTTGCCCTTGTTCTCATACGATTGCCAACGGTGCCCGATCGACCTTGCTGAATCGGTGGAGCTGCGGGACTGAGCCACCCTGTTGCTGCTGCTGAGATCACTCATGGCATGGATGGAGGATGGAAGCGTAGGTCGACTGCGCATTCCCAATGTGAATGTGAATGTGAATGGCTAGCAACCACGGTGAGCCTAAATAGCCAACAATTTGCCTATCAATCACAATCGGCTACTTGAGCGGTCCGCCTCCGCCTCCGCCCCCACCTCCACTTTTTGGCAAATTTGTTGCGATGAGCAATGTAAGATCGCCCAAATGCAAGTTCGGAAGTCGGGTCAAAAATTGGTACGTTTGTACGACCTTGACACTTTCGTCCGCCTTTGGTTGCTTGCTCTTCTCTCTCTCTCTCTTTGTGTCCATCAAATGTCGTCTGCTGCAACGGGGTCAAAGGCTGCTGGGCCCGCGTTGCCGCAGCCGTTGATCTCGTTTTCCCTCATAGATGCACCATCACAGCGCTTCTATGCCGTGGCCATCGCAGGTCTCGTGCAAGTATGGAAGTATACGCGTATCATTACCTCGCTCCTCTACGATGATAAACAGCCGGCCAGCTCGGGTATTTACAGCGCCAACAACGCCGTAACGACGGGTTTTCCACTGTCTAACGCCGTTCTGATCAATTTCGCCGTGCTGTTTGTGCTGTCGAGGCTTGCTATACCCTTGCTCGACCCACGACTCAAAGCTGCATCACAGCCACCAAAGGCAAACGAGGCAAAGGCAGCCGTGCTGCAACCTTCAAGGACCAACGGTCTTGGCTACGCGAGCTATGCCGCTCTGTTCTCGTGTTTTACTCTGGTGGACTCCGTGCTTTTGGCTAGCGGGACGGCGAACCCTGCTGTCGCGGTGTTCCATGTGCTCTCGACGGTGCTGCGCTTCGTCTCGAGTCTGGTTGGCGTCGCGTTGCCCTTGTCCAGCATTACGCCCGACTCTCTCACCAGTGCGCTCAGTATTAGCGAAGGCAGAGTCCGCATTCGGGACCTGATCCAGCCAAAGAGCCACATCTTGGGTCAGCACACCATCCACATATTACCACACAGCACTGCCAAACTCTCACCAGCATCCGCGTGCTACTGCATCGGGCCACAGACACCTCACGTCTCCATCCCCGTCCTCTTCAGCAACACCGAACCCAATCTGCTGCAGTACTCTATCACCGACTTCACCTCGGGTCAAGCAACCTATCACAATGTCAGTGTTGACTCTCTCATTCTCGTCAGTCCGACTACATACAATGGGCAAAACGACGAGCTCAACGCCGTCGCTGCTGCTGCCGACTCGCAAAGCCAACGCTCCCGTCGCCATCACAGCATCGCGGATGAAGACGATCTCGACGAACCAGGCTCCATGCTTTCCGGTATCTCTTACGGCGAGCGGGCAAAGGTTCGAGCTGAACGTCGCGCACGCTCCCTCAATTCGAAAAGCGCAGCATCGTCCACGGCCAATGTCAAGCCAACGCGGTCGGGGCAGCAGCTGCTGTGGCATCTTCCCGTGAAGCAGCCAGGTCGGGTTCGACTGGAGCGGGTGCTGGACCGTTCGCGGAATGACGCGCGTCTATCCACCGCCGAAGCTCTCGTCGTCACCTGTCCATCCACACACTTCATTGTGCCGAGCAGCGCTGCAGCGAACTTTGACCTGGCGCAAGATAGACAGGTGTGTCCCGGTGAGACAGTCGACTTTGGCGTCCAGGTGCGCGGTATCCCACCGCTCGAACTCGAGTATCGACAGGTGTGGACTCCTGCACCACGTGGGCGTGCGACCAAAGGCCGACAAGAGGAGCATTCTCGCAAAATCTCACGCATCGCACCACCGCATCACACCTCGCCTCTGCTGCTTCCCGAATCAGATGCCGCCATGTCTCCCTCTGAGCGTATGGCGATCGCGCGGGAACGAACGCGTTCAGCAGCAAAACGCAATCAGCACGGCACCGAGGACTACACCTGGGCCGCATCCGTCTCGGTCGACCTACCTCTCAGCAGTGTCGTCCTAGACCAGCCCGGCAAGTTCAGCTATGTGCTCGAAGCGGTCCAAGACGCATGTGGCAACCGGGTCAAAGTAGAGGCGCACACTCCTACGGCGGACCCTTCGCTGAAGCAGAAGGCGAAGAAAAAGTTGACGGGAAAAGACGCAGAGGTGCATCAACAGACTGTCACTGTTCATCCGCGCAGGACGGTCGGGTTCCACCCCGATCGTTGTCGTCCCGGCCATCCCATCCCTTTACTAAGGAACAGGGAAGGAATCGACCTCGTTCTTCAGTCTCCCGCCGAGGCTGCTGAAAATGGTAGTTGGACCGTCGACGTGTCGTTTGAGCCGGACAATAGTGCGGCGTCCAAGGGGCTTTGGGCGCGCAAGCCGGCGCGTGCGTCTACGTTTGAGGTGTCGATGGCTTCCTCGAGTTCGAGCGAGACGTTCAGCGTCGCTTCGCCCGGGCTGTATCGGATCGAAGACGTGTCTGGTCCGTTCTGCTCGGGCGAAGTGGGCGCACCTTGGACTTGCGAGGTGATTGATGTACCGCCACCAACGGCGCAGATTAACTTCAGTAGCATTGAAGACCGATGTGCCGGTCCAGTTGGCGTCAAGGCCATGTCAGTCTTGACGGGCAAACCGCCGTTTCAGCTCGAGTACGAGGTGCACAAACAGGACCGCAGTCCAGAGCGCAAAGTACGCACCATCTACGAACAGACACGCGACGAACTCGACTTTCGTCCCGACACCGAAGGTGCAGTCACCTACAAATTCACCAAACTGCACGACAGCAACTACAAAAACATTGATCTGGACGGACCGTCGTTCACGCAGGTGTTCCATCCTTTGTCGAGTGCAGAGTTTACCGCGCAGGTGCGGACGTATGACGATCGAGCTGTCATTCAGAGCTGTAGTGGCAAGCAGGCTAGTGCTGATGTCAAACTGTCTGGAGCTGGACCTTGGGATATTACCTACGCCATTCGAGCAGGGGACAGCGTCGAGACTAAGCAAGTCACGGGCATTGTCGAGTCTCCGCACAAGCTCAGTATTGATATTCCCGAGCACGTCGCCAAGTCGGGCGGCATGGTCACCGTCAGTCTTGTCAAGATCCGCGACTCCAAGGGATGCGATCGCTCGCTCGCCACGCGCGATTTGAACGTAGAAGTGCGCCGTGTGCAGCCCAGTGCCGGCTTCCTGCCTGTCAAGGCGGCGACGGACAAAGGACGGTCGCTCGAGCTGCTCACCGGCAAGAGAGGAAGACTGCCGCTCCGACTCAGCGGACAAGGTCCTTGGCAAGTCGAATACACATGGCAGGTGGATGAAGCGTCCACCCCCACAACCTACACTGCCACTCTGCAGGATGTCAACGCCGAGATCGAGGCCGAACATTCTGGTCTTTACCGCATCAAGTCGATTCGCGATAACCACTGCCCCGGTGTTGTGCTGTCCGGCCAGGAAGAGTACCGCATCACGACACGAGCCAGGCCTCACGTTCAGTATGCGCCAGATGCAGGTCGCCTGTCCAGCAACGGCAGCCTGATACGAGCCGCAGTGTGTCAAGGCGTGCCTGATTCTGTCGACGTGCTGATGGGTGGCAGTTTCCCTATCGACGTCGGATTCGAGCACGTCACACCTTCCTGGTCCGCAGCTCACGATCAAGACCGATCCGTCTCCCTCGCATCTCCCGGCAACGAGAGGACTGTACAAGGCAGACGCAAGAAAGGCGCATTCACTTCTGCGCTCAACGTCACCAATCTCGAGCTGTCAACCTTGACGCCCGGCTGGCATACGTACTCACTCGAGTCCGTCGGCGACGCCGCTTACGCCAAGGCGCCCCTGGAAGGGTATTCGACCAACGAGCCGAGAAGGTTGGAGCAGATGGTGCTGCCCCTGCCAGGAGGCCATTTTGCCTCCTCCCAGACACGCAATGCCAAGTCATCGCTTTGTGTCGGCGATGGGATTGATAAGCTCACCAGTCTGCCCGTGTTCAAGCTGCATGGTCAGGCGCCGTTTACGGTGACGTTTGAAGTTCGTAGCGACTCGGATGCGCGCGATGTCCACCGTTTCGTACGCTCGGACATTACGACGCTCGAGTACAAGCTGCAACTGCGCGGTGACGAGTTCAAGTTTGGACGCAAAGGGTCTTGGTCCATTGTCGCTCTGCACGTTATCGACGGCAACGGCTGCGAATCCTTCCCTGCTACTACCGAGGGCAAAGTCAGCGGGACGCATTTGGGCATTCATGTTGCCGAAACAGCTGATATTGCCGCAGTTTCGTCGCGCGAAGACTACTGTATTGGTGAGACGGTGCACTTTGCGCTCCAGGGCTCGCCGCCGTGGACGGTGTCGTACGACTTTAATGGCAAAGCTGCTCAAGCTGCGCTCACCACGGCCGAATTCTCGCGCGTCGCACAACAGCCAGGCGTATTCACCATCAAGAGCATCGCACATCAACAGAATCAGTGCAAGCGCGACATTGATCCGCGCATCTCGCAGGACATGGTGAAAACCATCCATGCCCTCCCCACCGTGCACATTCGCGAAGGCAGCCACTTTGTCGAAGACCTGCGCGAGGGTAACCAGGCGGAAATCATCTTTATCTTCCAAGGCGTTCCTCCGTTCGCCTTCACCTACCAGCGATCGGAGCCGGTGGACATGTTCAAAAAACCCAAGATCCTCGAGACCAACACAGTCAGCGGTATTCTCGAGTCGAGGTACAGCATATGGGCGTCTGTAGAGGGTACATGGTCTGTCACCTGGCTTCAAGATCGATGGTGTCAGGTCTCGCTCGACTACCAAAGTGGGGCAGCCACTCCGCTCGGCAAATCTACGCTTGCCATCAAAGACACACCTGAAATTTAGTGTAGCAGTAGCCATCAGCGAATATATCATATGTATACAGCTACCAGAAAACTCAAACAATGCCAGAAAAGTGGAGATTTGTTGAGAAAGAAGATTTACCTTTCACCCACCACGGAGCAGCTAAAGAGGCGAAGAGAGTGCTAGAATGCCGCCACCAAAGCGGCCGATACGGAACGCGTTTGGTGACGATGAGGACGAAGGTGTAGACGCAGGCGCTGCACTGGGCCAGAATGGGACTCCTCCCAAGAAGGCAAGGACCGAAGATGCAGCTCCAGCGTCCAAACTGCCAGACAGTGTCCAGGCGCAGGTTGCAGCAGCGAAAGCCAGGATCCAGGCCCAGATGAGTGCGCTCAACAACAAGGCGCTCGGTCGACCTCCGTCGTTCACGCAGAGCTCAGCGCCGACTCCTGCACGACCTGCACCACAGCAGTCAACAAACACGCCGGCCCCGAATAGCATTCAAGCGCAGCTGGAGGCAGCAAAAGCGCGCGTCCAGGCGCAGATGCAGGCCTTGAACGTACGAAATGGGAAACAGGACACTTCCGCACCCACACCTAGCAGCAGTCGACTGCCGCCCAAGCCATCAGCAGCGTCTGAAGCTGCTGGGTCGACCAAAACACCCACCGGCATTCATCCGCTTTTGCTGGGCACCAAGGTGGGCGAGTCGTACAAGGCCGGGACAGGCAGGCCCGGTGGACGTACGACTGTTCCTGTCGAGGTAAATCCGTACTTGCAAGCCAGTCAGGCTCTGCAGGATGAGCCGGGCGCTGAAAAGCCCAAAGGACGATCGATGCACAAAGGCTTCCAATTCCACAAGCCTGGTCGTCACATTCGTGAAGCAGAAGAGACGCGACGTGAACAGCAGATGGAAGAGCTCAAGCGACGCATCCAAGAGTCTGCGCTGAAAGCCGGGATGCAAGACGACTTGACGGGCGAAGAGCGACTGATTCAACGCAAAACCCCGCCCGACGTCGAGTGGTGGGATGCCTCGCTGCTCGCGAACAAGTCTTACGACGATATCGTGCTACAGGACAGCGTTGAGATAATGCTCGCGCGTGGCAAAGCGAGAGAAACGGACGAAGCTGCGTATCCCGTGCTGCTGTACGGGAAAGATAGTCCGATTGACCATTATATACAACACCCTATACCCATTCCAGCGCCGGCGGACAAGATTGCTGTTGCACCCAAAGGCGTCATGCTGACCAAAAAGGAACAGAAAAAGATGCGACGTCAACGTCGACAAGCCGAGCTGCAAGACAAACGCGATCGGATCAAGATGGGACTGTTGCCGCCCGACCCGCCTCGCGTCAAGTTGTCCAACCTGATGCGTGTGCTGACGTCGGAAGCAGTCTCGGATCCTACCAAGGTAGAAGCACGCGTCCGTCGCGAGATTGCCGCGCGAAAAGAGCAACACGAACGGGCGAACCTGGAGAACAAACTGACAGACGACCAACGACGTGCCAAGATTGAGCAACAAAAGGAGGCAGACGAGAGCAAAGGCGTTGCGTGTCAGGTGTACAAGATCAAGCATCTCATCTCACCAAGCCACAAGTTCAAGATTCGCAAGAACGCCCAAGATCACAACTTGACCGGCATCACTGTGTTTAACCCGCAGTTTGCGCTGGTGGTGGTGGAGGGGGGAGCGAAAGGGCTCAAGGCCTATCGTCGACTGATGACGGTTCGGATCGACTGGACGGATCCGGGCAGGCCGAAAGAGGAGGACATGGATGAAGGAACGCCCGATCCGGATAGCGCCGTACAGGCTTCAGCCAATAGCACTCCCCTGGGAGGCTTCAAGACTCTCCGCACTTCGACTGACGACGACGTTGATTGGACGTCCAACACGTGTCAGCTGGTGTTTGAAGGCCCCTTGCGCCAGCGGAACTTCACCAGAGGCTTCCGAGCGATTGCCTGTCCTACCGATCATTCTGCTAGAGAAGCACTCGGCCCCAATCTAGAAGGCTACTGGGACGTTGCCAAACGTGCAAACACGAGTCAAGACGACGGACTGTAATAACTCAAGCACTCTCACACGGCCTCCCTTTCCTAGACAAAAAGGTCTTAATCTATGCTGTAGATGGTAATGATGGTGGTGTGGATTGGGCTATGCGGCCTGCACGTTCTTGACTTCCATCTTGAAGCATGTAGGCTGGTCTCCAGAGTCCCTTTGCGTTACCGTCGCCGACGAGAACCGCCTGTGGCTGGGCGTTTGGATCGCTGTCAGCAACAATCTTGAGTTCTGGGTTGGGCAGCGTGTTGAAAGTGGATCCGAGAGAGGTGTAGCCCTGTTCGTAGAGCAGGCAGTAGGGTACACCCTGAGAACCACCGCCTGCTGTGCCGCAATGGTGTGCGAGTTGTTGGCGTGACATGCCAAGTGCGTCTTCCGTGCTGGCCAGGTGTGGACAGCGCAAGAACTGCCATACATCGCTGTAGGTCCAGTCGAGAATGGGATGAATGCGCTCCACGCGTGGCCAGTCCTTGTCGGTCCAGGAGCGCGCATCGAGCGAAGGACCATGCGGATCGTCCCTCCGCGTTCCTACAAACATGGCCGTCACCTGACGTTTCCCACCCGCCATCGGTGCAGCCGATTGGTCTCGCTCCTCTGTTTCGGATAGTCCGACCTGCTCTTTCCCCCCGCCGTCCAAATAGGTCTTGATGCCCTGCTTCATGCCGCCCGAGACGGAAATCACCTGTAAGTTGTAGCCATGTCTTGGCGAGACGCAGTACTTGATAAACTTTTCCACCGTCGGGAAAGGGGATGGACAGGTAATGTACAACGAAGGTATTGACGGCAATGATGAGCTCCCAACGCTGTGAAGTCTGCGCAGCACTGCCGAGAGGATGTGAACCAGCACGGTGCAGTCTTTCCCCCCATTGAAGCTCAGAGCGCAGTGCTCCCAGCCGACGTCCCGAATCACCTGCTCGCACAACTCGACCGCCTGCCGCACTTTTGCGCTGAGATTTGGATACTTTCCAGCGACTGCTTCGTCCTCAAACAGGGAATGGACGGCATCGATGGAATGTAGCCAGGCTGGAGCGCAAGTGCTGTGTGCTGTGCTCGAGCCATGGTCCGCGTTCGGAAGTGCCGCTGCCATGCTTGCGCTACAGGCTCCCAACGTAGCTCGGGAGCGTGCGCAGAGTGGACAGAGAGACGCGCGTGGGAAGAACGGGTCTAGGCAGAAAACATCGGAACAAGCTCCGACCGGCTAAGCAAGGCGCAAGGTTTGGTGTGGAGCCCTCTCTCACCTTCTGGATTCACGTAATCGCTTAAAAGGCCAGATCGGGGCGTTTTCTCTTTTCTGAACACAAGCGAACAACCCAGGGTCCAATTGGCACTCACCAACTGATGCCGTCCCATAGTGGATCACAGCACTATGGCTCTCCAGCACGTCTGGATACCATGAGCAGCAGCAGCTCGTCGCGCAGATCAGTGGAAGGTTCGCTTCACAGCATCTCAAAGTATCGCATCAAGGTCGTTGCTAGGCAGCCCTTGCCCAACTTCAACTTCTTAGCCCCCTACGAACCGCATGCACCCCAAGCTTTGACACTGCTGCAAAGCTACATCCACAAACAGCTCTCTCGTCGTGCAAATTCGCAGCTGCAGAGGGATCTGATGAAGAGTATCGGACCCGAAAGCATTCGACTCGAGATGGATGACTTTGCAATCCCGCTGGATGAACCAGAGCTTCTACGTGACGGTGACAGTGTCGAGGCATGTCTCGCGACCGAGCTCGAATCCTCAACCATGGTGGCAGGTATGTCTTCAGAGAAAGAAGATGAGAAAATGTCCTCGGACTCAAGCCAGACTACTTCCAGCTCTAGCAGCCAAGATGACAGCGACCAGAGCACAGACGACAGCGGCGACGAGAGTGATGGATACGACTTCGGCGCAGGCTTGTCATCCGACGCAAGGGATGCGCTGCTCGAAGGCAAAAGAATCGCTGCATTGCTCAAGGCAGGAATTCACCAGATCCTACCAGAAGACGACGCAAACACAAGCGCAACCGTCCGGAACAGGCTTCACGAAGATTTCCCGAAACCGCCAGCTCCCTCGCGCCCAAGTGATGTCAAGAAGGGCTTGCCATCAACGTCACAGCCTTTAGCTGCTTTTCCCTTGAGACCACCGACGGGAGGTGGTGCAGGAGGTGCAGCAGCAGCAATGGCAGCGTTCGAAGCTCAAAAGAAGCAGTTACACGCTCGCAAGAACAACGCGCCAGTCAAAAACCGCGGAAACGACAACGACTTGGACATAGCACCCTTCGTGCCATTCCCAGCGTATTCTGTGCTTGACCATCTACTGCAGAAAGCTGCTACCAAGTCTGACTCTGCGTCCAACCGTGCCTCACAAAAAAGGCTGGAGTCATCTCAGCAGCCACTTGACTCTGACTCAGATTCGAACTCAAGTTCGGCACCTTCCGTAGAGTCAATTAGACGTTTGCCCAATCCTACGGGAGCATCTTTGGGCTCTGCAGATGTCGCGGTGACAGTGCCCCCAGGAAAAGGAACGAGCCGGACAAGAAGACGCAATCAGCTCAGGAGGAAAAAGCAGCAATTCCTCAAAGAAGCGGAAAACAAGGCCAACTTTGTTGCTGCAAAGCAGCGGGCAGAAGAACGACAGCAACACATGGCAGAGGCCACATCCGCAGAGGCGAAAGAGGCCGTGGCGCAGTCTCTTACAGACGAAGAGGCCAAAGACGGCCCACTTGTCGCCGCACGTACAGTAATCGAAGTAGTCATCTCACAACACAGTGTCGTTGCGAAGGCGCCGACAACAGCAGGCATGGGCGCGGGGAAGAAGCGAAAGAGACAAGAAGCATCTCCGGACTCGGACTCTGTCCCAAGTCCCAACGTTGAACAGGATCAGAGCCAATACGTGTCCGCGCGCACGGTGCCGCCGTCGGAACTCCCTCCCGACCAAGTGCCAGGCTGTATCACCATCACCAGAGTCGATTGTGAACAATACTACGAGGCAGAACTGCGTAAATTGGAGCTGCAACTAGAGGTCGATGTGCACGAAGAGACGGATGACATTGGACTGGTGGATGCTCAGCTACGTCGAAAGGCCACACTACCTATAGATCTCGATTATGGCGACGCAGATACGTCCGTCGAGGGTACGGCTCGAAAGAGGGTCAAGATCAACAGCGCAGCCCCGGCTTCTGAACTTCTTTCCGGGGCCAATGCTGAAGGTGAGGACCCGCTGTCGGACACGCCCACGTCGGACGACCCACAAGCGCAGCTGTGGACCGAGTTACAACGCCAGCCTCCAGAGTCGTACCTGGACACAAAGCTCGCTCCGTCCTTCCGCCTGGACGCGTTCGCAAAAGGCTCACGGGTGGTGTTCCGCGATATTGCCCTGCACCCGACCAAACGATTGCCGGAAGTGATGACATTCATCGGGATCGCTCTACGCTGTTCCAGCTCGAGTGTCGAGCTAGACGTCAAAGGGCCCCTGTTCGCGAGCGCACACTGGGACGAGCTGGAGAACGAGCATCGCACCTGGACTCACACTTACCACCCAGACGAAATCTGCATCCTGTAAACCAACACACACACACATGTAACAAGCGGGCGATAATTTGAGATTGTGGTTTTTCGGGGGGGGTGAACAATATCGCGGTGGGGGGGTTTACACGCTGATCTGGGCTGCGTCGAGGTTGAGGGCGTGGAGGAGGAGGTTGACGTTACGAATACGGATATCGGGCGTGGAGTCATCCTGGATTGCCATTGGGTTTCGTTTCTGCCACTCGTTGGCTGAGATGACGTTTTCAAGAATCTTCTCACGCAGTTCTTGGACGAGGATCTGCTGTTGTTCCATCGACGCGCCGATGGCAAGGGCAGCCATGAGGTTCCATGTTGGCTCGTCTTCCAAATCGACATTGCGGTATTTCCCACCCACGGTCTGGGCCGAAAGCTGCTGACCCAAACCGGAACCCATGTAGTACGACACGCCAAAGGGGAGCGAAAGTTTGGTGCGTGTCGACGGGAAGAGCGTTACCAATTTCCCCTGAGCAGTCAAGCGTGAAAAGAGCAGGCCGAAAATCTGCTTAAACTGCTCCAACTCATCCGCCGGAATCTCGGACGGTTGCTGCTGACGCAGACTCTCTGCGCGAGAGAGAAAGATGGTCAAGAAAGCCACACCGGGTCGTGTCTGCGCCACTTTGACCGGATCGTTGCGCTCCACAAAGAGGGCCAGCATGCCGCTTACGATTCGCATCGGCGCCGTGCTGGCCATTTGCATCATGCTCGGTACAATGGTGGTGGCAAAAGTCTCTGACTGTCGCTCTGCGTCTCGTCGGGCCTCGACCTTGCTCGGGTCGTCGGACAGATCGTCGAGCAACGGCCCATTTTTGACCACATCGAGCGATTCAAACGAGGCGACGACCATGGTGAGTGCGGTAAGAGTCTGTTCGGGCGTCAAATGACGCAGAGCACGCGGAAGGAAGCGCTTGCCCTTGGCCGACGACAGGAGTGAAACAAACGGATGCGGGTCCGAAATTTCCAGCGGCTCCAGCACGCGCAGTTCCGTCCAGAGTTGGGCAATGATGGCGGATTGATCCTGCTGGTAGGCATCGTATTCGGCCTTGGCCTGACTGGCGCTTTCGTCTTGCGGGTCGACTGCGCCCTGAGGAGCGACGGGCACGTTTCGTCGCATCTGCTCCAGCTGCAGCACCAAGTCGTACAGCTTTTCGAGAATGCGGAGTACTTCGTGTCGAGTCAAGGGATCTCGTCGAACGCCGGCATTGCCATTTCCACCAAGTGAGGCACCCTCCAGTGCCTGTCGCACCGCATCGCGGGCATGTCCCGCATCAGGGGTAGGTGCAACCTGATGACCCTCCTTGTCGCCCGAAATCTGCAGCATCTGTCGCGGATTCTTGGTCGAGCTCAAGCTGACACGTCCCAGTGCGCCTTCGAGTGCAGCGCCGGAAGCCGATTTCTCCATGCGCTCTTTGCGGCTCTGCACGATGCGCTCGACTTGCTGCTGCATTCTGAGCATGGCGTTTTGCTGCTTGTTGAGCTTTTGCTTGCCTTTGCCCTGCTTCTGGTTGGGCTGGGGCACGGGAAGCGGCACACCAGGTCGAGGCGGTCCGCCACGCAAAGCGAAAAAGATGTGAGCGTAAAAGTCGTCGGTGTAAGGATCGGGTGTGATGAGCTGCGAGATCTGAATACGGGTAATAAAGTCCTTGTCCGAGCCGGACATGACGCCGTTGTACTTTGCCATGGCATTGATCTTGTCCATTCGACGCTTTCGCTTTGCCTCGACACGCTCGAATTCCGCGATTTGTACCTGAGCTTTTTCCATCATGAAACGTACCGCGTCCTGCTCAGCGGGGGAGGGACGATTGGCTTCCCGCTGAGATGGGTCGAGCAGACTGGGAAAGTTCTGGACAATGTTTTCCAAGGAATCAAACTGCATCGGTGGTGGGAGCGAGAGGATGGACTGCTGTACGAGTGGGGGCATGGCATCCAAAAGAGCACGCATGCGTGCAAAATGAGCAGCCTGCATGGCTGCAGGATCGCCTGACTGCGGTGCCGGTGGCATCGGCGCCGACTGAGGCGGTGGGCGA
The DNA here is from genome assembly GCA_023212645.1 of Farysia itapuensis. NCBI lineage: Eukaryota > Fungi > Basidiomycota > Ustilaginomycetes > Ustilaginales > Ustilaginaceae > Farysia > Farysia itapuensis. Next base: position 252,588 of record JALBYC010000008.1, on the reverse strand, counting down.
GCATCGTTGCTGCGCTGTTGAGATTGCATGATGGCAGCCAGTCCTGGATTCATGGCTGGTTCCGGCAGATTTTGCTGAGCAGAAGGAGGAGGGGGACCTCGTTTGGCGCGAAGCTCAGCCTCAACCTGCTCGACGGTCATTGGCGCACGCTCTGGAGCATTTGGTTGAGCCGGGGCTCGATTCCGCATAGCCAGCATCTCGGCTTCGACCTGCTCCAAAGTTTTGGCCTGACCTCTGGGAAGAGGAGGTTGCTGCTGCGTCTGGGGCTGCGCTTGTTGAGCAGGCGTTTGGACACTTCGAGTAGCTCCGAAGCGCGGAGCAGGGTCGACAAGGAAATCATCGAGACTTGCGCCAAACTTGTTGGACGAGTCAAACTTGGACTTGGTGGACGCTGCAGACACTGAGTGTGGCGGACCCTGTTGCCATGGATTCCGTTGCTGCTGCTGCTGAGGAGGTTGTGCTCTTGCACCACCACCAAAGTCAAAGTCTTTGGCGACAGTGACATCGCCAAAGGTGTCGTCGTTGAGGTCGTCACCGGATTCGTCGAGCTTATCACCCAGACCGTCGTAGCCTTCCTGACCCCAAGTGTAGATTTCTACATCTTCCTGCGCACCAGCAGCCAGAGCCTTGATCTTGGCGTCGAGCGATTCTTCGTTGTCGAATCCACCGGTGGGATCGAAAGAGTCAAAGGCAGACCCGCCTCCGGACCGTTTGTCGCCGGGCAGGGCTGCGTCAAAGCCAAAGAAGGACATTGCTGATGATGGCGTTGAGGAGAGATTCCGCCTTTCCGCCTTTCCGCATCTTCGCATCCTTCAGATCGTCGACGTCACGTGACTATCCCTTGAGCCCTTGGTGATCGACTGCCTCCATTTGCACAGAAACACACCAAGCTTTACTCGTATCCATGGCTCTCAATGAGCTGCATCACTCTTCGACTGGATCAGCCTGGCTCCTTTGGCCCCTGCTATGATGGAGTCCTCTCCACTGTGGTGTGAGGACGGCAAAGGTGAAATGTACAAGTCTAACATGGTATTGCACCGAACGGCGGCTAAAAGGTGGAGGAGGTGGGAAGTGTGACAGGAGCAGAGAGGGTGACGCACAGTTCAGGCGGCTATTGCGCCAATTGGCTTCGGATCAACCGCCGTTTCTCACATTGCTCTCATCACATCAACCAGCGTGTTGCCAAGGCGCATCTTTCGCCAGTGCCCCAAACACAGTCACAGTCACGCGGTCAGACTCATCAGCCTCGCACCTATAAAGAGTGCCGACCCAGTCACCAATGCCGCCCAAGTCTCTCGTCACCACGCTGCGCGACCGTTACCTGAGCACGATCCGCTCCGTACAACCTCCGTCACGATGGAAAGTCCTCGTCGTCGACTCCTTCACAAAGGACTTGCTCAACAGTGTGCTCAAAATGTACGATATCTTGCAAGAGAACGTCGCACAGGTGGACAACATTGAGCTATCCAGAGCCGCACAGCCAACAACCGAGGCATGCTACCTCCTCACGCCAACCAGTCAGAACGTCGACCGCATCATTCGAGACTTGGCACCAGAAGCGGGGAAACAGCCCACCTATGCTGCCGGCCATGTCTTTTTCGTAGACGGTCTCTCTGAAATGCTCGTGCACAAACTCACCACCTCTCCCGCAGAGCCCAAATTACGACAGCTCCTCGAGCTATATACCAACTTTTGGCCCGTAGAGTCCCAAGTGTTCTCGCTCAAATCACCGCAAAGCTTCTTGAATCTTTTCCAGCCCACGGGAGGCGCGTACGGCCCAGATCCCATGGAAGCCATGCACTCCATCGAAGAAGAGCTGCAGTTCTCCACCCAGGCAATCCTCAACATCTGCGTCACTCTGAACGAATTCCCGTTGATTCGGTATTATAATCCTTCTCATCCGCCATTGGGGCCGTTACAGCCGCCAAAAGATGCGGTAAAATCACAGACAGCGGCGGCAAATATGTACCAGGGCAGTGCGCGAATGGCGCGCTTGCGTGGCAGCAATGACAGTGTTATACCAGGCCTCGGCGGGAATGGGCCAGTGTCAGGCGAACACTTTACCAAAAAGCTCGCCTTCAGAATTCAAAAGGCAATAGATCAGTATGTTCGCGACAACGAGCCGAAAGTCGACAACAGTCGACCGCGGAGCGTGCTTTTCATCACAGACCGATCGATGGACACAGCCGCGCCGTTCTTGCACGAGTTTTCGTATCAGGCCATGTGCAATGACCTGCTGCCAATCGAAGATGGAACGCGGTATCGCTATACATTCCACACATCCGACGGCGAGAGACAGGACAAGGACGCAATACTCTCGGACGAAGATACGGTCTGGACGGGCGTCCGGCATCTTCACATTGCCGAGGCAATCGACAAACTCACTCGCGACTTCAAGCAGTTTGCAGGAGAGCAGGGCGCCTTTGCCGACCCAAACTCTTCGCTCAACGATATGCGTGACATGCTGGCGTCCCTACCTCACATGCAGGACATGAAGGAAAAACTTTCCCTCCATCTCACCATGGCACAAGACTGCATGAACCGCTTCGAAAAGTCCAAGCTACCGGCTCAGGCTATGGTCGAGCAAAACTGCGCCACCAGACTCACCCCTGAGGGACAAAAACCCAAAACTCTGGTGGAAGAAATGGTCCCCCTTTTGGACGACCGAAACGTGACCAACACGGACAAGGTGCGGATCATTGCGCTGTACATCATGTACTGCGATGGCGTGCCGGACGAAGATCGAAAACGACTGTTTCAGCACGCTCGCCTTGGCCGCTACGAGATGGAAGCCGTCGACAACCTGGTGCATCTCGGCACACAGGTGGTCAAAGATGCGTCCAGCTCCAGCTGGGATGTCTTTTTCAAGAAGGGCAAACGCAAGCAGCAGGCGGGGGAAAACGAGTATGAACTCAGTCGATACCAGCCGTATGTCAAACTGATGATTGAGGATCATTTCGCGGGCAAGTTGGAGCAGGCTACCTACCCATATGTGCGTGATGCACCACCGGAGACGGCGACGGGCGGGCTGAGTTTGCCCGTGCAGAGCTCGGCGCTTGCCCGCGTTGGCTTGAACGTAGGCGGTGCGACATCTGCACCCGCCGTTCGACCTCCACCAAGCAGTTTGCGTTCAGCCAAGCCAACCTGGCACCAAAAGGGACGCGGTGGCGGATCAACCGCTGGCATAGAGCGGACTGACTTTCGACAGCGCGTCCTCGTCTTTGTCGCAGGCGGCATGACGTACTCTGAAATGCGCTCTGCGTACCAGATCAGCGACAAGCTGGGTAAAGACTGCTATATCGGCTCGTCGCACACGTTTACCCCAGCGTCGTTTGTCGAGGTGATGAAGCATTTCGGCAAGGCGAGTTCACGCGATGCGGTGCAAAGGACTGCCCACCATGCCGACTCGCACTCCCACCACCATCACCACCAGCAGCAGCATGCACATTTGCCGACGAGCGCGGCGCACCTGAGTAAACCAGCGAACGATGTCAGCGCTATTCGCAGCAGTAGTCTACGTCGTGGTGCCCAACCTACCAACGCCCAGTCCAACGGCGCGGGTCAAGGCCACACGGGATACTCGAACGCAGCTACCGTCCCAACCGTCGATCAGTCCACGTACGATCGACGCTTCCAAACCCAGCAGCCATCACACCATCACCACCACCACCAGCAGCAGCCGCCCTCGCCGCAGAAGTCTACCCTCCCCTCCCACCTCACCACCACCACCAACAGCGACATCGGACGCAGCTCTTCCCCTTCCCCCAGCCACACTTCAGACCTGAGTCTGCGGTCTAAGGAGAAAAAACGGCTCAAAAATCCGTTCTCCTTCAAGAAATCATAGCCCTCCTCCCCCCCGCGCGCATCTCGTGTAACAGTTTCGCTCTAATTAAAAGGGGGGCGCGCTACGTGGTGGAAGAGAAGCCTCTTATGCCTAGAATGTGACGAACGTCTGTAGCGAAGCGGAGTGAGTCGAGGATGGGCAGTAGATCCAGTAGTGCTTCGTCATTGGGGTCGTGTGTCCATCCTTCGATGGGAACACCGTTGGCGCGGTTAATGGCGTACGAAGCTGGACTGTTGTCGACCAGACATACTTTGGCGAGATCCTCGTCGACGACGGCTAGATTCTTGACGTACGATCCGTTCTTGAACGAGCAGCTCTCACGAAAGAGACGTGCGGAGATCAAGCCACGACCCTGATCCAGCCAGTCGATCACAGGATCGGCATACTCCTGCACACTGGCGGTGAACACGACGACCGTATACCAGCTGGCGACTTTGCGCAGAAAGTAATCGACCCACGGCCGCTTGTACACGTGGTACAGCACCGAGCGCCCATCGAGAACCACTTCCACCATGTGCGGACGAATGCGTCGCGGATTGTCATTTGCGCGAAGACCAAGAACAGCGCCTACGGCTTCGAGGCCCAAGAAGCCGGACGTGGTCGTGCGACCGCCTCCAAGCCCAATGTACTGCGATGGCGAGCGCGATGTCGAGTGGATCAGCGTCTCGTCCAAGTCGAGCACCAGAATCTTGGGTGTGTGGTGAATCACGCTTGACGTAGGATTGCGCGACACTTTGGAGACAATGGAGGTCACCACGGCCTTTTCGGCCGCAATTGGGTCAGTAGCATCGGTAGAAGCTGCGGAGGCGGCTGCGCGACGTGCTGCCCGACTTTTGGCGATACGTGCCTGACGTTCTGCTTCCATTCTAGCCTCTTTTTCGGCCATGCCTTCATCAATAGGCTGCGCTTTCCTGTCGTGAGCGAGCATAGGGTCAATGCGGTGTGGGTTGGGGAGTAGACGGGATGGGGTTCGAGCCTGCAACGCTTTCCACACTGCCCCGCTCTTGGCCGCTTGCTCCTCTGTCACAGGTTCGTCATCGTAGATGGAGGATTTTTCGTCCGAGTCAGGCGTCTGCGGTCTGTCTGGTGGCTCTTTGCTGATATCGCGATTCGAGTCTTGCTTTGACGTTAAACGGCTGTAAGATGGTCGGTTCCGAAGCCTAGACTCGGACTCCTTTTCAAGGATGGGAACATGTGCGTGCTGATAAACGGGATCCGTTACTTCCTGCGTCCTAACAGTTCGATGTCCTCGAAGGAACCGAAGGCATTGAAGTGGACACATGAGGATTGCAACAAGCAGATCGCGCAGGGCAATAAGCGTTTTGCGAACGCCCGAGGTGAACGAGGATTTTCGATATCGCGGTGTGGCAGACTTGCCATGTGGGATTCTGGTAGCGAGCCATTCTCGGTCTCGTTCCGTGTCGCTCGAGACAACCGACGACGACCTTGAGCAGCGTTTCCGCTTGCTGACGGTCGATCCGGTCGCTGCATGTAGGGTCTGCTCTGAGTCGCTGGATCTGATTGAGGACTCGGACGATGAAGTCGGCTTTCTTCTGAGCTGTCGAGAAGTCAAGCTGTCGTCTGTCGTGTCGTGAGAGACTTGGTCGACCGCGGAAGGTACCTCTCTTTTTATGCGATGTTGTGTAGGAGTGAGGTTCGCAGGGTCAGGGTCTGCGACTGAGGAGGAGGGGTCTTCGTGCGCAACGACACGCATGGCGGAGGTATCTCCTTTTGCGGCATCGAGCAGCGTCTCTTCATCGACGTGACGCTCGTCTAGGGAGTGTTGCCGAGCATGACTGGTCTGATCGTCGTCTGAGCGAAAAGATTCGCCTGAAGCGTGCTCGTGAGACGAGAGAGAAGACCCATCGGCCCAGTTGCTATCTACACTGCCGAGCGAAGCGGATCTTTCTCGCTGTCTTTCTTGTTCATCGGCAGCGAAATCTCCACCGACAAAATCGACAATGTCTTCTCGCTCCTTTTCGCTCATAAGGTCGAGATCTTCGTTATGTGTTCGAGACTGATCCTTGTTCTGCCATCTGTTGTGCAGATCTTGGGGGGAGTCTAAGGTGAGAGTGAGGGAAGCGCCCATGCGCGATCTGCGTTTGGAACGACGAGGCTCGTCTTCTTCCTCGCTGGTACGAGATCCGCGTCTACGAGAGCCAGAGCTGGAGGAAGTAGCTCGACGGGTGACGTTTCTGGGAGGCGTAAGGAGGAGGTCATCGAGACTGAGCATTCGAGTGGCTTGCCGCCGGTTGGGTTCTGGAGGGTGTGGTGTAGAGTCGGGATGAATGGCCTCGTCTAGCCAGCCAGTGAGACCCCAGAGCCCACTCCAGCGTGGCGTACGCTGCTGTGGCTGTTGATCATCGGTACTGTCGTCAGTGTCTAAAGCATGGACCGAGTCGATTCCGGCAGGTGTACTGCCTGTTCGTCGGAGCTTGTTGCTGTACACGTGAGCAGCCGCATCGCCGTCGTGCTGTTCCTGAGACCATCTGCGAAGGCTTGAGGAAGACGTGCGAAGCGGTGGCGATGTGCTAGAAGCACGACGGGTGCTGGGCAGAGAAGAGTGAGAGCGCGACCGTTTGTTGGGCGGCTCAGTTGATACAAAAGAGCGGCTGAGAACCGAATCAAGATAACTGATTGAGTTCATTCTTCTGTGCAGTCACTAGCATGGCTACAGCACAACCTGTGAGCCGGACGACTGCCAAGAGAGCGACTTGGAGGTTTGCCAAGGCGGGAGAGCGAGGGAATGTGTGATCAGCCCGTGGGGAAATTGTGATTGTGATGGTTTTCGGGTGAAAGTTGGCAACGTGACACAGCTCGAGATCTCATTTACCAAAATAACCGTGATTGTGATTGCGTGTGGAGGAGGAAAAAGCGGGCATGCCGGCCGAGTCTCTGGCTAACTACGACCAACATGCTGCAGCCCTCGTCCATCACTGCGCTACTCGCACAGCTGGTGAACAACGAGGGAGATGCCAAAGCGATCAAGCCACATACGGCGCTCTTGTCCCTCGTCGATTCATCCGAGCTGTATGCATTTGCGACGAGTCTGAGCGAACCATGTGCGGCTAAATCGACAGTAGCAGCTGTGCTTGCTGATACCGCTGCTGCCTCTGGATCCAGCAGACCAACCGCACCCCTGGATCGCTTATCGGGACTTTCGCTTGACGAGCGCATCACATGTCTCTCCGCCATCGCTGTAGCATCTTGGCGCCAAGCAGTCGGTCACAAGAATTCCAACAACGGCGACAATATCAGCTTTATCGCCAACCCGGGCACCAAGGTCTCGATCTCGGTCTCACAGCATGCTCTCGCCGGTCTACCGTCTCCCACTGGCGGCAAGACGACATCGCAAGAGCTTGTTCCGCTGTTGCTGGAATGTGAACTGGGTCGACTGTTGGTGATGCCCATCGTGCCTGCCGTCCCTCAAATGTCGGCATCAAGAGCAGAGCTGGCTGCCGCAGACTACTCGCATGACGAGGCGGCGCCCATGTACGCAGACGCTCACAAACCATTCATGCTGCTCACTCTCAACGCCGATGTGAGCAGTGCACCAAACAGCGACCTCAAGAGTCCCTCTACTCAACCCACCTTGGCTACGGGCCAGAGTGCGACCGCACGTACCCGCCTACTCTCAGGCGGCAACACCCCCACCTCCACCCTGTCCGATGCCACAGCCACCCCACTTCGCTCCCCCACATCTGACCATTTTCCCAGCGAAGACAATACTGCTGCTGCGCAGACGCTGCTCGTCAGCGAGGACGAAGCTGCCAATAAGGCCGCTGAGCAGGCAGTGTGGAGCGCCTTGTTCGGTCAGGCTAAAGCATTTACACGCATCATGGCCCCGAGTCTAGCCAAATGTGGTGTCGGCGTCCATCACGATGACGATCATCACCACTCTGCCGTGGACGAACGACGCTCCGGTCATGTCAGTGAAGACGATGTCGATGAACCACAGTAATCCAAATAAAGCATACCCTTGTAGAGCAGCAGGTGGAGAGAAAGAAGGTGCAAGCGGAGTGTGCGGACCGGAGTGCCGAAATTCAGTTTCGCATATTTTGTTGGTGACAGATGTTGACCACCTACCAGCAGCGGCATTATGAGCACGAGAGAGGCAGGAACTAGTGGGGTGCAGCCGACGCTGCTGATCGTCATGGGAACGTCAGGCTCGGGCAAGTCGACTGTCGGCGTAGCGTTATCCAAGACGCTGGCGTGTCCTTTTGTTGATGGTGACGATCTGCACCCTGCCTCCAACGTTGAGAAAATGTCGCACGGACATGCGCTAGACGACAGCGATAGGGAGCCATGGCTGAAGCAGATCCGTCAGAAAGGCCTACAGCTGACCACTGCAGCGCAAGATCAGCAACACGTCACAACGCAGACGGAGAGCGACGATCAGGTCCGTAAACTGGCCGAAGTATACGAGACTTCACAGCACGATGCGCCAATATCATCCAAGCAGGCGCAAGAAGGTGCCAATACGGGCAGCACGCATCCTGCACCTCCCTCACTCGACCATCAACTCGCTATCATTGCCTGCTCAGCTCTGAAACTCGCCTATCGTCAGTTGCTGCGTGGCTCAATCACAGCTCTGTCCGACAACACCACCGCGGCGCCAGAACAGGTCCCAGACGATCTCAAAGTTGTCCACATCTATCTCAATCTCTCCCGCCAGCTGCTGGAACAGCGAATGGCTGATCGCAAGGGACACTTTATGAAGCTCGACATGCTCTATTCCCAGCTCGACACGTTGCAGCCCCCTCATCCCGCCACGGAACCCAACGTCATCGTTATCGACGTTCTACCACAAAGCTCTACGGACGACATTGTGCAGATGATCCAGGACCAGCTCAAACGCCTTCACATTCCATAGGTGCTAACACGATGGTGAATTGCAGAGGGGGATCATGCATTAGTGGTGGACTTGCGGCTGTCCTCTGCCTCCTGGCGGTATTTTTGGATGAGCTCGTTGACACGAGCGTCTTTCTCTCTGCGCCTTTTGTTGAGCATTTCAAGGATCTTGCCATGCTTGGCCGATGGAATGCCGGTGGTGCGAATAAAGATGCGCGGGAACTTAGTGTACGGTTCTGTCTCGGACTCGTGAATGCCGGGGGATGCCAGAGTGTTGAGATGGTGGTACTGGGTCTTGTGACGGTTGGCGAGCTCCTGTTCGTACTGGTCTACGTCCTTTTTACCTCTCCAGCGTTGCGCTTTGGTCATCTTGAAGTAGACTCGACGTTGCTCGAATTCGAGCTCGGATGACAACAAGTGACGCTTGGTGAAATCGGGCGAAACCTCTGGGAACAGGAATGGCTCTAGTAGGCCCACTTCGACTTTCTTGTGCGTGCGGTTACGACCGGCAATTTTCCGGCCTGTTCGCGCGTCACGCGTATTGGGAGAGCGGTAGATCATGGAGCGAGCCCATGTCGTCTTGAGTCCATAGATTTGAAGCAGATAGGTTCGAAGACCGTGCTTGTGCATGGACAGAGGTACACGGAACGTCGCCTTCCATGGGTCATACTGATCGCCTTCGCGCGTATAATTCTTGACAAAGCGTACGATTGTGTTGGGCAAGAAGGTCAGCTTTCCGGCTCTCTCCGGCACAGAGTACCATCGAGGGGCAGCTGCACCCAGAATCTTGGAATGTTCCGAGTCATCAAGGTAGAGGAGAGATCGATCACGAGACGTCCATGCTGCCTTGTGCTCCAGAGAGCGCTGCTGTGGCGTCAAGGCCAGCCAAGCATCCCATGCCAATTTGCTCTCGGCTTTGTGAAACTGCTGAAAGGCTGAGAGCCCCTCTTTTGTCTTGAGTCCAAAGTGTTGAGGAAGATGTGACTGATCACCCTGCTGAGGTCGCGGATATCCCGACGAATAGCCCTGTCTCCATCCTAATCTTCGGATGCATTCGAATTTGACTCGAACAAGTGCAGCCTGGCGCAGGTCTTCGCTCATGGATTCCCAGCACGAGCGAAGCGCCACATCGAGCAGCTGCTCGGGGTCGCTTGGACCACCCCAAGAGTGCTTTCGGATCTGGCCGTTGATCCATGTTTGGACGTCGGTGATGCGTTTTCCGGTGGCAGCGGTGACGTCTGTGGCCGTGGGAGTCCAGAGTCGGGCACGAGCCGAGCGGAAGCTTTTGGCAAGGGTGTAGGTCTCATTCAACCATTCTGGGTATTCGTTGGAGGTGAGTGACGAACGAAGAGCGGCCGCCTCTTCAGAGTCTTTGTCAAGCCAAGTCCAATTAAGCAGAAGCTTGGCTTTGCCAGCCGGAGTCACAGACGTCTTGGATCTCCTTTTGCGTCCCAATGTCGGCTTAAATGCAGGTTTGACTGATTTTACTTGCTTTACGGCAACCTTGGGCTCTGACGGCACTTTGTCTCCTTCTACCGCAGGGGTGCCTTGGACAACGGATGGGCTACCCTGAGCAGTCGCCGACAGTGCACGCGAAACGAGACCAAAGCGAGCCGCAGTGAATCGCGAAGCACTTGCGCTGCTGCGAAGTGCGTTTCGGACCAGCATACTGAAGTGTTGCCAGTCGATGAAGGTAGTGAGTCCATCATCAAAACCTTGCCGTATACTTTTTCTTCCTGCGCAAGGAGGGGAAAGAAAAGTCACGTGCGACAGGAGCGGTAGGGTAGAGTGTTAGATCATAAATTGGACCATACGCAGGCTCAAAATAAGCTTGGACTCTTCTCTGCAGGTACCAGTTCGGAAGGGAGACTAGCACGACAGGCTCCCGAACACGCTTCTATATGCTGCGTTGGTACAGGCCTACTCCGCAGAACTGTGTTCACTAAAGCAAGAGCGCAAGAGAAGAGCGGCTAGCGTGATTGACGAAAGTTTGCTGGCCGCTTTCCCTGGCACAGTCTGTATAACGTGTACACTGTACAGGGGAAAATTCAAATTGCAGGGCCGAGAAGTTCAAACGCTTCTGCCGCTTTGTATTTTGGCGAGCGAGCGAGCGAGTTGGACGTGTCCTCGCCGGTTGGCCCGATCCAGATTCGACGGCTTATTGCTGCCTGGTACTGTTGACTGCTCCCATCACCACCCTCTTGGTCGCCCCGTAGAAACGTGTCGGCGGTTGCACAGTCGCGCGTTCTCCAGAGTCCAAGGCAGCACGACGGCATCATCTGTGCACACGCATCTGGAATCCACTTTCAGAAACAAGCTTTATTGCTCCCTGCACCTCCTTCATTTGACCCTACACCCTCTCCGCCGTTCATGGTCTGACAGCAAAAGTAAACACGCTTCTCCCGCCCCCTTTCTCCTGCTCGCACAACCATGGGCGCCAATTGCTGCAAACCAGAGGTCATCGACTTTGATGGTCCCGTAGACCTCTACCACTTCTACCTCCTGCGCGCCGTAGGCAAGGGCGCCTTCGGTAAAGTGCGCGTCGTCCAACACAAGCAGACAAAGGACCTCTATGCGCTCAAATACATCAACAAGGCAAAATGCGTCAAAATGCGTGCCGTCTCCAACATCATACAGGAACGTAGACTGCTAGAAGAGATCGAGTCGCCCTTCGTCTGCAACTTACGCTATGCCTTTCAGGATGACGAAAACATGTTTATGGTTCTCGACCTCATGCTCGGAGGCGATCTACGGTTCCATCTTGACCGCACAGGCAACATGAGCGAGACCGTCGTTCGCTTCTACGTAGCAGAGCTTGCATTGGGTCTCGACTACCTTCATCGTCTCCAGATCGTGCATCGCGATCTCAAACCGGACAATGTCTTGCTAGACGAAAAGGGCCATGCCCATCTCACCGATTTCAATATTGCCGTCCACTTTTCCCCTCGCAGGCCGCTCACAAGTATCGCGGGATCCATGGCCTACATGGCACCCGAGGTACTCACAAAGCGCGGCTACCTCTCCTCGGTCGACTGGTGGTCACTGGGCGTCGTAGCGTACGAGCTTCTCTTTGGTCGACGTCCGTTTCGAGGCAAGACCAATTCAGCCCTCACCCACTCGATCCTCAACGACCGCTGTACCTTTCCGGAAAATGTCGAAAGTATCGTCAGCAGCGAGACCGTCTCTTGCATCAAGTCGCTACTGGAACGTGACCCACGCAAGAGACTCGGGTGTCGAGGCGGAATCGAGGAATTCAAGAAGCACCCTTGCTTTAACGGTCTAGATTGGAACGCAATGCAGGCAAAGACACTCACGCCACCCTTTGAGCCCGACTCTAAAAAAGCCAACTTTGACGCCACGCACGAGCTCGAAGAGCTCTTGCTGGAAGACAACCCACTCAAAGCAAAGAAGCGCGGCAATGCCGATATCTCTTCACTACCACCAGAGTTGCGGCAGATGGAAGACCACTTTTTGCCGTTTGACCATCTCAAACATCGTCGAAAGTCGTACTTCAAGGGCACGGTTCGCCCGGCAGAGGGCGCAGGCCTGAGCGCCCCACAAGCCGGTAACGCCACATCACAGGCTTCGTCAGCGCATACCCTGGGAGATCAGCCATTGTCAGAAACAGCGCCTGTTTCGGCCGTCGCTGGCTCCTCTGCTGCCTACTTGGGGCAAAGTATCGATTCGCGCTCCTCTGCCTCGCCTTTACCAGGAACAGTGTATACCGAGAAAGAACACATGGCTTCACAGCCGTCGTCAGCAATTGCGTCTGGGTCTTTCACCTCCCCACCGCAAGACATGGCATCAGCGCAACCGCAGACCGTCTACTCTCAAAATCACCAACCAGAGCAACCGCCTCTGCAACATTCCCAACCTCCACCGGGAAACTCTGACGTTCCGCACTACGACAACGAAAAGGCCGGATACACACTTTAACTAAGCACCGTTCTAGCAACCTGCGCCGCATTTTATCGCTCACCCAACCCTCGCGCAGACTTTGTCGCACCTTCCTCGCTCACCCCCCGCTCCAATATCATTGCATACCCTTTATCCCCGCCCCGTGCGCCTTCCGCTGGCGCTCTCGTTTTCTTTTGTACTCTTGTCGTATTTGAAATGCATTCTTTTCGCAGTCAAGGCGTGTGCATGAAAGTCGCACGAATCGACGGTGGTCTATGTACAGGTGGTGTGTTTGTCTAAGCGGAGGCAGCCATTTTGTCGAGACGGATCTTGACAGCCATAGCGTGAGCCTGGAGACCCTCACACATGGCGAGGTCGATGACGTTCTGTCCGAACCCGCGCAGTCCGCTTTGGGTCAAGCTTTGAGAGGTGATGCACTTTTCAAAAGTGCCGACGTTTACGCCCGAGTAGGACTTAGCGTAGGCGGCGGTGGGGAGTGAGTGGTTGGTGCCGCTCATGTAGTCGCCACACGATTCGGGCGACCAGGACCCGACAAAGACGGAGCCGGCGTTCTTGACCAGTTGGACGAGTTCTTCGGCACGTTCGGTTTGGAGAATGAGGTGTTCAGGGGCGTAGGCGTTGCTCCAGTCCATGGCGGATTGGCGGTTAGGTACGATGACAGTGACCGATTTGTCAATGGCTTGACGTACGACATCGACACGGGGAAGTGCGCGTGCCTGTCGGTCAACTTGGTCCTCGATAGCCTGCAATTCCTGTGCGCTGAGCGCAATGCCGACCAGCACGACCTGTGAATCAGGCCCGTGCTCTGCCTGACTCAGCAAATCACTGGCGACAAAGGCCGGATCGGCCAACGAGTCGGCAATCACCAGCACCTCGGACGGTCCCGCGGGCATGTCGATGCTCACGATCGCATCCGTCTCGTTCTGCACCAACATCTTGGCCGCCGTCACAAATTGGTTGCCAGGTCCAACGATCTTGTCCACCTTGGGACACGTAGCGGTGCCGTAGGCCATAGCGGCGACAGCTTGTGCTCCACCAGCGCACAGAATTGCAGTGGCGTTGACTTTCGACGCGCAGTACAAGACTTCGGGTGAGATGGAGCCGTCAGGGCGTGGGGGTGTGGCAAGCACGACGGTCGGGCATCGGGCGACCTGGGCAGGAACACCCAGCATTAGTGCCGTCGAGGGCAACACCGCCGATCCGCCAGGCACATACAGGCCAACTGATTCGATTGGACGTGCAAATCGTCGGCAAACAACTCCAGGCATGGTCTCCACTTCCAATACGCCGTCTTCGGGTCCCTCTCCACTGCTCTCGACCGTGCCATTAGCGCCGGCGTCTACAGCCTTTTTGTTGCCAAACGTTGTCTTTTGGGCCTTGTGGAACTTCCAAATGTTGTCGTAGGCGATATCGATTGCCACCTTGACTTCTGGCTTGATCTTGGCCATCACATCGTCATTGACAAATGGAGGGAAGCGAACAGGTGTTGTGAGCTTCGCCTTGTCGAATTTCTCTGTGAGTTCCAGCAACGCTTCGTCACCACGCTGCTTGACAGCACGCAGGATAGGTCGGCAAATTTCCATGACTTGCTCCGTCTTGAGCGCCGGTCGCTTCAGGAGCTCCTTGCGCTGAACAGCGGAAAGATCTTCGAGACGGTATGATTGGATCTTGATGGGAGCATCGCCGTTCTTGACCTCTGATGCTGGGGCTTTGAGCGGGGCGGCCGCAGCCGCCTTGGTCTCGGCGGCTTGTTGCTGAGCAGCAAAGTTGGGTTTCGCATCTCCTTTGCGACGAGAGACCTTTCGAGACTTGGCATCCAGTGACGCTTCGATCTGTTCCAGTCCCACGCCGGCAGCAACGCACTTGGTCAGAGCAAAGTAGATGAGGTCCGCCGCTTCAAAAGCGACGTGTTTTGGGTCTTGAACGTTGGCGTCTGCGAGCTCGGCCGCTTCTTCACGCAATTTTGCGCCCAGCAGCGAAGGATCACTAAAGAGACGAGCAGTGTAGCTCCCTGCGGGGGCGGATTGCTTGCGCTCCTTGAGTGTCGCTTCTAACTTAGCCAGTCCAGACGAGGATGAGAAGCATCCCTCTCGGTTCTCGAGGTGACAGAAGCCGGCTGCTGAAGTACCGCGGGATTGTCGAACGGCGAACTGCAATGCATCAGAATCGCAATCTTGACGAATGCTCACCACTTCCTGCGTTGCGCCACTGGATTCACCCTTGTGCCACAGACCTCGATTGCGAGACTGGTAGTGAGCGCTTCCGGTCAAAATCGACTTGCGGATACTCAGCGGTGATGAGTAGACTAGGCCAAGAGATGTGCTGGCAGCCGCAGAGACGACAGTGGTGGGAAAAAGGCCGTCAGCTCGGTCGGACACGAGAGGAGCCAAGAAGGCATCAACAAGATCCAGCGACGATTCGTCGGACGGGTTTTCGGTCGCAGATAGGTTAGCAGAGGGTACGATAAGGGAGGCGCCAAGTTTTGACAGCGTCTTGACATTTTCGACGCTTGGACTGCCAGAGGTAGCCAGCACATACAGAGCTTTGCCGGTCGTGGTAGTCTTGAGTGCTTCAGCGGTGCTCTTGACCAATTGAGAAGAAGCGTCGATGGCGGAGACGGTGGGCAAAGTGATCACGACACCGGCTACTTTGGCCAGAACTTCGGCGACAGGTGTTGCACCCGAGGCCGACAGGTACACGAACCTCGTAGAAGACACGGCAGCGTCAAATGAGTCAATAAGACGAGTGTCAGCTGTGACAATGGCCTCAGCGCCGCTATCGAGCAAGTCGGCGGCAGCGTCGTAGCTCAAATCTGGCTGGGCTAGGACGAGATAGGAAAGTCGAGAAGACAGAGAAGCTACCAAACCTTGTGGCACGAGAGCAGGGCTGATGCGAGCCACTGCACTGACAAGCGCCTCATTCTGAGAGCCTTGTGCGTCCAGCAGTGGCAAGACAGGTGTTGTGAGGAACTGCATCGCCAGGTGGGAGTAGTGGGTGGTGGAAGTGGACGTCAGAAGAAGCGTTTCTTCTTGACTTTTTTGAGCCGTGCTGACCTAACAGTGGATATGACTCGGCTGTTGCTGTCAGCGTGACATAAGCATCTCCGACAAATCCGATGATTTGCAGAATGCATGCGGTGAACGGACCTTTTTTCTGCTCTCCCTGCTACCACCAACGATGAAGGTCTCGCTCTCTTCTGTCTGGGCTGCTGTCGCGTCAGCCGCCGTAGTGGGGCTGAGCAACGCAGCTCAGATCCCCCTTTCCCTAAAACAAGCCCCGGAGGCTTCGATTCTCGGCCACCCTTCTCTTCCCGCCCACTCTCTTCGAGTCGTCTCTCCACCTCCAGAGCTCTGTGACTCGACGGTCAAGTCCTACTCTGGCTACCTGGATGTCGACGTGGACAAGCTTGCCAAGCACGACCCGTCCGGTCACGAGGCTGCTTCTTCGCTCTTTGGCTCCAAGCACGACGGAAAGACAAAGGGAGCTATTGAGCATTTCTACTTTTGGGCTTTTGAGTCACGCAACGACCCGGCCAACGATCCTGTGGTGCTTTGGCTGAACGGTGGACCTGGTTGCTCCTCTTTCACCGGCTTGCTGATGGAGCTTGGTCCTTGCAATGCGGCCAACCCCCAGTTCAGAGGCGACAAGCCTGGCACAGAGCGAAACCCGTGGGCTTGGAATCAGAACGCTACGCTTGTCTTCTTGGACCAGCCTGTTGGCGTCGGCTACTCGTATGTCGACTGGGCTAACAAGACGCGAACGGATAAGCCACCTGCGCGTGTCTACTCTGCCGAGTCGGCGGCCAAGGATGCGTCTGCCTTCCTCCACCTGCTGGCCATGCACGTAGGCAAGGAGATCTTCAAGGGCGACTCCAAGACATTCCCCTCCTTTCACATCGCTGGTGAGAGCTATGCAGGTCGATACATCCCGCTCCTCGCCAACCAAATTGTTGAGGACAACAAGAAGATCGAGCGCCATCCTGAATTCGGGCTCAAGCCGCTGCCCCTGACCAGTGTGTTGATTGGAAACGGTATCACCAGCCCGAAAGATCAGTTCCCTGCCTACGTCTACTACACCTGTACAGCTGCTTCTGGCTCGGAAAAGCCGCTGCTGCCGAAAAAGACGTGCGACCGTATGTACGAGAGTATTCCTGCCTGTCTCACGCTGGTGGAAAAGTGCAACCGCAAGAACAAGCATGGCAAGACATACGACACTCTGGCCTGCCAATCCGCTAGCAACTATTGCGAGGGTGCACTCTCCGAGCCATACAACAGCCTGGACCGCTCGCCGTACGACTGGCAACATCCTTCCAAGTATGACGAGGAAGACTGGGTTGCTGCGTTCCTCAACGATCCTGCCACCAAAACCGCCCTGGGAGTCGACGGCAAAGGTCCCGGCGACAAGCACGATGGCGTCTTTGTAGGCTGCTCCGACGACGTTTACAACAACTTTGCCAAGACGGGGGATGGAGCACGTGAATCCACCTGGGCCGTCTCCAACATTCTCGAAGCTGGCGTCCGCGTCCTCACCTACTCGGGCAAACGCGACTTTATCTGCAACTACCTCGGAAACCGTGCCTGGAGCGACGCACTCGAATGGACTCACAAGGCTGAATACAACCTTCAGCCCCTCCAGCCCTGGCACTACGGCAAACAAAACAGCGTAAAAGGCGGCGACTTTAAGCATTACGGAAACCTGGCCTACGTCATTGTCGACAACGCCGGTCACTTTGTCCCCCACGATCAGCCTCAAGCCGCCCTAGCCATGTTCAACAAGTGGCTCCACAACCCCGGCAACGGTCAATTTTAGAGTAAAGCTGGCTTTCAATAACACAAATATAGCATTTCCTTTGGACATAAATACTGTGTGGATATCAATTTGCGGAAACAGTGGGCGCAGAGGGTGGCGATTTGGATCTGCGGTGATGGCGGATGTGATTGAGTTTGTCGTGCAGCTTGGACTCGTGCTGCGCTCCAGCGTGGTTTTGCTCAGCTACGCTGTTGGCAGCTTTGCCACCAACCAAGCCAGCGGAGATTCCGCCAACGACATGGGCAAAGAAGCTAGCATCACCGTGTTCGTGTGCCTGTTGCTTGTGTTCGTTCTTCTGCTCTTGCTTGGTTTCCGCCGAAGACACGTGGTTCACGGCGGTGCCACTCTCGGAATCAGACGAGAGCTGGCGTTCGAGCGAGGGTGGAAGCTCCTGCGTTGATGTGTAGAAGCGGTCCAGGTCCTCTTCCTCAGCACCAGTAGCCTCGTAGATCGGTGCCGGCTTTTCCACTGCTGCCGACGATGCACCATGCGATTCTGACTTGTTCAGCTTGTTTTGAGCGGCAAGAGCATCGGCGGCACCCTCGTGGAAGCCAGAGTCCTGCTTACTGGCCTGAGTGGATCGATTCAGCTCGTCACCACCGCGAATGACCCATTCCGAAGCGCCAATCTCCGAATTGCAAACTGTGCGGAAACGCTCCAATTGTTCATTCCTGCGCTTTTCGGTCAAAGCAAGAAGTTGAGGCCAATACTTTTCGTGTTCGTAGGGGAAATCGAGCTCTCCGCCAAAGTCTGATGCAAGCTGTGGCCCGGGTACCTCGTCCTTGATCGCCTCGTCAAATTTGCATTTGCCCTTGGTCACTGGGTCAATGAAAGGGTAAATGGCATTCCAGAATGCCTTGAAGATCCAAGGCACATTGATACAGAGCGCAATTCCAAGTCGCTCCACGTAGTGGTTTTGCAGGATGTACAGCATCAACTTGGCATTGCTGATAGAAGTCGGATTTCGCTTCTTTCCGCCAAAGTTGATGAGAAGAGCCAGCATCTCGACACCGGGAGGCATGACGTCAATGGCGCGTTCCAGAATCCAGACGGCAAACTGCATCTGGCGCGGTGTCTCGTCAGTGGTGTTGCGAGACGGGTGCATGTAGTGCAGCGGTCGACCTTTGTTGTCGTAACCTAAGATGGTTTCCTTGCCTGTTTGGGCTTCCGGCTCGAGATCCTCGGCCTTGAGATCGTCCACGCCGTATTCACGGCGCCAAGCTACCGTGTCGGTAAGACGCTTCTTGGCCGAGGCAACGTCCCATTTGGTTGCACGCAGGTAGCGGATCATTGAATCGCGCGAAAGCATGCGGAGCTTTTCCCAGTCGGTCAGAGGTTTGGTAGGCGAACCAGCTTTGAGCGTGGTTGGGTATTCTTCGAGCGACTGAAAGTGCTTGAGCACATCCTGGTACTTTGCTTCTTGCGCGTCGGTGAGCTTCGCCGGCTCAGAGAGCTTCACGCTGGGATCCGGAGCAGCAAAGACTTGCTGGAATGGCCGCAGGCCAGACGCGTTCTTGGCCGCGCCCTTTGCGTTCAAGCTGGCGGTGGAGGAAGAGGCGCCAGCTTGGTCACCATAGGTGGACGGAGGGCGACGGTGACCCATCACGTAGTTGGATGCTCGACCAAACAGGGTCGATGTACGGCCGCCTGCACTGGAAGCTCTTGACTGGGTTTTGGACAAACCATTCTGCTTGGACGACATGGTGGATGATATAGGGATGCAGACGTGCAAGCTGTGATCACGGTACGGTGATAAGGTGGGATGGAACCAGACTCAGCAATAGCAGTGGGCCACAGTAAGCCAAAAATCCCACGGAGCTAGATTACCGGCGTCCTCAAATCACCAAAAACATTTCTGACTCACCAAAATCCGCAATTCAAAAGTTCCGGATCTTTTCGTCATTGCACTTGTCCGGCTAAACACGCCTGCCAAGAGTCAAAGCCACGGGCCACCCGACGGGCCACCTCTTTACAGTCACAATACCGTCGTAGTCAGGGCCAGGGGAGAGGATGCATTGGGGACGTGTGTCATTGCTGTCGGATGCGTGAGAGTGCCGCGGCCACCTTGGACAGAGGTCATGACAAATGGACAAGCGGACGCCGCGGAGACGTCGATGGCGTCAAGCCCGAGGCTGAACTGAACTTCCGGAACAGAATTCCCACGTTCCCGATCGCAGAATACGCGGTACGCAATTTTTTTTCGTGACAGGGAGCTCGGTTGCAATCTGACACGTCCGGTATCAGATCTTGCGATCAATTGCGATCTTGACTCATCCTGTATATCAGATCGCGGAAAACACGCCGCATTGCAGATCTCGCAGATCACGGGGACGGGGCATGGTATAAACCGTCCCATTTTACAAAGACTAGTGACACGAGCACTGCGTTGAGCCAATGACCGCGTTATGCTATGCAGCTGATCGAGCACGCCGCATATCAGCAGGGAACACGAGACTGGTTTCGCAGATGAGCGTCGTTGTCATTCGGTCTTTCGATGCATGTCGATATATAGCACAACAGCAAGTTGCATCGTGACATCGTATGCTTTGGAGACTATCACAGCATACACATGCCGTAAGGTGGTCAATCTCAGCTGCTGTTTTGGCGTAATGAAGGAACTCGTACAGAGGGCGCAAACCCCTGATTCTCGTGCAAGGCAATGAGGTTTCTTGTCCCACCCGCAGATGAAGTATTGTTGTCAGCTTCTAGGTGCACAAATTCCTGCTCGTCTGCTATAAATGTGGCTCTTCCATCACCTCTGTCAAGTTTGTGTCCCCTTCTTTTGCGCTTATCGTGATGTTGAAGACAATCTCATTCCTGATCGGCGGGGCTGTTGTCACAGCACAGCTCGCTGCTGCACAAGGCCCAATCATCAACACACCTGCCTCCCTTATCCAGTGTCAGCCTGTATTGCTGGGCTGGTCAGGTGCTATCGGTAAAAGTAAGTTGTTGGCTTAGATCACGTTAACAGAGCTTTCACTGACCTTGGTGCGAATATATCAGCCTATGTGAGCATTCTTCCGGACAAGCAAATTTCTGCCACGCCGCTTGTAGCGTTTGATCCTCAAGACGCCAGCACTGGTGGCATTAAATGGATTCCCAACCTGCCCGAGGACACGGCTGTCACTCTGTCCATCTCGGACGACACTGGCATCAAGAACTACAGTAACACCATTACTGTTCTCAAGGGCGGCGATCAGTCGTGTCTGAAAGAGGGTACGTCGGCTGCAGCAGCTGGCTCTTCTTCCACCACCTCGACCTCCGCTCCAGCTCCTGCTGCTCCGGCTCCAGCAGCCGTGGTACAGCCGGCCTCGGCTCCTCTCTCTTCGAACGCGACCAACACGGCTGGTTCCAGCAGCGCTTCTACCCCTATGAGCGGTTCGTCCCTTAATATTGGTTCCACCAACTCTACCGCCAAACGTAAGTCAATCCCCGCTGATTTCCTGCTGCTCTTTGACTGACATGACTTGTTCTCAGCCGACTCCCCAGTCAAGTCCTCTCCTCCTGCCCCTGTTACCTCCGCAGGCAAGAGCAACGGAACGAATTCTTCTGCAACGTATGTTCCAGCCCTGCTCCCCACCATCGTATCTTGCCGTCTGGTCATTGACATTTGGCACGTTCTTTTCCATGCAATTTTGCGTATACAGTCACACCACAACATCCAGTGGCGCTGAAGCTCAAGCTCCTGCAACTTTCTTTGCCCTGGCTGGTACCGGTCTCGCAGTCATTGCTTTTGGCTTTGGCTACCTCGTTTGAACACAAAGTTTTCTCCAGTTCGCACAGCAGCCGCTTTCAACTCGTCTTTATGCTGTGAATTAGTGTTTGTTGGGGTATTGACATGTCACGTTGGTTGAAACAGCCTTGCCTTGTGTTCCCGAGGAGCTGACACTGGGGCTATCATACTGTTTTGAGTTGTAGAAGTGGCTTCGAGGTATTGCATGGCCCGACGTCGCTGTTCAGGCGTGCTTCCAGGAGACCGATACAACGGTCCTGCGAAGGATGGTTTCCCAGATGCCCCTTTCGTCGGTAGCCGGACTGAGGGTAAAGAGCGTCGCGATGCTGTTGTGATTGACACAGCACCGTCCTTGAGGGCCTTTGATGCTTTCAATGTTGACCAGTCTGATTGCGGGCTAGCGTCCCGATATCTGAAAGACGCTGGACCAGCAGCTGAAGAAGATGCCAGACAATCAGGAGGCATTCCAATTTACGCACTATGGTGCACATACCTTTCCTCTCCTTTTTCTCTAGATATCGGTACTTTCTCAACGCTGATAGTGCAGCTATGGCTACTATGTCAGCTCGACTACATTGAGGCACGTATCGTGAGTCGGGACAACTCACCGTCTGCTTTTTGTTTTGCTTTCCTTGGATCGGATGGCAGCTTCTCTAGAGACTCTGCTCTGAATCGAGATGGGTAGCCACGATGATAGTCACCGGGACCATAGTCTCTGGAACGCGGATAGTAAATCGATTGACTGTCTCGATAAGGCTCCGCAGGAAGGTAGTCCGATGAACGGTCGGTGTGAGAGAAGTTGTCTGGCTGACGAAAGTGTGCAGGAGCGTAGGTTTGCCCAAAATGCCTGCTAGAATGGGAAACGCTATGTTCTGTCGGGATCTCTGAAGGCTCGCAGCTGTTTCCGAATGTCAGAGCCGGACTTGTTTGCCACGATAAAGATGCGGTTAGAGTATCGGAGTGCACATCGTAGCTTGTGACGGAGTAGATGTGCGCATCCTCTTCCAGAAATCTCTCGAGCATGGTCTGTGCTGGGCTAGCTTCCATGTCAGAATGTCCAGGTATTGGTTTCGCGTCTCCGCTGGATGCCGAACCTATCTGTGCAACATGCGAGTCTTCGCTGTCAGACGAGATTGAGATGACATCGGGCAGAGATTCTGCTCGCTCTGCAAGAGCCAAGTTCGGTACACAAGGAGAGCACCTTTGCAAGTCTTGCGCAGACTTCGCTGCTTTCGACGTTGCTTCGTTGTGTTTTCGCAATTGAGCATTACGAGCAGCAATCGTACTGGGCAGACAGAGTAAGCATTCTATTGTGCATAAACGCAACTAGCTGTCTGTGTCTCACAATGGTGTTTCTGTAAAGGTCACCGAGGACTCGTCTACCTGAGCCATGATCTGATCCTACTCCGCCTCAGCCTACATGCCCAGTACAGAAACGCCGGCGTTGCTTACCAGACTGTCATCGTTGTCGATGCTGCCTTCGTCGCTGTCTGGTGGGAAATCAGTAGCAGCGTAGCTCAGTGTCGTTGTCCAATCAGACATCTCGATAGAAGGCACAGAGATGGTGTTGCTCTACACACAAACATACACACTGCGCCATAGTTCGCTGAGCCATGAGTGTGACATGTTGGACGAAGCGGAGCAGGCTCGTCTGGCATTTCGCGTTTCGCCAAATAAAAACCGGTTGTTCGGATTAGCCGATTCGACCGGCTTGGCTGTGATTGACAGGAATAGCGAGTTTGCTACCCCGCACGCTGATGCAAGCTGTTGTAGCTACCCGTCACTCTACAATCACACGTGGAATGCTTAGGTCGAGCGTCCGCCTGTTCCGACAAGCTCCATCGTGCACGTTTCGACCAGCCCGTCTTGGCAGTCACATCAAGCCTCTCTACCAGCACGTTTGTTTTCAAAGGCACATTGTCAGTATGGCTGCATCATCGTCCGAGGGCGAGGCATGGAAGCCGTCCAAGCCAAGAGGAAGACAGCGCGTGACGGATCACAAGACGGGGGCAAAGGGTGAACCTATGACTCCGATCCCTTCGGCCACGCTTGTCGTTCTCTGCCCCCGGTCCTCCAAGGATGCGCAAGGCAGCGTTCAATACGAAACACTTATGGTACAGCGCTCAGCCCGAGACGGATCAAGCTTTCGTTCTGCAGTCGTTTTCCCAGGGGGAGCACTGGATCCGGAAGATGAAGCAGCTATTGATGCTGCTATGAGTACATCGTCAAAAACCGCTGCTAGTCAGGGCAAAGAAGGGTACATGCAAGCACTCAAACTGTGTGCTTTGCGGGAGACGTTCGAAGAGACTGGCTTGCTCCTACTGCCATCGGGAAACCCAATCAAGAATGGACTCGCGTTCTGTCGGGCTGTCGGCCACCAGGAGGCTGGCTTTTCGGCAAAAGATTGGAACAAGGTCCGCAACGATGTGCATCACAACGCGATTGACTTTGTCCCCTTTCTCCGTCAAGTGTCCGCCAAACTTGGACTCGACAATACAGTGGGAACGGGAGCATCGGCGTTGCCGACTCTAGCACCACTGACGCATCATTCCAACTGGATCACTCCGCGAGGAGTCGTTCGGCCGGCTAAGCGCTTCGACGCTCACTTTTTCATCACAATTCTCGACACCACGGATGCATTTGGCTCGGACAAGACGCTGCAGCTATCTGCTGATGGATCCGAAACATTGTCGTTGCGTCTCGGCACGCCGCAAGAGATTATGCAGCTCGGCATCACCGACCAGATCTCTCTCTTCCCACCGCAGTTCTACATTCTTGCGGATCTCGAAGCGGCCTTTAGCGCCTCGTCAAGCGACGGCTTGCGAATCCAACCTCTCATCTTTGATCCGTCTGATGACACGGCGCCTTCTTCGCCCGAAGCCGAGTACCGTGTGACGCCAGTCGAAGAAGAGAATCGAGGTTTGCGCCTCAAAGAGTATTCGTGGGAGAGGAAGGACGTGTCGCAGCCCGTCACGGCAGTGGAACCGCGTGCGTATCCCAAGCTTGGGTCCATGGTTGACGTCCGATCTCTCGGCTCGACAAAGGAGCAAAGTGAAGACAGCTTTGTTTTCCCCCTAGTCTTGCCGGGCGACTGGCAATCATCCCCCTCTCAAAAGGCGAGGGCCAAGCAGGGCATCCACCTTCCAACGTCCTCGGATGGTGCCAGCGCCATTCATTCTCCTGCGGCTGAAGCGACCGCGCCCATTCCTGCTTCAGAGCAGGCAACGAGGGCAAAGGACAGCGAAAAGGCTCTCAACAGACTTTACGTCTCGCCGCGGGCACCTGAACACGGCGGAGGCATGACAGTCCGCGGCGCTGTCCGCAAAAATCTCGGAAACCTGCGCGACTTTCAGATCGGTCTCATGCTTGCCGCCAACGACGCCGATCGCAATTCAAAGCTATAGCCGCGGGACAGTCACAAATTGTTCAAGTGATGCGTTCTATCTACATTCTAGACACGTCTGACATTATTGGGGGTCGGAATAGAAGTGTACGGCGTTTGCAAGGATGCCCTTTTCAAGGTCTTTCCAACGGACTTTGAGTTGGTCTTGGACTGTGCCGCGCTTTGCATGATCTGCCGCCTTGATCTGCACTTCAAACAGGGCCGAGACGGGGCGGTGGTCCGAGATGGTGGTCTCCCAGCGTCGGTAGTCGAGACACTTTGTGCGGTCGGCATGGTGAGTTTTGAAGAGAATCCGGTCGCACCATGCCGGGATTCGCGTCTTTTCCGACGTGTCCCATTCGTGCGTGCCGCGATCGTACTTGTATGTGGGCAGAAACGCAATGGCCGCCTCGGAAAAGGCTTTCAATCGGAAAGCGGGGTTGAGCTTGAGCTCTTTCCTCAGCTGATCCTGCTCCAGTAGCGGTGTTAACTTTCTCGAGTAGAGCGTCGTCAGTACTGCTTCGCGCGACATGTCGATACGATAGTTCAAGTCGCCCGACCAGAAACATGCTTCGTGATCGAGAATCATGCTTCCGTCCCCGCCGCCGACGTAGGCCGCGGGATCCGCATGCGCGTCGTTGAAGACAGTCGAGTACTCCAAGATGTCGGCTATGTCCGCATTGCGTTGTTTGACCTGTTTCTGGCCAGCGGCCAAGTGGCAATTGACAAAGACGAGACTGGTATCTTGTATCACCATCCGCGCGATAACGGCGCCTTTGTTGCCGTACCGCCCTCCCATGCCCGTCTTGACTGTGCTGATGGCCAGCTCGCGAACATGCCGAAATTCAGACTGTTTGACAAAGACGCAGGTGAAAAGCCCCACTAGCGATTCAGATTGCACCAGTAGGTAGCCGCAGGTAGGGGGCATGGCGAATCGGACGATCTGAATCAACTTGTCGTACCACGCTCTGTACTGTCTCGAAACTCGGTCCCCGAGGTCGTTGGCTTTCTTCTTGCCGCCACCCAACAGCAAACTTTTGGCAGTGAGCTTTTTGCTGTCGAGATCAATAAGCTCTTGAAATCCAAACACGATGATATCGGGCGGTCTGTCTGCCGCCACAGCGTCAGAGCCTACTTGACAAGCGTTGCGAAGTAAAGACGGGAAGACATCCATGTTCTCCGCCGACGTTTCCAGGTCAGCAGGAGAGGCTGCGTCGACATTGAATGTGACGTTGAGCGTCTTGATGCTCCGGTACGTACAGTACTCGGCTTCGCGTTTCGACTCCTCAAACTGAAGCCAGTCAAAGGACAGTGTGCCATCCCACAGGTGGACGGAAGCGTCAAGTCCACCGGACGCAACTTGCAGACGGCCGACTTTTTCGATCCCATGCTCATCAACTTTGATCGCAGTGACGGGCTCTTTGTGCGCAGTCCAGATTTTGAGCGCCTGCCAGGGAGTACTTTCTGTGTCAAACACTGCAATAGTTCCAGCTCTTGTCGCTGCCCACAGATATTTGATGACTCCAGCAACGGCCGTCAGACCGTGTGGACCAAGCTTGCGCACGCTTAGACACTCGTACGTCTGTCGTGACCAAATAGAGACATGTCCCGAGTCGTGACCGAAGTACACCCGATCCGGACGGGACGGAATCAGAGTTCCTCCAGTCACAACGCCAACACCCTCAGCCATATCGGCGGGAATGGAGACCGCTTTCGAGGTAGCATTGAAAGGCTTGTCGTCCGCGAAGGGGTTGTAGATTCGTATGCGTGGACCTTTGCTGCCAGCATAGTCTTTTGCATTTCTCTGAACAGATGGCCCAGTCGCAACCCACAGCTGCTGTCCGAGGACACACGCGTACGAGCCCTTTTCGAACGCAATTCGCTGCGTGATAGGCTGATTTGAAAGGCGAAGGCCAGCAATTGCCGGGTCAGGATCTGCAGCAGGCAGCCAGATTGAGATCTTCCCGCTCTCATCCAGACTAAGCATTTTGGTGCCGACTCGCTTGAGCAGCTGAATGGCTGCCGTGTGTACGTTCTGACGCGAGTAGATGACTTGGGCTTCGGTGACGTCCAGCTCCCATATGTGCCCGTCTTTGGTGCCGCACCATAGATATCTGCCTTCGTCCGCGGTCTCGCCGTGCGAGCGTCGTCCCATCGCTGGAGCTGGGGAAATGCCGTGGTTGGGCGGTCGAAACTCTAGAGCGGTAAGCTTAACCTCTTTCGACAGATGCTCGCCCACTGTGCACAATTTCTCACCCGCACCTGTCGCTGACTCTCCGACGCGATATACCTTGACCTTGTCGCCGCTGCCTGTCACTACTGTCAGACCGCACACTGCGAAACACTGAAAGGCCTGTTTGGAGGACGTGCTGCAGTCGGGGCTGAAGACGGGAGCTCGGCGATTGGCATGCGAAGTGTCGGGCAGTCCGCCAGATGACATCATTTCTGCAGTAGCATTGGGCCTTCGCAGTCCCAGCGGTGTCTTGATAGAGGCGTGATTCAAGACGGCTGGCAGATCACCCTCGTCGTCATCATCTGAGCTGTCACTCTGGCGTCTGAAGGACGAGGGAGAGGTGCGACTGAGACTGAGAGATGAACTCGGAGCAACACGAGTGGGAGGTGGCTGCAGAGGAGTTCCATGATCCAGCTCGTCTGGCACGAGAGTTCTTGAATGTGTCGGGATCCGCAAAGGTTGAGACTTTGCTTTTGAAGCGACCGTGTTCGCTCTGTGTACAGAGGAAGCAGCAGGTCCTGCGCGCTGGGGTGGCGGAGGTAGCGGGGAAGCTGTTCCTGGTGACGGAACAGGAGATATGCTTACTGTCGGTGCTTGTCGGATTGGGAGCGGCGGTGTGTCTGTGCCTTCGATTGACCCAAACGCACTCAAGAGTGGAAGTGAACCAGTACTCTTGGAAGCGCTCAAGCTTCGCCTGCGCATCTCTGTCTGATAGTCTACTCCTCTTGACGGCAAAGGCGGAGGTGCCAAAGCTGAAGAGCTCAGCACAGCCTCCGGCTCATCTATCTGTATCTCAGCGTCTACGTTGAGTGAGCCAGAGCCAGAGGGCTGAGAGCCTTTGGCAGGTCGTGGTGGAACCAAGGGCGGAGATCTTCGCAAAGGTATCGAGCCCGTGTCCATCGACGAGGTGGGTGACAATTGTTCATTTGAACGCGAGTGTTTGAGAAAATGCTGGCTCGTGTTCAGACGGCCAGGTGACAGAGAGCTGTTGCTGGGACTTGACTTGTGAGGAGCTTTGCTAGAGCCAAACATACCGCTGAGCAAGGAGACTCTTGGTGCAGACGGTTCGTGCGCCAGACGCTCGAGGTCTGCCTGGTCGAGAATATGGATTCCGTGGGCTGTCGGCTTGGGCGGCCTTGGCGGTGGCACTTTGACGAAGAATCCCTCGCTATCAGACGCCGAAGCCGATGCTGAGCCCGACGCCGATTCTCTTTGCAGCTGTGCCTTGGACGAGCGCAATGCAGGACCTTCTTCTCCAAATTTGGACGACGGCAGGTTGGGCGACTTTTGATCTGCAGCACGTTTGCCGTGCGTCGGCTTGGCCGCAGACTTTGACTCAACATGCTTTGTGAGGTCAGTGGTGGAGCTATTGGCGCTACTGGCTGCCGATATGACCTGCAGTGTTGGCTTGCCCGATGTATCGTTGGAGCTATGCTGACCGGAGATAGATGCTATAGTGACAGCCTGACTCGGCTGATGCGGACCCTTGGGTTTGGATGGTAGCGTCGAGCTTGTGCCCTGCTTGGCAGTATCGTTCTTGGACCCGCTTTGGCCGAGGACGAGACCCTTTTGAGGCTGACCAAAGGTATGTGTGGCATTAAGAGACTTGCTGTTGCTCGGCCGGCTGCTTTCCGACTTGGACATCTGCTCAAACCTCGAGCGCAGGTTCGAGACACCGCCAGGCAGGGCACCAAACTCGTCTGCCTCCTGTTGATCTGCCATGATGTGACGCTGACGTCAGTCAGACGGTGCCTTCAGCGCATCTGCGTGTAGCTTTCTGGATATAGAAAGGAGCAAGTGGTGTGCAGGAAGCGAGGCCCAAACGCACAATCTGGCGGCTGAGTCCCAAAAATGTCAAAGACTCAATTGACTCAAAGTACAAATATTGACAGTGCTAGATTGCTATTGTCCTCTGACACAACCGTACAACCGTACAACAGTCTGGTAGTAGCTACTTGAGCGCTTGCGTCCAGACAAAGCCAAGCTCAACCGTCCATAACGCAGCAGAGGGTAGCAACAACTTTCAAGTTCTTCATAACATCACGGGTCCCAGCCAATTGATGTTACAAGTTGGATTTCATACACTTCTTCCAACACGTCTCTCTAAGTCTGCTATACAATAAGTCACAGTGGGAATGTAGGAGGGAGCCGCACACGGCGCCACGAATAGACAGTCGGAGAAGGGAACCGCTATGTCGTTCTTTCCACATTGTCAGGATGATTTTAAGGCGGAGGCGGCACAGGTCTCTGCGCTGTACCTCTCGAGGATGTGTGATCTTCGAAATCTCCATAGTGCTCGAGCTTGCGTTGGCTTCGCGGCTTTTGGGCAAGCCAGGGTCTGCGGTGCAAAAAGAGGAAGACGTTGGAGAGGGCTTCCGATGGTAGGATGCTGCCCTTGGCATGCTTCAGCCAGACTTGACGCCACTGTTGCGGGCTTGCCTCAAAGGGCCAGTCGGGCTGAACTGGCTCTGACGGCGCCAAAAGGGACCTGGCGTGCTTCACGGTGTAGGAAGCAGCAGGTTTTCCCGCCAAGGTGACGAGGTGCCACGGGAAGGGCAAGCTGACAGTGTCGATGTCGAAAGGGCGGTCGTGAGGGCAGGGAATCTTGACACTTTTGCTGTTGTCAGGATGGAAGCGCTGAGCTGTCGCTTCGCTTGGCAGTCGTTCGAGCCGATCAAGACGGGTGGTCTGCATTAGCGACATTGGGCAGAGCCGCGTGTATGCGGAAGAATCTCCGCACCTCTAACAGCTTGGCCACAACAGTAGGGTGCAGCTTTGGCCACATCTCTGGCCAAAGTTTGGGCAAGAGACGTCCAGCCGCCTTGCTGAACTCGTGGTACGTGTCGGGATGGCCCCAGGAGGGCACGTAATTGTTCTTGATCCCGGACGCGGAGGGGGGCACTAAAGGATAGGCAACTACCAAAGAATTGGTGTACGCAATTGTGCCCTTCTGTTTGGGATTGTACCAGAGAATGTCACCCCACATCCGCACTCCGCAACGCTCCCAGGCTTGCCCCGTGTACCTCCGGCCATTGGAAGCCAAAGATGTCAAGGTAGAACGGCAAGGCCAAAAGTTCCTGTGCCTTTATGCTGTCCCAGTCAGGGGTGACTGAGACATGCAGCCTTGTGAGGGTGTAGACTACCCTGCACATGAATGACTTCTGAGCGGTCGCTCCATTGCACATGGCAAGCCAGGGTAGACCTCGCCGCAACATAAAGTGGGCGGGCATGGCTCGGTACTCGCTCCACAGGTGTTCCTGTAGAGCCTGACGGAATTGGTATCCGACTGCGTCCGTGCTCGTAAGCAAGCGAGCAATGATTTGGCCCAACATAGCAACTGTCATCTGGTAGGTGTCGATGACACAGAGTCCACCAAGATGACGTGATGTCACGGCGTGTTCGTGCCGGGCAGTTACGCCGGCCGACAAGCAGGTAAGGGTTGATTACACCGTTCACTCGCTGCTGGAAAGTTGAGAGGATGGGCAGTCAAGCGCGAAGTTTTGGGTCGAGCATCCCCCTATAGTTGCGAACAGTCCAGATGAGACGAAGAGGAGAAGCCTGAGTCCGTTGAATAAGCCCAGACTCTCCTGATACCGCTCAAATCTCGCCCTGAGAGATCCGAAGCAAGAAAGGCATCCTGGGCTTAGTCTGTGGCCGGGCAGACCAAAGCAGGATTGAGAAGGCTAGAGGAAGGGATGGTGGAGACAGGAAAAGAGCAAGAGAGATCTTTTGGGCACCTTTTTATGTCTTGATCTGCCTCATTTTGCCAATGGTGGGACAAAGCTTATATTCCCACAGGTGGCACGAGCGGGAGCTTAAACTCCTGTGAAATGACTTGGGGTTGTTCATGACTAGCGCGACAGCTTCAAGCATCGGAAGCGGCTTTCAGCCTCACACGTATAGCTTGCGTGGCTCCGTGCAAATCTGTTCAACAAGAGCCAGGCCACGTAGCAGCGCCTTTTTTTTTATTGCGTTGTGATGAAGAGCGTCAATTATTTGCATAGATCCGTCAGAGCGCGCCTGACAGTCTGTGTTGGTTAAAAAAGCCCTAGCCGAGCGATTCCTGAGCTGATGGTCCAGCTGTCTTCTAGCACGAACGTATCGACAAATAGCCCTGTGCGCACTCATGTTGACAGCTTGACAGCTCGACAAGCAGTATACATGCTCACAAAATCAAAACTTATCAAAATTCACAATCGTGTTAGATCAACGAAATCCATTTATCAGCTTACCCTGACAAAGCTCGATCTTCTAACCATCATATCTCAGCATTTTTCTTATAAACCTGGGCTGAGATCAAAGAAGTATGCTCTCGTGGCCTCTACACACACCAAGAACGATCAAAAAGTGCAAAAAGAGGGAAAAAATATTGTCGACGCATACAAGATTCGAACTTGCGACTGCGATGCAGATCAGTTAGCAGCGCGATAAAACGCACCTTGCACATTTAAAGTTCAAGACTGACCCCTTAACCACTCGGGCAATGCGCCTAGCTTAGACTTAATAGTCACGTGGTTGCGTACATGTCTCATTGACAGCAGCTCAGATCTTGAGCGTTCGGTCCCCTTTGACGTTGCCGTCTGCACATTATACCATGGTGCTAGCAGCGGTGGCTCAGCTGAAGAGCACAGGCGTGATCGCGGACAACTTGGCGCAGGTGGTGGCGCTGGTGAAGCGGGCGGCGGCAGCTGGTGCAAAAGCAGTTTTCTTGCCGGAAGCGACCGACTTTATCGCCCCGACAGCTCGTGTCGGTGAACTGACTCGCAGTAACGACAACCGTGCGTTTGTCACTGGCGTGCAAAAAGCGGCCAAGGAGGCAGGAGTCTGGGTCTCGGTTGGAGTTCACGAACCCCCATCGCAGGAACAGGATGCCAAGGATCAGGCGGAGAAAGAGGGCAGGCTTCGGTGCTACAACACGCAGCTGCTGATTGATTCCAAAGGGGACATTCTCGACAGGTATCGCAAGTTGCATCTCTTTGATGTGGATATTAAGGGCGGGCTCAAGATCTTGGAGAGTGATTCGACTATTCCGGGCTCGTCCTTGGTGGCGCCACGACTGTCGCCGATTGGGAGTATTGGTCTGTTGACGTGCTATGATTTGCGCTTTCCGGAGCCGTCGCTGTCGTTGCGCAGACAGGGTGCGCATGTGCTTACCTACCCGTCCGCCTTTACCGTCCGCACGGGAGCAGCTCACTGGGAAATTCTGTTGAGAGCGAGGGCGATAGAGACGCAGAGCTACGTCCTGGCAGCCGCACAGGTCGGCGCC
Organism: Farysia itapuensis; assembly: GCA_023212645.1. NCBI lineage: Eukaryota > Fungi > Basidiomycota > Ustilaginomycetes > Ustilaginales > Ustilaginaceae > Farysia > Farysia itapuensis. The sequence continues at coordinate 220,552 of JALBYC010000008.1, read as the reverse complement.
CACGACGGAACTAAACGTGTCTCCTGGGGCCACGCCATGATCATCGATCCTTGGGGCTCCATACTCGCCCAATGCCCGTAAGTACTACCGTGTTTTCGTCCCGCCCTGCGCCGCCAGCTGACGTTTTCACCACAGTGACATTGCGCCGTACAAGCCCACTTTCTGCCTGGCAGAAATCGTAAGTACCTCCTCCGGCCTTATACCGCACCACACAAGCTGACTCATTTAGCTGTCAGGATCTCGAACTGCTGGAAAACACACGCAAAGAACTGCCTCTATGGTCTCAGCGTCGCGGTGACATCTTCCCGGAATTGTAGCAGGAACAGAAATGCTTGTGATGCGATGGACTATGAATACAAATGCGATGAAGACAGACACTAGGCGGAAATGGTGATGGCTGGCGCTCCGGGTATAGCAGTTGGTACGTCACGTTTTGGCAAAGGCCGCGAGTCGAAGGCGAAGCGTTCCAGGCGCTTCGAAAGTTCTTGAGCATCCAGCTGAAACTGGCAAGGGGCAAGCGCAGGTCGAGTAGCGAGGCGGGTGACCGTGAACCCCATCCACGGCTTGTTGCCAAGCAAGGCATCTGACAAGGCGTCGTGGTTGCTGGACAGTGGCTGGCGGTTCTCCTTGTTGTGAGGGCGCTCTCTGACCGAAGCGGGAGAAGAAGCAGGGGCCGAGGTGCATTCGTTGGATTTGGGCACGCGGGGGCTGCTTGGAGTGGACACGCAGGGAGCAAACGTGCTCGCCTTGACCGGCGACGTAAGTCGGGAGACACGGCTCAGCGAGGACGCAATCGCATACTGAGCCCAAAAGGCAAAGATGAGCGGCAAAGCAGCTTGGACAAGGATGACTAAAAGGTAGGTCATCTGGTCATTGAGCGAGCCCACACGGGTAGAGTGAGCGTTCATGGTTGCGTGTGCGGGATGTTGAAGCATCATGGAAAGGCCGCTCGAGGGAATCTTGCGACGTTCACGGTAGAAAGCAGAGCCAGACAGACTGCGTATCGCAGCCAGTGCAATGAGTGTCTGTCCCAGCACGTGTGCTCGTACCAGTCGCGAAGATAGATCCATGAGCCATCGCTTTTGCACCGCCAGACTAACAATGCCGAGAAGAGCAAAGGCAGGTTGCGCTAGCATGAAGATGGCCAAAGGCATCGATGCAACGTCGGGGTGCAGAGTTGTCTCGAAAGCACAGAGGGCGACGATGGTCACGCTGAGGGCAGTCAAGCCTACAGCGACGTGAGCAGGGCGGCTCGAGGTAGCTCGTGGTTCAGGCTCGCTGGCGGACAGATCAGCGGCAGCGGAAGAACGTGATCGAGAGCCCAAACTCTGTTTGCGACCAGGCGCAAGCGCATCGCGGTCTTCTGAGAGACTTTGCCGCGACGGGTCAGGAGACATAGAGTCGGGAGATTCGACAAAGTGACCAGCCTCAGTATCGATCGCGGCTTGGTCGGTCCGATGAAAGAGGTCTAAGCGGTTGTCGCTATAGTGGCGAGCAGACCGAGGATGTTGGCGCGACACAACGGGCGAAGCAAGTTCGAGGTCTGCGTCACTGAATGGGTCATCGTCCAGCCCCAGCGTCTCGACGTCAAATATGGACCGAAGTTCCTGGATGCCGGCTTTGAGTAAGGGGGAGGTGGTGGATTGCAGAGTCTGATTGAGCGCAGCAATATTGACTTTGCGTGACATTGTGCTGGACCATCTGCGTGCGGTCTTTGACCATTCCGTCTTAGCGTGGTCTGCGTCTGCGGCCATTGTATTGATTGAGATGCAGCAATGTTCCAAAGGATGCTTCTTGGGCGACTGAGCTGACTTGAGAGAATCGGAGCGTGAGAGGACCGACGAGGGGCTCACTAAGCTTGGAGTGGACGCAGTCGATTCGCTGGATGCAAACGACCACTGGCTGCTTTGCCTTTCGCCAGAAGTGCTTCTTGACTGTCCGGGCGATGCTTGCTGCGCATCAGTGGCGGAAAAGATGCGACGCTGACGAGAGTAGGCTCTAGAGGCTTCTCCCCGTCTCAAAGGAATAGACTCAATTCCAAGGCCGTACTGTGTGTCGTTCGGCACAGTGGTAGGCAGTTGCAGAGCTATGGTGGTATTGGATCTAGCCATGGCGTGAGCCTCTGCTCTGCTCTGGTGGTGTGCGGGAGTGTGACCGACAGTCTTGCTTCTGCGAACCTGTGCGGGACCAGAGCTGGTCCCGACATTGGCCCCTGTATGCTCGCGCATGCTATTTTCTCGCTACAATGGGCGTGAAAGCATTCTAGTGATGGTGCTGGGTTATTCCTTTGTCCCGGTTCTTTTTGCGCAGTGCCAAGGCGTGTGGGGGTGGGTGGCGTGGTGGCGACCGGCTGTGCAGAGCGTTTATAATGAAGCGGATAAGAGACAAAGGGGAGAGCGGGAGGGAGTAAGCTCAAGTGTGGTGAAAGAGGGCAGTAAGCGTGTTCATTACGGTACGCAGGCATAGGCATGAGAGCCAAGAAAACGGCTTGCGCGTTTACCTCCGCTGGCTACCGGAAACGTCAGTGCTCTCGGCTCTGGAGTGTGACTTTAGAGCTCTGCGAGTCACTCTCTGACTCCCTTGGCAGCTACACGGACAGCAAAAAAGTGGGTCCACTGTGGAAATGCTGTCCCGAGATTTGCATCTCCGCCGACCCTTTTGTCCCTGGATGCGAAATCAATAATCGTATGAGCCGACCCACGCGCATACACGGGAAAGCAGACGCGATTTGCCCACCCAGGTTGAGCTTGAGTCAAGCATCAAGATGGCCATGGTCAGCGATCTCTGCCTTTAGTTGATGCGACTCATCTCGCATTGAATGTCGACGTGATTTTGGCCATCGCGATATGTTGGACTCCGACTCACTAGGCCGATTCTGCGTCTTGCTGCTCGGCTGCCTGGCCTCGGTCTTGGCACACACCCCGCCTCTCAATCACACATTTGCCAGCTTTGTTTTTCTTTATTTTCTCGCCGCCTCTTTTTCTCAAGTCATACGATAGAAGCGGTCGGAGTAGATGCTCTGGTTTGGGGCTGGGCCCTTGTCCCAAGGCATCCATTCACAACAACACGAGAGTGGGGTAAAAAGCTGAGTCTAGCGAAGCGCTCTAAACGAGGCTTGGCTGCCAAGATCCGTTTTGCCTTGGCTGCTTCATGCCTGTTGGATTTAAATGGTGTACCGATTCCGATGTCAAAAAGGGCAGTGTTTCGGAAAGTGCAATTACGCAATGGTCACGCGCCCATGCCGCCCCGGTAAGCGGGTCGAAGATTTGCAGGTCGGCGCCTCGCAAGCCCTTCTCTGGTACACTGTGCGGGTAATTTGGAAGAAGCGGTCAGCCGATGATCAAGCGGCCAACCCAAGTTTTGTGCGCGGAAATTTCATTCATGACGGTGCAGTCATCATCATCTCGCATGAGCCGTAGTAGATGGCTTCCTGTCATGATGGCGATGTACCATTGCATCGCGCTTTCCACACCCAGATGTTGAGGGAATGATGCTCACTTGCCTTGCCGAACGAAGGGGATCCGTGTTCGCCGCTGCAGGTACCAGGCTGCAAGATCTCATCTTTTACACAGTCAGGGATAGGGCCATAGGCCATAGGTGAGGGACAGATGATATGGATGGTATTCCGTATTCGTGATTTGCGCTAAAACTTCTAACGGCCGACACGGACCATCTTCTTGCGTTGGCGTCGTCCAAGATTGAGTGGATTCATGGGATCCTTTTTCTTGTTGGCATCCTCTTGTGCCTCTTGCTCCTCGTCTTCGTCGTCGTCATCGTCGCCGCCGAGACCCATACTGCCAAGCATGCCTTGCAATGGTCCCAGCGCATCAGCACCTCCGGGTGGCATTCCACCCATAGCTTCCGCCATGTTCATGTTCAGCAGTCCACCTTCCAAAGCAGGCGAGTGAGCAGGCAAGCGCATCTCGAGCATCGGAGGGAACTGGATCTTGGCCAGTCTCTCTCGAATGGGGTTGGGGTTGGGATCTTTGCGGGCTTTCATGATCTGCTTGCGCTGTTCTTTGGTCAGCATGGGCTTGACGCTCTTTGTGTTGGCCGTCTGCGGTTGTGTTTTGCCTTGAGGCTTCTTCTTGGGCGCTGCAGCAGAGGAGGTCGAGGCGGAAGCGGCGACAGTCTTGGCGTTAGCATCAAGCGCTTGCTTCTTCAGAGTAGCGGGCGAAGTTCTCTTCTTCCTGGGCACAAGAGCAGGCGGCTTTCCGCCGCAATTGGGCTGAAGAATGTCGGCAATGGCGTCAAAGAGCTGTTTCTTGTTTGTGTACTGCTTGCTGAGAGCATTGCCGTCATCGTCCACAAGCTTGACCTTAATTCGTCCGGGGTTCTCCCAGTCTTGCGGGTGTGTCTTGTACGGCTCCTGAACGTACTGCAGGTTGAGTCTACCAGCAGCTTTGGCGAGCCACAGCTGCGAAGGAAAGGGGCTCGCCTTTTCGTAAGGCACGCGTCGGCAGCCTTTCCCATAGTGTCGCTTGGCGTCAAAGTAGATGGGGTAGACTGACACCCACTTTTTGTGTTGGCCGTCGTTGTCTGTATTGGTGCCTGAGCCACCGACGGCAGGACCGTTGGCCAGAGGGGGTCGAGCCGCGCCTAGATCAGGACCGCCTTGCCCTCCCTGACCCATTTGCTCCATCATTTTCTGAAACGCTGCCATCTGATCCGGCTGGCCACCACCAGCTTGCGACTGTGCTACCTCTTTAGACGAGATCGAAGGCAGATCAAACTAGCAACCACAAGTCAGTATTCTCGTTTCCCCAACAGCGGCGACCTTTGCTGCTCACCTCAAAGTCATCGTCAAAATCCTCAACAGCTGCTTTGGGCGGCATCTTGAATGAGCTGTTTGGACGAGCTGGAGATGATCCAAAGGGCCGAAGCCGCTTTGCACGACATCAGATGGCAACGTCACGTGTCGTCGGCCAAACTCGTACGAATGGAAGTTTTGAAATATCATGGCCAACTCACACTGCCCAACAGGCCAACACATTCTCACAACCTGTCAAGTTGCACTCCAACACGGCCATAGACGCAGAGCAGGCCAAACAGGCGCAATGAACGCAGGCGTCTTGGCATGATCCGGTGTTCTGCAAAAGTAACGAATCGACTGTCTCCTTGTCGTTTGGTTCTGAGTCGCTCTCGCCTTTGCACATTGTATGGTCAGTGGCCGACAGCATTGCGAGGCTTGACGAGAATGCGAAGCACAGCCATCAACTTGACAGAGCAAGAGGAAGCTCTGTGCCAGCTTCTCGATCACACATGTGACTACATCAGCACTACTCGTCCTCATATACCCGATATAGACTCGACCCAGCTCAGTGGAGATGGCAGTGAACGATGTGAGGCCCGCATAGCCGGTGGCTGGGTCCGCGACAAGCTGCTGGCAAAAAACTCAGATGACCTCGACATATCGCTTTCTACTCTGACCGGGAACGCATTTGCCCTCTACCTCAAGCACTATCTGTCGTCTTCCAGCTTTGCTTCGTCGCCCCTCGCTTCTTCACACTACTTTCAGAGCGTCGACTCAGATATGGGCCGGATCGGCAAGATTGCAGCCAATCCGGAACAAAGCAAGAACCTCGAGACTGCCACCGCAAGAGTACTTGGTCTCTCGCTAGACTTTGTCAATTTGCGCAAAGAGACGTACGACCCTGGCTCCCGAATCCCCGTCATGCAATTTGGCACGCCAAAGGAAGACGCTGAACGTAGAGACATTACCATCAACTCTCTGCTGTACAACGTGCATACCCGTCAAGTGGAGGATCATACCGGCATGGGCCTGAATGACCTCTCTTTAGGCCTCATTCGAACTCCATTGCCTCCCCTAACGACATTCCTGGATGACCCTTTGAGGGTGCTCCGCTGCATTCGCTTTGCCAGCAGATTCAATTACGAGCTTCATCCTTCCATCATTCGGTGTCTTACGGGCAATCGTGTGTCGGACGAAGACGGTGACCAGGAAGCAGGTCAATTGGTAAGCAGTGAAGATCCGAGAGTTGCGGCAGGTCGAATCGGCATCGAAGCTGGAAGAGAGGAACTTCGCAACGCTCTTCTCAGCAAAGTGTCGCGCGAACGTTTTGGCATCGAAGTCGACAAGATGATCAAGGGACCCAATCCCCTCTTGGCCCTCTTTTTGATCCATCGACTGGGCCTGTTCAGCCTTATATTCCACCCGCCGCCAGCCTCAGGTCCACTGTACCTTGAAAGCCATGACGCTAAAAGCATTGGTCAGCCGGCTTCTGACTCGATGGCTCTCAACGCTGCTCGAATCTTGAACGCTATATTAAGACAGCCGCTTTCCAATGACAGCTCCATACAACCAGCTCCCATGGACACTCTCAGCATCGATAGTGGACCACAGGAGTCGCAAGAGATCAATACATCGTTCCAAACATTCTCCACGCTGCCACCCTCCCCAATTTCCTCGGCAATACTGGACACATTGCCCAAGGACCTGTTGGCAGCCTGGTCCAATCTCGGCGCAGAAGAGCAACGCCGTCTCTGGGTGGCAGTCGCTCTGCTTCCCCTGTACGGCCTGGTATACGAGGAGAAAAAGAACAAGCTCGCCTGGGCTGGCGAAAGCGTGATTGCCAATGGACTGAAGCTGGGCACGAGAACGCTCAAGGAGCCAGTCGCCTCACTGATCAAGAGCATCGACTTGCTGTCTCGAGGTCGCCGTGTTCTTCTCGGTTCTTCTGACGAGGTGCAGAACAGTGAAAAAGAGCTTGAGGCAATGCTACGTCTCCCTCCAGGACTCAGCATCCGGTCTCAGCTGGCTATGTTGCTGCGCAACTCGAACGTCTCTCATTCACCGCTGCAATTACAACCGGAATCGGCCATATTGATGACCTTTATCGCTGAAACACTAAGCATTTGGCAAGCGAGCGGCCGTTTTGACCACGATCTGGACACAATGGCTCAATGTCAGGACAAAGTGCGATCGCTGGCGAGCGAGTACGCTCATTTCTGGCGCACATTGCAACAAGGCGACTTGATTGCCCGTGCAGAGGAAAGACCGTTGCTGGATGGCACCGCTCTGACAATGGCCCTGGGCTGTCACCCGCGACTGATCCCAACCATACAAGCTTTTGTCCTGGCCTGGCAATTTGATCGCAAAGCGGGGTCGTCAAGTGAAGAGCAAGCACGACTCGAGCAAGAATGCACTGCATGGCTCAAAGCAGAATGGGACAAAGGCGGAATTGTCCCGACGGAACAGAGGCCAGTACCTCCGTCGACGTCTAAAAATGACAAGGCAAAGAAAAAGGGCGGGGTTACGCCTGCAACTTCCGCAGACCGTCGAAAACGTCAAAAAAGCGAGTAATCAAATTAGTCTATTCGCTCCAGATACGTGTGGGGCACGCTTGGTGGACTGCGTGATGCGGGGTATAAATGTCGAACGAGGGCCACCTCTACATGCCACGCCAGACGTTGGAGGCTTCTGGTTCATCATCGTCGTGGTCGGCCGAGGCAATGTACTTTGTGTGGCTGTCCTGTCGGTTGATGCACAGCGATGTCGTGGGCAGCACAGTCCATTTCGGGAGCCATCTGCTATCCGTATCTAGCCAGACAGCACGCTGATCGTACAATTCAATAAACTCTTGATCCATGCTACGACTTTTCGGCCAGCTAAAACGTCGGTACTCGTCAAAGATGGTGGTCAAACTCCACTGCTGCAGCTTCCTCAAACATCCGATCAGGCAGCCCGTTCTGTGCTTGCCCTTGTTACAGTGTATCAAGATTGGGTGGTTCCGCCGATCCAGGATGGTGGCGAGCGCAGCAGTGATTTTGTCGGTAGGAATCGAGACAAACGGCTCCTTGTTGCCGGGTATGCCGAATTGGAAAAAAGTGATGCCGTTCTGGTCAAGAAAGGTGGTGTTACTGCTCGGGTATTCTTCGAGAATCAGCGTGAGCACTGAGCGTAGGCCCAAGGTGCGAAGAAACGGAAAGTGTTTCTTCTTGGGAAAAGAAGAGCGATAGACGTGCGAATTCACCATGGCGAAATTGTCCGGAGGTAAAAGCTCTTCTTGAAACTCATCTATGCCAGGTTTTTGTAGTGTGGTGGCAGCTATTGGTGGCACGGATGGCTTTGTGCTGCCGTTCGTATTTGGCAAAGTAGATTCTGGTGCAGTCTTGGGGCCATTTGAGCGGGAAGGAGACATTGGCGGAGTGGCTGTAGCTGTGTCTGCGGTACCGCTCATGGTGGGTGAAGTAACAAAACGCGAAGGCACCGGTGGAGAAGATGAGGGAGTGAATGCGGTTGTACGGCTGGATCGAAGTGCCCCTGTGCTAGCAGCAGAGCCGGAGGGAGACAGCACTCTCCTGCTTGAACCATTGTAGCCCAGTCTCGACGAAATGCTGTCATCTGGTGGCAGCAGGGGTATTCCAGCGGAACGCACCTGAGGAAACGCGGAAAGCTGCGAGAACCAGGGCAACTCGTTCTGCTGAGTCGCGTCATCACCTATTGCCGCCGCCGAATCTGGCGATGTACTCTGTGATAGAAAGTCGGATGTGTTCGATACTGCTTCTGTCGTCACTGACTGAGGCACGTTGAGGCCTGATTTAGCAGCGACGAGAGCCGCATCTGCTTTCACATCCTCTGCGACGATCCCGTTGGATGGCACAGGATCTACGTAGTCCGTCTCATCGCTGTCGAAGCGGATCTGATGCTCGCTCAAGATACGACGGAGGAAGTCGTACGGGCCGGGTTGAGGCTGTCGGGGTACGGTTGGGTTGCGTCGACAGTAAAAGTTTGGTGGGTCTTGGGATCCATCGTCTGATGCCGAGGCGTGCTCGGCTTTGTCCTTGCTTTTGCCCATCGTGGTGCTCCTCTTCATTTGCCCCAGACGTGGGGACAGGGACAGGCAGGGCAAAGGTGTCGTGTCGATACCCGACTCCCGATATTCCTTTTTTTTTGGCCGAATTTTTGTGCGAAATATTGGACGACATTTTGCTTGTTTCCACCAAAGGCTTCCTCTGTCATAACCTCAAACAGTCATGGCTCAAGGCTTCAAACCTGCTAAGGCCAAAAAGGCGACCAGAGCACCGGCGTCTTCAAGTACCAACACAAAGACAGGCCCGAAACGTGGCCCTCGCGTAATCGCGCCAAAGAAGAAAGCTGCCGTCCAGGCCCACAACACAAGACGCAAGCAGACCGGCGCCACAACAGCGCGCATAGAGCAAGAGATGGCAGGCAGAGCGCTCAAAGGAGGCCCCCTAACCATCATGAAGACCGCAGCTGATGGAGACGCCAGCAAATCCAGCACCAACGCGAACAAGAAATGAACTACACCTCGCGCACGGACAAGTAATCTCATTGTAATCATAGCACATGCCCCACTTTCTCATGACAATCATACCACGCTTTCGCAGCATACCACCCTCTGCACTGTCTCGACGGCGCGCCGGTGATGTGCACACTGCACACATGCCACACAGTCGCCAAGAACGTAAGAGCAATAGGATGACATGTTAGACTTGAGATATGAAAACTTCACGTGACGTGTCCACGACGCGAGAAATTGGCGGGAAAGTGCGCTGGGTTGCGCGCCCCATGTCAACCAACACACCCACCCAATTTTTAAGCCTGAAATAACACCCGACTTTGTCGACTCAGCACTGCCAAGGCGGATGGGATCCGATACCGATACCTGTTGCAACATCATCTTTTTGTGACTATCAAGCGGATATGCCATCCTCCTCAGCGCGACGTGGTGGTCCTCTGGAAGAGTCGAGGGCAGCCAATAGATCTATCTCAGCCTCCTTTTCCGGCACCAAACCTTCGATATCCGGTACTTCGCGCAAGAGCACTTCGTCTGTGCCCTCGTCCTCCAAGTCACGCACGACATCGTCCAAGCACAAGAGTCGTTTCGACGATGACGATGACATCGAAGAAGAAGACGAGCAAGACCACGACAGCTACGATGATGATGACGACGACGACGACAAAGAAGACCAGCGTAGATCAGGCAAGAGCAAAGTCGCTTCGGCCAAGACACGTCCCTCTCCAGTACAGCACGAGACATCTTCACGACAGCCCTCCGGCAACATGAGCAGACAAGTCTCGGGGTCCAACACTGTCAACAATGCCAACAAATCCATCCTTGCGCGTGGCAACCCGAACGCATCCCTTCTCATGGGGGGTGGCGGTGGGAATGCTAGTATGGCTTTCCAGGCATCGCGTATGGCGGCTCTAGCGCGCTCACATGCGGCCTCAGATGCTTCCGCCATTATGCGACCGCGTGGCCAAGCTCAGCCTGGCATGCCAGCTGCTGCCGCCGACCCTACGTCTGCCAACCCGGTAAACGCAGCTGCAGCTTCTCTCCGCGTCGATACCTCCAGCTTCGAGGAATGGATGAAAATGGCCACCGACAACAAAATCAACTCGACAAACACCTGGTCGTTTGCCCTGATCGACTACTTCCACGATATGTCGCTGCTGCGCAATGACAGCGGCGACGGCAGCATTAACTTTCAGAAAGCGTCGTGCACACTCGACGGGTGCGTAAAAGTATGGACGTCTCGAGTCGACTCGGTCGTGGTCGAAACCGGCAAACTCCTCTCTGGTCTGCAGGACGATCTCGACCAAGCTTCGGGAGCCAGCAAACGCTCTAAAGACGCTGGTGAAGCAGGTGCAGACGACGACGACGATGACGATGACGGTGAAGATGGAGATCAAGGCACCTCGAAGCAGAAGAAGAAAAAGAATCGTGAAGCTACGCTTGCCAAGAACTTTTCCCAGCTGCAGATCAAGAAATTTGATCTCGAGTTCACTGTTGACCCCTTGTTCAAGAAGACATCGGCAGATTTTGACGAAGGTGGTGCAGGAGGATTGCTCATGAACCATCTCGGTGTCGACTCGAGCATGCGTGTCGTCTTCGACGCTGGCGATGTCGCTGGAGTAGGCGACGATGATGACCTGGACGCTGGTGCAGATGGCACTGCTGAGCCCGACACCCGTCCGGCTGCAGCTCGTGAGCTTGTCGACCTTACCAAGCTGCGGGAAAAGCTGTTCAATCCCCAAGACTTCCACGATCCGGACAGCATTCCCGAAACCGCCAGTCAGCTTTTGGCGGGCCGAGTACTCTGTCCAACACTGTGCAACTTCCGCTTCTCCAAAGATGACAACACTCCATTTGGAGTTGGCATGGACGACTTCAATGACCAAACATTCCATGCTATGGACTCCAATTACACTGGCAACTTCCGTGCTTCGTCGGAAGACTTTGGCGGCGGCGGCTTCAACGACGATATGAACCCTATGCTGGAAGGTGCTGGCTTGGGCGATGTCGACTTTTTCGCCAACATGGGTGCCGGCGAAGGGCCCGGTGACGATGATGACGAGGACGGTGGCGGAGACTTTTTCGATGCTTTCGAGACTGCGCCCGCACTCAATCACGGCGGTCGTGTTGTCATCGATGGCACCACTGGGGATGTCGATGGCGGTTACGGTCCATTTGACCCTTCTGCAGGGCCTTCTTCGGAACTTGTCATGGCCATGGCCTTCAATTCGGAGACGGGACAGGCGATGGAAGACGGTGATGGGGACAATCCTGGCCTCTTTGACTACTTTGATCAGCGTCTGATGCGCAATTGGGCTGGACCTGAACACTGGAAGCTCTCACGAGTCACAGGTCCTCTCGGTGCAGGAGCCCTCGGTGGTGCCGAAAGCGCGGCTGCCAAGGCCGAAGCTGCACTGGCACGCAAAGAGAATAAGAAGAGCAAGGAACCGTTCGTCATTGACTTTTTGTCAGAAGAGGGTGCAGTCAACTCAAAAGAGATATTTGAGCCTGCCAAACAGGCCGCACTCATCTCTTTGCCCGCCAGCGCCAGGGCAAAATCGAACAGTTCAACACCTGCCTCAATCAGCAACAAAGATGCGTATCTGCTGCCTGAAGATCGCCACTTTAGCTCGAAACAGCTCCTGCGTTTGTTCCTGAAACCCAGAGTGGCCATCAACATGCGTCGTAAAGGCGGTGCTGTGCTGGGCAACAAGTTGGTCGATGATTGGGCTTCGTCGCCAGACGACGATGTGGATGCTCTTCAAGGTGCTCTCGGCAGCGCTGACGACGGCGGAATACCATTTGATACACAATTCTTCCACGACGCAGATGATGGTGGCGATGGTGGGGTCGACGATGGACCTACTGGCGTCAACGTCAACGGCGACTTGGAGGACGAAGACTTGATGCAGACTATGCAAGCGCTAAATCGCGTCAAGCCCGAATATGTCAACTATGCCAAGAAAGCGACTCGCGTGGACATCAAGAAGCTCAAGGAGAACATTTGGAAAGAATTGGGCATTCCGCAGTCGACGAACACGCCTGACTTGTCTGCAGCTTCCTCATCTGCAGGCGACGATGATGATGATGACGAGCCGACAACACCGACAAAGTCGATCGGACCTGCTGACAAGGTCAAGACGTTCAACAACGTCATCAACGGTCTCAAGAAAGCGTATACCCAGGACAGGATGGAAGAGATCTCGACGTCTTTCTGCTTTATCTGTCTGTTGCATCTTGCCAACGAAGAAGGACTCGCGCTGAGTACGGGCGCGGAAGCTAGGATGGAACAGATGCGCTCCAAGCGACAACGCAGTGCGGCGATACCGGCCCTGAGCAACGGCAGAGTCATTTCCAGCAGTCAGGATGACGACGATCTTGGCGGCGAGCTGGAGGACGTCGAGGAAGGCTATGAAGAAGATGACCTGCGAGTTGGCACTCTCGAAGCGCTGCAAATCGCCAAGGATCCGAAAGCATATCGATCAGCATAAGCTCCAGTCATGTACATTAGAACAAATGCGACTGTCATTGTATAAAAGCGTCTTGTCTGGGTATATGCGTCTAAGTATTGGAAGTGGTGAGTTTTGGATTGGTCTGCGGGGCGAGTAAGCCTTGTTCCCTCTCGATCCACCACTTGGAGTCCCAGCCTTCGAATATGAGCGCCAACTCCCGCTGGCTACTAAGCGGCGAATCGGAGCCGTGGAAGCCGTTTCTCGTGTCGCCAAGGCCGTATCTTGCGCGCAGACACGATGGTTCTTCGTACTTTGCCCTATACGCTTTCGTTGGACCAAGCATGGTTCGCCAATGAGTAATTGCCTTGGGCCCATACAGCGCGAGAGCGAGAGAAGGTCCGCTCGTCATACCCAGTATGAGTCTGTCATAGTAGAATTTGCCTCGATGCTCTGCGTAGAACTTGTGGGCATCCTTGGACGTCCAAAACAGGCGCTTGGAGCGGGCCACCTGTGCCATCAAGAGTCAGCTACGGACTTTTGCAGAGCAGGCTTGGATACCTACATTCAGGCCGGACTTCTTGATTTCCCTGAGCACTGCGGAAACATCAGGCTGGTATGCACACACTGATGGCTTGATCAATGCCAGAGTGAGTTGTAGGTCATTTGTGCTGATTTTGGAGGCATCACTCGACGAGTGACGAGTCAGAGTCCTGCTAATCCGGGGTATATGAGATGACTGAGGTATCAAGAAGCTGGACAGAGCCAATCTGGGCGGGTGTGCCAAGTACATGCGGGGTGGAAGGACGACAGCTGGTGACGTTCCAGCTGCGACTGGGATAGCCGATCTCCGAATGCCGAGATCCGGGAAATGGCGAACGCGAGATGCAGATTGAATGTCGGATACTGCAAGACCTCTCGACCATCATCATCCCATAACAGGTCCCATAACAGGTCGCGCTTCAGTGTCAGCTTCACCTACGCAGATTTGCCCGGAGCGTATCAGGACATCAGATACGGAACAGCGGTATCAGATCTTGATCTCTCATCAAAGTTGTCCGTCAAAGTCATTGGCCCTTTCACGCATATGTGGACATCATAGCTACACACCACATCCTGTCACTGTCCGAGACGGAGACAAAAGATGGCGACCACGGCGAGTGTGTACAATACGTCTCGTACAACGCGCCAGATCCTGCGCCGGCATCGCAAGTACAAAGCTTCCCTCGTCTTGCATCTCCACAACAATCACTTTCGCTTTGAAAGACAGAATGGCATGTTTCTGTTTGACAGTCCTGTCAAGCAGTTCATCAAGTACATCCGCGACCAAAAAGTGCCAGCCGATCTGATCGATGTGCTGACAGAGTCCGGCGTCCAGTTTTTCGAAGGTTGTCTGCTCGTCGAAGTCCATGATCACCGCAACCACACCGTCGCAGAGCGTTCGGGTCTGTCTGGCCGGGATCTGGATCGTCTGAGTGCCGGCGTGCACGGTAATTTGTCGAAAGGGGGGATGCTCGAGCCTCCAGATAGCTCCGACTCGGATCTTTCGGGCAGCGGAGGACTCGCCTCTAGCCTGTTTTACCTGCAAGAAGGCGGTCGCTATGGTGCTCGCAAGTTGATCGAGTCTGGCTCTCAAGGACGTGCCGGTGGTAGTGGGGCGGGTGTGGAAGTGTATAGAATCGTACTCCATCCTACCTCGGAAACGCTGTGGAGCGACATCAAGATGCTGGACAGTCTGGCCGGAGGCACATGGACCGATCAAGAGGCGCTAGAAGTGGAAGCCAAAATTTTGGCCCTTACAGCACCGCCGTTGTGTCTTGCACCCGACAGTCAGGCGACGCGAATTGCGAATCTGATGCTAAGCTCAACGGCACCACCAAGCGCCTACAATCCCGGAAAAGACTCACCCTTCAAGACGGGCAAGAAGCGCACGGCCAACTCTATCGAAATGGAGAAAGAGGAAGCCAATCATCAACGCCGCGAGAAAATCATGCGACTCATGGAGCACGGACTCAAGTCTTTTGCGCCCATTGGCACAGCATCCGCGTCTGCGCCAGCTGCTCAGTCATCGATCGGCTCGCAAGCCGGGGCTTCTTCAAGCACCTTTGTGCCAACCTTTGGCAGAATGGCCTTTATCGAAAGATGGCGAATGGGTAAAAACATGGTCGGTGGACCACATGCACTTGCCATGGGCACTCAGGGTTCTGGAGCTGGGTCAAAGAAGGAAGCCAAGACGGACAAGGACGATGGCGATGACGGAACCGGCGCGACTGCGGCCAAGAAACCTGCGAAGAAGAAGAAGAAAGCTCAACGCGAAAAGGAGGAGGCCGAAGCTGCCGCCGCCGCCGAAGCGGCCAAGAAGAAAGCGGAGGAAGAGGCGAACACAGGGGCCAAGAAGCCTAAGAAGAAGATGACGAAGAAGGAGCGAGAAGAGAAAGAGCGTCGGGAGCAAGAGGAGAAAGCCCAAGCAGAGGAACGTGAACGGCTTGAGAAAGAAGCAGCGACACTTGCGGCAGCCGCGGCAGAAGCTGCTGCTGCTGCATCCAATACCGCCAAGCCTGTCAAGGGTAAGAGCAAGAAGAAGCAAAAGGAGGAAGCAGCTGCGGCCGCGGCCGCTGCTGCGGCTGCATCTGCTGCTCTCGCTGCCGCTACAGCAGAGAGCTCTGCGCCCGAAAGTCCCGACAAGGACAAGAAACCGTCGCCGAAAAAGACGGGATCCAAAAAGCCGGCGGGTACAACGACAACCGGCGGAAAGAAGCCCAAGTCTCCAGCCAAGGCTGAAAAGCGGACTAGCAATGCAGCAGCTATGGGTATGAACGGTTCTGAAGGGGTAGGAACGCCGCTGATGGGCAGCGCAACGCCGTCTGTGCAGTCTACGCCGACAGCAGCTCACCGTGCTGTCCCATCGCAACAGCAGCATCAGCTCGGCATGTTTGATGGCAACATGCAGAATGCGCTCAACAACGGGCAACCAGGAATGGCGGCGTACGGAGCCGCGAACGCAAACGGCATTGGTTTTGGCATGCCGATGATGAACAACGCCAGCAATGGATATCCAGCTACGAGCAGCGCCATGCAACAAGCTCTTGGCAATGGGCAATTTGGTGCAGGCATGCCACAAGGGCTAGGACTAGGTGTCGGATTGGGCGGCAACGCGAACAACATGATGAACTTCCCAGGAATGAATATGGGCCATCACGCCCACCATCCTGCTCTGTCGCAAATGATGGGTCTGATGCTACCAGGCTCCAACGTTGCCAACTATGCCAATCAGCAGCAACCACAACAAGCGCAACAGCAGCAACCACAGCAGCAACAGCAGCAGCAGCAGCAGAATGGCGGCGGGGGTGGAGTTGGAGATCTGCCTGTCGGAGTTGGTCTCTCCAACCTTGGCAATTGGGGATCCGGATGATGACGAATGAATCTGTGCTTATTGCTCCTATCTGTATCTGTAAAGTAGCATCTCGTACGCTTGTCTATGTCGTAATTGTATACAATTTTGTTGCACTGATGGTGCTGAAAGACGGTAGGTTAGTTGCTACTTTAGCGAGCGGTGGTGCCTCCGTCGAGAGTGAGAATGGTGCCTGTCGACCAGGGAGCGTCGCGAACAAAGTACCTGCGAGCATATGTCAAGGTCAGAGGTAATCGCTTGTTAGAATGGGAGTAGGGGGACTTACATGACTGATTTGGCAACGTCTCGACCGGCTCCACGGTGAGGCCAGTAAGTGGGACGCTGAGCGCTGATGTGGGGAGGAATGCTGGACGTCATGGCAGTGTCGAGGTAACCGGGGCAGATGGCATTGACATTGATACGGTGAGGAGCGTAGTCGCAGGCCACTTGACGTGTGAGATTGATGACGGCACCCTTGGAAGCACAGTAGGCCGGCTCGCTCGGTCCGCCAATCAGACCGTGAATCGAGGCGATCTGGACAATGGTGCCTCGCGAGCCTCGTCCGCCTTTATCAGTCTCTTGCCGCCCGAAAGTCGGGTCAGCAGGACCAACCTCATCGGCAAACGAGGGACGCAAGGGCACAGCATCGTTACCAGACCCCGTCAGTGTCATACTGTCCAGGTCCTCCTCCACATCACCGGGCAGAGCTTGTGGCTCTTGCTTCATCATTTGCTCGACCTAGAATCGGACTGTGTCAGTAAGTTGATATTGGGGACCAAGCTGTGTTGTCTACGCACAGCAAGTTTGGTACCAATAAAGCTGCCTTTTACGTTGATATCCATCATGCGATCAAAGATGTCGAGCGACTCTTCCTGAATGCCCCCTCTGAGGTATGAAGCGGATCAGCTCGAAGTTCCAGGAGTCTAACTTTGGCCTCGAACTTACGAGAACGAGGTAATTCTGCATCAAATCGAAGCGACCGTTGTCAACACTCACCTCTCTCTCCACGACAGACAAAGCGTACATACCCTGCATTGTTGACCAGACTGTTCGCAAATGACTGGTTAGTCAGGATGCAGCACTAGCAGATCTTGTAGAAGCACTCACATGTCTAGGCGTCCGTTTCCGAACTGGACCGCCTTGTCGATGGCCGCCTGAAACTCGGTGTGAGAGGTGACGTTGAGCTGTTGGTACTCGGCCTTACCACCGAGACTGGTGATGAGCTTGTGCGTAGGCACATGCTTGGATCCGTACTTGGTCTGGGTGATGGCATCGATCGGATCTGGCTTGAGATCGGTGCACAAGATCTTTGCGCCAGATCGGGCAAGCAACAGGGCGGTCTGACGTCCAATGCCGGAGGAAGAACCGGTGATGAGAGCCGTACGTCCCACCAGGCTGAGCGAGGCAGGCAGTGCGTTTGCAAAGGCGGCAAACGACATGGTGTGTGAAGATGGTTTGCCAAGAGTGTGAGTGTGCGCACTGACACTGACTGCATTGTCGGAAACAAGATCTGCCTAAACGTCATTTTGGGAGTATTCTGGATCAACGGATTTCGCCGGTCTGCATTTCAGGTCCCCACACACAAGTCACACTTCCAAAGATTAATTGCCGCGTGTCGGAGAGCTGCCCGATGAGCGTTGGACCCTGAAGCTCCGAAGCAGGGCGACCCGCACGAATAGCTCAGATCTGACTGCCCGCAGTGCCCGATCCATGACCCTCTTTTTTTCGCTTTTCTTTCGCTGTGTTTCATTATTGATGCAAGCCTGTCGGGCCCATGATGAGCGTTTAGCTCCATCCCGCTTATGCCTCGCTCCGTGTGTTGGCGCTACTTGCTGTCACACCTCTACCTCACACACACACACACACACACACGAGTCCGGTACACAACAGCCCTATCTCGATCTCCCCCTTGTGACCCACAAGCGGTCGTTGCATCATACACGGGTCTAGGCCGCGGCGTTGTCCCTGGTTCCCTCCCATCCACGCTATAGCGTAGATCTTTCCCCTCCCTTCCGCTCCCCCACGATCTTCTGTCTTGCTCTCCCCGCTGCACCTCGTCTCCTTATTCGTACCTCATTCATCTCCTGATCTGATTCGAGAGAACCGCAGTGTCGCGGTACCTGCTTGGATTTGATTTATCTGCCGAGGCGCGGGATCCGAAGTGTGGTGCAAGTGGCTCACTCGCCTACGGACCACACTCGTCACACAAAAAAAAGCCTCGCTGCGATTACTTGCCTCATCACAACTTTATTGCGCCCGCTCGATCCTGTCCGCCTTTTCCTATCAAACCCCCTCATTGTATTACCTTGTCAGTCACATCATTCGGTACTCTCTCTACCCCCGCTCCCTTCTGCACATCACCACCGCTGTGATCCGCGACTGACGAATCAGTCTCGCTCTCTATCGCGTGGGGCTGGCTTCATTCTCCGACCGACGACCGGGCCAAAGGGAGAATATTCAAAAGTCGAATTGGAATCATAGTGGAACAATTCCTGCCCTGCACTTTCGGCAGCAGAATTGACTGCGCCTCGTGCGTCTCGCAAGTCGCAACAATCCCTCGGGCGACGCGCCAAATTTTGCGATCGGCAACACGCTGAACCCTCCGGAATATTCTTTTGGCTGTGAATCCCGACAAGCTCACCATCCCCGATCGGATCCCCGATCTGTCCACCATCGCGCCTATACCCCACCAACCTTCCTCATGCATCAATGAATCCCGACTCTCTTCCGAGCACCCCGCACCATGGTCTCGCTCGGCCAAGCTTGGCTCTAAGCTTACCTGCGGGCGCACAGTCGAGGTTGGGCTCAACAAGCCCTTTGCTTATCGTCAACGGGCCCGATGATACTCGGTCAAACGTGCCTCCATTGAGCCAACCAGCCATGAACGGCGCCACCTCGAGCACGTCAGAGGTCGATCCAGAAGGTGACTACAATGTCACTTCAGGCTCTTTGCAACTCAGCAGATCCGACTCGCAAGAGCTTGGATCAACAGAGGCAGCTACCTTGCAAGGTCTTCAGCGTGCAACGGCCGCTCTCGAATCAATCAAGGAACAGGAGCAAAGACGCGAATTATCAGCGGTCGCCAGAGCTCGCAAAACGGCAGCATTCCGGAGTCCGATTGCCACCTCTGTACTGTACCGCAGCTTTGCGGACACTCCCACTTCCAGGCCCATCTCTCCGCAGCTTCGAGATGCTTCTTTGACTGTAACCGCAGGCTCCTCACGTGCTACGTCACCCAGTCGTACACCATCGGGCCGTGCAAAGAGACGCAAGAAGGAACGTTTGCCGATACCTTCCAGCAACCCGTCTCTGCTCGGTATGGATGCCAATGACCGACGTCGCTCGGCCAGAGTTGCAAAAGCGTCTGCCACCGTGCCAGTCGACAGTGCATCTCACACTCCCAACCTCTCCCAATTCGGCTTCTCTCCTTTCCTCGAGAATCTTGTGATGGGTGCTCGTGAGCATGACCGACGCACGAGATCTGGAGTTCGCGCAACACGTCCCGCTGCTGCCTCTACAAAAGCTAAACGCCCACCCGCCAAGAGTAAAACAAAGGACAAGGAGCCTGACTTGGACAACTCGGAGCTCGAGGCGAAGAAAGAGTATGTCAAACATTGACCGGTTGATCTCGTAGCGCTCATACTGACCTCCTTGTCGTCAACAGATTGTTTCGTCAACTCTGCATAATGTCCTACCAGCTCCAAGCTGAGCTCGATATGGTCTCGTTCAGGACACTTGACCAGATCGAAGCAGATCTTGACACACCGCCTCCCGCTGACGTCGCTCTCTCTACCGCCAATGGTACCCAGTCGCATCTATCTTCCGAGGGGCGCGGCATGTTTATCGATTACACCCAGACAGAGCCCGGCTATTCTCAACACATTGACTCTGGCTATCGTCGGCGTGGCTTCTCGCCTGATTCTTCTCCAGAAATCTCGCTTGTGGATAGCATGAAGGCCCGCGTCCCTGCATACCCTTCTTATCACAATGACTTCAGGGCCCGGAGGATGGACTCGGATGCTGCCTACTATCCGGCTTCGCCGCCAAGCCCACGTCCGAGTCGCTCCAATATCATGTCGATTTCAGCACTAATGGACGGCCCAGCGCCAAAACGACCGCGGTATCATACACCTACGCCAGAGCCGCAAATGACCTGGACATATGAAGATGACAACGCCAGCCAAATTTTGGCAGAGCTCTTGGCAATGAAGCCAAAACTTGACACAACCGAACTCGACCGTTTAGTCCAAATCGTACAGCTTGCAGCCATCGACATCGACCTTCCGTCTCGAGCAGGTACCCCTTTCGAGAACGAAGAAGCACATCCCGAGGAATCGCTCTCGCTCAATCCTTTGCATACGCTCGACGTGCAGCAGCTGTTCGACGCGGAGGAAGTTGAATATAGCCAAGAGCAGTCAGCCTGCGGTGAGCTGTACGCCAGCTTGCCACACCTGTCTTCCTTTGACGAAGTGGTGGATGAGTGGAGAGCCAGTCAGCTGTCACGCCTTCGGCTCGAGCTTCAATACAGACGCTCCGAAATCGAGCGCATCTGGACGTGCGATCGAAAGCTGGCATGGTCCAACTTCATCAATGATCGAGCTGGCGAGCTGTACCGCAAGCAAGCGTTGCAAGCGCATCACCAAAAATGGAGCGCGCAAATGGAGCTGGACCTACTCTGCGTGCATCGACGCAAGACTCGCGCCCTCGGCAAACTCACCGAGCAAATCTGGCTTCCCAAGCATCTAGATAGTGTCGAGGAGAACGAGAAGGAGCTGTACGCCAAATACGGCTCCTTCGTATATGGCGCAAGTCACACTGGTCTTGACGATCCCCTTGTTCGTGGAGATTTGGACAAGCTACGACTAGCGCGCAACATGCAGCAGGACGAGCCGGAACAGGTAGACATAGACATGATCGGACCTGCGGACGGAACAATCGGCCTTGAGCAAGTTCTTTCTGACGACGACAGCTCCGTTTCCGAATACGAATCGGACTTCTCCCTATCCTCTGGTATTTCTTCGCTGCCATCGTTTACCTCTCTTTCAGCTTCGCCGCTTTCTTTCGGCAACAAGGGTGCAGACAATGAAGAGACCGCTTCCACAAGTGTCAATGCCGAGTCGGACGACGAAAGTGATCCGATGGACGTTCGCGGCGAACAGGATGAGCCAATCGTCAATGGTGATGCGTCACACGCTGCAGAGCCATCAATCGCTGAACCAGCCCCTCACCATCACTTGCCGGGCAGGCAAAAGCGAAAGAAGCCGCCTCCGCCAGGGGCTCGACTGTGGAAGCAGGGCCAGGTACAGCACGACGAGCTGCCGATCGAAACTAAAGCTGAACCGCCGCAAGAAATCTCTGGTCACGCTGACCCTCATTTCTATTCAGCTCCGTCATTCACCACACCCATACTCAAAGGAGACGACAGCGCGCGGCGACAACAGCAACAAGACGAGCACGATTGGCGCTACGCCGAGCAACAGCAAATGCTGTACGAACAGCAGATGTACGGCTACGAGCACCAACGACATTTCTACCACGACCCGACGCAACCTCTGTACTATGCTCCGCACGAAATGCGGCACGAGAATGGCGATGTTCAACAACAACGGCAATACTATGCCTCTTTCCACCCGCACCAGCAGCAGGTTTCACCACATGCTTTCGCCCAAGTCCCAACGGTGCACCACTCGCAACGGCCATATTAGATACCATCACCTCACTCCTTAGTGATTCGAGCAAGTCTCGCGTATGAAGTCACCGTCTTGTATTACTACCCAAACATTGTGTGCGATACAGCGCCGCCTGACAATGACTGTGCTGAAACAAAGAGAAGAGGCTGTCAGTATTAAGCTCGACTGCCTGATCTGGAGCTTGCGTCCCGCTTGAAGGTGTGCCTCTCTCTTCTCTGGGCTTTGCGTCTGGTGCTTCGGGCCGGCGAGGGAAGGACGTAGATCAGACAAGGCTGAAACTTGAATGTAAATTTGATTGTCCTCAAGGTGATTAGGACTAACGAGATTCCTTAGTCAAATATGTTTGATCATCATATCGACGTCTTCCCTCGCGTGTCGAAGTAGCGGCGGCGCAGATACCTCGAGCGCGCGCCCGAAGAGAGAGAGAAGCGGCGGGGAAGCGGTTCAGACTTACATGACAGCGCTATGGTGGTGAGGACAAAGAAGTGTGTGTCGATTGAAAATCTTCTTTTTTGGTGTCGCGCAAAGGTGAGTCGCATGAGTCGATCACGGAAATTAATCATGTCAGATCGATGGTTTTTACCACGAACCTCCAACCTTTAACCCTTTAATTAACCTTTAACCTCGAACCTGTAATTTGTACACCTGTAACCTGCAACCTGCGCACCTGCGCACTTAACCTGCAACCTGCGAAACCTGCGCATATCCTGCATCCGGGCATCCTTGATCGTGCAACGAAGCACGATAGTAGGACACTAGTAGCGTACGAGCGACACACATTCAGACAGAAGGTTGTTCAATGCTATACTCTTGCTATTGCTTAAGCTCTAAACATGTCTGTGCGTTCTCGAGACTGTCGAGTGCAACAGCTTGTTATAATTCAGCAGCAGCAAGGTGGAAGCTAGGGATACTAGGCACGTTCGGCACCTGTGCATCATCGTCATCCTCCCTTCCGCAGGCTAGAGAAAACTTGGTAGGCGATAGACTCTTGGCCCTCGCAAGCTGTGCTCGTCGTACTGCCGGGCTGGGCGGAATTTTGGCACCTTTGACAGCACCCGAGTTGGACGCAATTAAACCCATGTTGAGCCCGAGACCGAGCGAAGTTGAACCTGGAGGCCGCACCTTTTTGACGGGTGTGAAGGATGCAGTTGTGCTAGAGCGAAGCATTCCGCTGCTGCGCGACGTCTTGAGAGGCGATACGGCATCCACCTGAAGGGAAGGAGGAGGTGCAATATTCTGCACGCTGTACGAGGGCGAAAGTGTCTGACGTGGCAATTCTGACATGACAGCTAGCGATGATGTTTTTCCACGCATTGTGCTCTCAGTCGGCGAGGATCTCTGGGAGGGATCTCTATTTTCTGCATCCTCTGAGGCATCATCATCGACATGCCTCGATTTTGAAAGACTGGAGAACGCGCTCGTAAAGGAAGCCGACGTGGGGGAAGACGCGGCAGAGATGGAGGACAAGCTCGGACTCGCCAGCGACGCGCGTGGTCTGCGGACAGCCTGCGCCGACGACGAAGTTGATGCGGTGTCGAGCGACTTGCGCGAAGCAGCTGAATTGAGTAGCGACAGGGCCGGGGAAATTGCACGCGGCTGTAGCGACGCGCGTGGCTTCAAGGGGGAGGGAATGCGAGGTCGATCGCGAGAAGACATGCCAGGGGGATTGCGTGGCAAGACATGAGCTCCCGTAGGTCCTGCAGATGAAGCAGATGGATGAGTCGCAATATCCAGCGAGCGGAACGACGCTATTGATTGACGCTGTTGCAGAGTCCTTCTCGCACTTTGTAATGCCGACGAAGAAGAGGGTGCACTCTCTGCATCACTATTGGACTGCGCAACGCCCCTGAGCGGCAGTGGTGGCGCTGTTTCGAGCGAGGATGCAGTAGCTCGTCTGCGAAGCTCCACTGTCGAAGCGCTGTGTCGCAGACGACGAGGTGACGGCTGTACTGGAGCATCCGTCGACTGTATTGGGGCGGGATCAGAGGAAGAGGCGAGTGGGGCGGTGACTCTTCTTCGATTGGCTTTGGGCGTGTGCGCCCCCGAATCTTCGTCGCTAGGTGGCGGACTCACGCTGTTGCGTGCTGACGCTTTTGGCGTACCAAGCTGCTCACCATTCGAAGCCAAGCATGCGCTGCTACTACTAGGCGACGTAGTAGCGCTTTTGAGCATCTGCGTCCAAAAGTACCGGAACTCGAGACACAGCAGATCGGTCTGCTTCAAGGCGGAAATCAGGGTGCTGGCGATAGCGGCTGGTGCAGTAGACGCCACCGCATCAGCGCATTTGTGACTGAGCTGGATGATTTGCTGCAGCCCGCCCATATCTGCAAAGCGCTCTTGCGAAATAGTGCTGTCCACCAGGACGCACATCAGAAGATCAAGTGCGAACCCGGACGGCAAACTGAGGTTGGTGCTGCTTGTTTCCGTAGTGGGTGTCATTGGAGTAGAGAGTGGTGAGAGCATGCAAGGCAAGAGACGCGTACAGTAGTCTGCCAGCACGATCTGGAGAAGAAGCTCGAGCGACGACTTGCGCTGCATGATACGCTTAGTAGCCGAGCTCGACAGCGTGACGCCCTGCAGAACGGTAAGACTCATACAGACCTGCGTGAGCGCCTGCTGGATTGGCTCCAACTGTTCGCTTTGGGCTGCTTCTGATGCTTCTGAGTGTGCTGTCAGCTGAAGATGCAGTCTGTACAGCAGCGCTAGCAGAGTCTCTGCCAGACTGTAGCCCGATACGCCCTGCAAGTTCCAGAATGTTGATGCTGTGTCAAGCCCAACAAGATTGAGGGCACTGGGCCGTGTGTACTGTACAAGCGCTCGCTCAATGGTGTTGAGAGCCGCAATTCGCTCTGTTGGTGTCGAAAGAGGAGAGTTGAGGACATCGGCCCATGCTTCGAGTGTGAGCTGCATCTGTGCGACAGTACTCTGCGAGCCCGAGTCGCGTTTGGCCGTTTCGAACGGCGGTTCTGGCGGCATGGTTGTGGAAAGAGACGAGGAGAAGCTAAGCGCTTGAACAGGTCATGACCCATAAGACCTGCATACGGAGCTGGAATGGGCGTTCGGTCTGGAGTGTTATAAGATCTACGCTGCATTCAAATGCCAATTTTGCCCAATTGGACAGATCAACATCCCCCCCCCATTGTGATTCAAGTCGCGTCAACACGTGACCTCCACCTTTTTTTTTAGCGGCCGCACATAAGGTGTCAGATTGATCCTCACCACCTCACGAGTGCTACTCGACGCATACCATGCTCTTGTCGTCGGCTAGTAGTCTGTCATTGCTGCCGTCTGACGAAGAGAGCTACTCGTTCCACTTATCGCTACTTAGTCCGAATTTTTCCGCGAAGAGTGGTGGGCTTCAGAGCGAAAACGCTCAAGTGCCGGTGCTGAACGACATCTTTGACATCCTGCCAGACACTGCCATCCGAGGGCAGCACAAGGACTTGCAGCAGGCACAACGTCGATATCACAAGGCCCAGCACGCTCAAAAGCAAACAAGAGCCCCTTTGGATATCAGATTCGGTCCAGTTCGGATCGATTGGGCAGACAGAATGACTTCAAACTTGCCATCGACGTCGGCGCAACAGTCTCAGGCAACGGCTTCCACATCTACCTCCCAGTCTCTACCAGCAACGTCGACCAAGAGAAAGAAGAAGCGCGTGTTTCACTCTCAGCAGCCACAGGTCGCAATGCCAATTGCAAAGTTTGAGAAAACTGACTCTTTTGAAGGTGACCCTGCAGATCATAGACAACTCGCGTCTGTTGGCGAAAACTTTGAAGGGATGAACATTGGTGCCACCGAGGTTGCTTTCGGCATTGTACATCTCTTTCGCGACAAACAAGAAGCTATGTCCGCAAAGGAAGCGCCGTCTGAAACCGAAAATCAGGTTCCAGATGCCGATGTTGGCTCGATTGTCGCAGTCCTTGCAGTGCCATCTCACATGACAGCGTCCGACTTTCTCTCCTTCGTTGAACCGGCAGTCGAGGCAGTGACACAGTTGCGCATGATTCGCGACATGCTTCCAAATCGATGCATGGTGCTCATCAAGTTTCGTGATTCACAAGATGCTCAAGATTTTCACAAGATGTTCAACGGCCAGCCTTTCAATGCAATGGATCCGGAAGAGATATGCCAGGTGGTCTATGTCACGTCTGTCAGCGTGTCCAAGCAGAGTACGCTGCCGTTGACATACCCCACGTTGTCAAACTCTGACCCTTGGCCGCTCCGTGCTTCAGTCGCGCCCTCCGCCTTTGGGCACGAATTGCCAACGTGTCCCGTATGTCTCGAGCGTATGGACAGCTCGGTTACTGGACTCATGACCATCTCGTGCCAACACACATTTCACTGCTCTTGCTTGTCAAAATGGGGCGAATCTCGCTGCCCGGTCTGTCGTTATTCCCAATCCACACATCGCACAGCGCCGTCTTCACCCTCCCGCCGCCTCCGCAAGGGCTCCAAGCTAGGAGCAGACTCTGACGACAGCGAGTCGGAAGAGCACGAGCTGAGCTCATGCGCATTGTGTGAGACACAGCAGGATCTATGGGTCTGCCTCATTTGCGCTTCTGTAGGTTGTGGAAGATACAAGCAAGGCCATGCTCACCAACACTTTGACGAAACTGGTCATCTGTACAGTCTGGAGCTCGAAACGCAACGCGTGTGGGATTATGCTGGAGACGGCTATGTGCATCGCTTGATCCAAAACAAGGCCGACGGCAAGCTTGTCGAACTGCCCTCTGCTTCCTCAGCTGCAGCAACCCCGGAACGATCTCGACGGTTGCCGCATTCGGACAGCTCATCCATCGCACAATTGCGCGGCAGTGCCTCAGCACAGCAAGATCTTGATTCCGCTAGCGGTGCCAGATCCAGCTTGACAGGATCGCGTGGTGAGCAGCCCGCCAGCGGCTCTAGTATCGCAGCCAACGAGAAGATTGAAGCAATCGGGCTCGAATACTCCTATCTGCTGACCAGTCAGCTCGAGTCGCAGCGCCACTTTTACGAAGAGAAACTGGACCATGTCCAGGCTCAGCTCAGTGCTGTGATGGACAAAGTGACTGCGTTAACTAGCAAAGCTTCCGTGGTCGACTCTCTGACAGCACAGACTGCTGAGCTGAAACGCGATAATGACACGCTCAGGCGAGACAAAGAGAAGGCAGACAAGCGGGCAGACAAGGCACTCGAGATTGCACGTCGCTTCGAGGCCGAGATCTCTGCCGAGCGCTCCATCAGCAAAGGTCTTATGACGCGGCTGGAAACGTTCCAAGCGACCAGGCAATCGCTTGATGCTCAGATTGCCGACCTTACGGAGCAAGTCTCGGATCTCATGTTCTTTGTGCAGGCTCGAGACAAGGTGGATCAAGAGGGTGGGGAAGCCCAAGGAGGACAGCTTGAAATAGGTCCCAACCCCAACCCCCCGAACGACCCCAACCCTAACTCTGGCTCTCATCCCAAGCCCAGAAAAAGAGCTGAAAAACAAAAATAGGAGATGTTAGACCTAATAATGTTAGATCAGATTTGCTGCCCCATGACGTTAATGACGTTTTTGGTCCGGAATATCTGTGCGAGCATGACCAGCGTTGCTGACACCTCTGCACAGTAACACCAACCACCTCTGCCACAATGTCGACCAACAGTAGCAAAGATGCTGAGGTCAAGATCGGCGACTATATTTTGGAGCGACTGGTCCAGCTCGGCTCGCAGTCTGTCCAGGGTGTGCCCGGTGACTTCAACATGGGCTTTTTGGACCTGATTGAAGACCACCCCTCCTTGACGTGGGTAGGAAACGCCAACGAACTGAATGCAGCGTATGCTGCTGATGGCTATGCACGTATCAAGCACACGATTTCTGCCGTTGTGACCACGTTTGGTGTGGGAGAGCTGAGTGCGTTGAACGGCGTTGCTGGTGCCTTTTCCGAGCGTCTGCCAGTGATACATATCGTAGGTGTGCCGAGCACGGCCGCGCAGGGAATCCACTCTCTGCTGCACCACACGCTGGGAGATGGCAGATTCACTGCATTCACAGCCATGTCAAAGGAGATCTCTGTCGACTCGGCCGTTCTCAAACAAGCCCAGGGATCTGGCGATGACATTGACCGCATCCTAGTCACCGCCATGCGTCAAGCCCGGCCCGTGTACCTCGCTCTCCCTACCGATTTGGTGCATGCTACCATTCCACGTGGTAGTTTGGACACACCCCTCGACTACAGCCCGCCCGCGAACGACAAGGATGCGGAAAAGTACGTGCTCAAGGTGGCAGCCAAGCACATTGCCAATGCAAAGTCGGCCGTCATTCTGGTCGACGCATGCGCAATCCGTCACGGCTGTGTCGAGGAAACGCGCCAGCTCGTCGAGCAGTCTGGTCTGCCTGTCTTCAGCACGCCCATGGGTAAGGCGCTGGTCATTGATGAAGCGCACCCGCAGTACGGAGGTATTTACGTCGGCAACC
Organism: Farysia itapuensis; assembly: GCA_023212645.1. NCBI lineage: Eukaryota > Fungi > Basidiomycota > Ustilaginomycetes > Ustilaginales > Ustilaginaceae > Farysia > Farysia itapuensis. The sequence goes on along the minus strand of JALBYC010000008.1, from coordinate 192,298 downwards.
TCACCGAGCCCAAGGTCAAGGAAGTGGTCGAGGGCGCAGATGTGCTCATCACCATCGGTTCGCTCAAAAGTGACTTTAATTCGGGCAACTTTACCTACCGCACTCCCAAGGAATCCACGATTGAGCTGCACTCCGACTATACTACGATCGGGTATTCGACCTACCCAGGTATTGGCATGAAAGGACTCCTACCGCAGCTCACTGCTCTACTTGCGGAGAATCGAAGCACCCGGCTGGAAGAGACAAAACGGATTCTGCCCAGCTTCGAGAACGTGCTTCCCAAGGAAGATGGCAAGTATGCAGAGACAATCACACAGGAATGGCTGTGGCCGCGAATGGGACAGTTCTTCCAGCCGCACGACCAAGTGGTCGTAGAGACGGGGACCAGCTCGTTTGGTATGCTGACTGCCAAGCTGCCGCACGACTGCCATTGGGTCTCGCAGGTGTTGTGGGGGTCTATTGGGTGGTCTGTCGGCGCAACTTTGGGTGTAGCCCTTGCAGCGCGAGAGAACAAGCTCGGCCGTACACACCTCTTTGTCGGCGACGGAAGTCTGCAACTCACCGTGCAGGAAGTTGGGACGATGATTAAAAACTCCCTCACGCCCTACCTGTTCATTCTCAACAACGACGGCTACGAGATTGAGCGACAGATCCACGGACCAGAGCGATCGTACAACAACATTGCACCATACAACCACTCGCTCCTGCTCGACTTCTTCAGCTCCCCCGCCCAGTCACAGCCCCGATCTCTGCCGCAAAAGGTCATCGACGCCGAGGTTAACACGCAGTCGCAACAATCGCACAAGTTGGACCTCACGCCAAGCAAGAAGGCCTACCACGCCGTACACACAAAGCAAGAACTCGACGACCTTCTCTCAAGCCCAGCCTTTGCCAAGCCAGACCACATCCGGGTGATTGAAATCTTCATGCAACGCGGCGACGCACCCTCGCCCCTCAAGAAACAGGCCGAAGCCACTGGCTCTGCTAACAAATACTAAAGTATGCACCACCTCATGTAAATGGAATGCTGTTTGAATTGTCTGACTTTCGAATTCGCTAGCGAAAGCTCTACTGGGTCTTGACCTTGTTCTTGGCCTCACGCTCCGACTCTTCGCCAAACACGTTGATGTCCCAGTAAGGAGCGTACGTGTAGGGAACATTGAAGCGGACCTGGCCGAGCTCGGTGAAGAGACTGGTGACTTTTTGGTAGTCCTCATCCGAGAGCGTGATCTGCTCAAAGTTGGACTTGATGCGCGACTCAGTGACAGACTTGGGGATGACCGAATAGCCTCGGGTAACGCCCCATGCAATCAAGACCTGAGCGGGATCTGCGTTGAGTTTCTTGGCGACTTCCGAGACTTGCGGGTAGTCGACAATCTTGGTCTTGCCCGACAGGTTGTTGCCAAGGGGGCTGTATGCAGTGAGGTGGATGTTGTTCTTGCGCGAGTACTCGACCAGCTCGTCTTGCGGCAATAGCGGATGCGCTTCGATCTGGTTCACGGCAGGCGTGACACCAGTGGCCTTGCTGACAGCTTCCAAGTGTTCAACGGTAAAGTTGGAGACACCGATAGACTTGACCTTGCCGGCCTCGCGCAGGTCGATGAGCGCCTTCCAAGTGTCGACGAGCGAAGTCTGCAGATCCAGCTTGGCAGTCTTACCATCCTCGCTCTTGGGGAGCAACTCCTTGCCGGCCTCGAATGCGACGGGCCAGTGAATGAGGTACAGGTCGAGGTAGTCAATGCCAAGCTCTTTGAGAGTCTCATTGTACGCAGCCTCGACGTTTTCAGGCTTGTGACTAGTGTTCCATAGCTTGGAGGTGATGAACAGCTCCTCACGCTTGACCACAGAGGGGATGACCTTGGAGAGCGCTTCTCCCACCTCGTGTTGGTTTTGATAGATCTTTGCCAGATCCAAATGACGGTAACCAGCTCGAACGGCGATCTCGACGGCATTGGCCACCTCACCCGGCTTCGAGAGCCAGGTGCCGAGGCCGATCTGTGGGATCTTGTTACCGTCGTTGAGCGTCAAAGTCTTGTTGAGTGACATTGTGTAGTGAGTATGTGTTGGAAGAAACAGGCTAGAAGAAATTGGAAGAAGGTTATATATTGTCGGAACAAAGTGGAGCGAACACGTCCGTGCGAACGTGCGGAATTTGGCCGATGACGAAATTGACTGCCAAACAGAAGTTTTGTGCCATAACCTTCGCGGTTGTACCATGACGGTTGATCATCACACAAACACTTTGCGAACAGAAAGAAATTCATGTTTCTAGGGATGTCATTAGAGGAAGCAGTGCAATTGTGAATAGAGCCTAATCCTTGTAGCCGGCTTGGCGACGCTGACCTTTTTGAATGCTACGGTCTACGCGGAAGCCTTTGGCCTTGTAGTATTCTTCTTCTCGACTTGTGCCATTGAGGCTGTCTGTTGGAATCTCGCCGCGAACAGCCACGCGGATGGCATGGCGACGAGAAATGCCGACATCTTCGTAGATGGCAGAGTGAATATTGGTGCGGTTGTCCCAGATTGCCACATCCCCAGCAGTCCATTTGAAGCGGACGCTGAAGTCGGTAGCCGTGGAAACGTGATTAGTGAGGAAGCTGATGACAAAGTCGCTCTCCGCTTTGGGGATGCCAGGGATGTAGCGGCAGAATCCTGGGTTGAAGAATAGGGATTTGTGGCCGGTGACGGGATGTGTGCGCACAAGCGGATGTTCTGTCTCGATGGGCGCGCGTCGCACAGTGTTACCAAATCTCGCTGCGCCATCAGCCTGATCGACAGCCGAGTGGATAGCCGTCAAGCCCTCGAGGTACTCTCGCATCGAGTAGGATAGTCGGTCGTATGCGGCATAGCCGGAAGCCCAGAGAGTGTCACCTCCGGCCTCAGGGGATACGAGTAGCTTGAAGCTGGTGTAGCTCGGTGGATTCACCTCGTACGTTACGTCTGAATGCCAGAGATCTGAGCGCGAATGCTGGACTGGGCCACGATACACTTTTTCGCCCTCGCTAGAGGAAGGGTGTGCGTATACGACATGCACCTCGTCCAGATCTCCGCGGGCGGGTACACCTGTTGTAGCATGCTTGTGTAGTGGGCCCCAGTATCTGCCGAGAGCCAGCTGGTCTTCCACCGTCCACTTGTGCTGTCCGCGGATGAAGACTACACCCCGTTCAGCTACAAGCAGAGCCAACTCGTCCTTTTGCGCATCCGTCAGTTCGCCAAGTTGAATTCCTTCCAATTCAGTGCCAATGGTCTGCGTCACATCCTTGACAGCTGATGCTGCTCCAAACAACGATCTCTTTTGAGGGTCAGCGAACAAGCCTCGATCCGTGGGCGGGGCAAACGGCTGATACGCCTCCCAGTGTACGTCCGGGAAGTATGGCTTGAAGTCATTGTATGGATAGTCGGCTTCGCTCTTCAGAGCGCCCTGGTCATAATGCTCAGATGAGTAGGTTGTGTCGCGGTTTGTGTTAGCATTGACTTTGGCGGGTTTTGCGTTGAGAGGAGACACGGCGCGTCTTTCGGTTGCTACAGGTGCCATGTTTGCGTTTGCGTTTATGAAGTTGGGATGGCTCGAGCAGAGGGGCTAGCAGTAGGTTATATAGCCCCTGAGCGTAGCGCGGCTCAGCGCAGTAAGCATACTTACTGACTCAGTGGGTTGCGTGACTAAGTCCGGCCAGCTACGCCCCCGCTGGCTGTGTGGGGTAGGGTGTTGCGGTGTCGTATGCCGAGTTCTGGATGGCGTAACTTGACGTGTGCATTTGGGTGAAGGCGTCATCCACCGCTTCGGCCTCGCGTCAACGCCGTACGCTCTGGCGTGCTTTGTATTCACATTTTTATATTTTTTTGCACACTGCCTGTTAGACTATAGCGCCCGATTATCTCGCGCATCGGGTCTGAGATTAGTTCTTATCAGGGCAATATGCAGGGCGGATGTCGGCTAGTGCAGGCTGGCATTAAAGCCTTATCATACTCACCGCGCTTGAACGACCCCTCCCCAAGTTCCCAACCCATTTCCCCATGTCCGAGACCGTTGCATTATCTCGCATGTCGATGCGATCTGAGTGTGCAGCTGTCCCGCCTTACGCGCAAAGCGACAGCCTTCTCAGTCTTCCAGCTCATGTTCCCAGCTGAGTTTCATCAATCTTCCGATGCTCGAGATCTGACGTTCCACGCGTCGGATCGCGTTCGATTTCAAATGCCCACAAGCTTTAGGTTAGTCTCGGAGGAGGACCAGCGTTTGCGGTCAGCCCTGTACGCCATGGCTGTCAGCGGACAGGAGTTGCATCGCACCTAGTCTGTTGCACGCAACGGACCTCTGGTAGCCGCTCTTCCTTCGTGAGAGATCCTTTATATCCGCCGTTGTCTGGTATCGTCATTGTCCAGTCCCCCACATTTCGTTGCCCTGCTCGCAAACAGACTTTTGCTCAGAGACCGACGCAGCATTCGCCTGTCCTGCTTCGACCTTCGCAACCGACCCTCGAAAGCGCGTGCGTGTGTCTGTGTGGTAACACACATAGATCAGAATTTTGCCAACATGAGTGGCTCACCGTGCAGGTCGCTGTTTGATACAGCGTCAGAGGCGGGAAGCTTCTACAGCGTTTCTACCGCCGCTACTTCTGTCCATCGCTTCTCGATCCCTGCTTCCATTGCAGAAGACGACGACGGCGAAAGCCACGAAAAGGCTTCGTGGTCGCAAAGAGGCAGCAAGCAGTTCATTTCGACCAGCACCTACGATCGACCTCACCGACATCTAAAAGCGTTGCCGCAGACGCCCACCATGAGCAGCCGTCCGTGTTCGACTTACAGCAGCAATGACCAGTACTGGCGCTTGTTCCCGTTCCCACCCACTACCCTGCCAACCAAAGCAGCACCATATTGGTGGGAAGAGGCCGCTGATCAGCCTACGAAGCACGAAGATGTGTCGAGCAACGAGGCAGCCTGGGACGACTCCGCCAGCTGTGTCGACGAGATGATTCATGACTCCACAGAGCTTGACGCAAGCCCAAGCACGTCGGCAAAATCACAACAAGAAGTGGTCGACGATCTTCGTCGAGAGGTTCAACGCCTGCAGCTTGCCCTCGACCTGCAGGCTCTCCAATTAGAGCCCGCAGCACCAAGACCATTGCTGCACAGGTCTTCATCATCCCTGGACGAGCGTAAGCGCATGAAGCCGTCGGTGCTCTTCTCAACGTTGTCTTTTGCGTCTTCGTCTACATCCTCGTCTTCCTCCACGTCGTCATCCTCTCAATTGACCATCAAGCCACGCACCTCACGCCATTTTGGCACGCTTGACACACATTCACTCCCATCAGTGCCGAATCCAAACCGTACATGGGTGGTGAACAGCAGAGTTACTGGTGACAGACAGGCGGAAGAAGCACTTGAATACCAGCCACGCCTGTCCTCAATCAGTACAGATCGAGGCTCGTCCCTTCAATACTCTGATCCATGCCCTTCCCTTTCTGCCGCGAACACATCGACATCGGCATCCAGCGTGCGTTCGATAGAGATTCTCGCCAAATCAGAGTCCCCACTGCCTGCCGTGCCGGCGTCGAAAGGAAAGATTGCAGTCACACGCCTCGTCTCCGCACTCAAACCCACCGCGTTCGGATCTCACGACGAAGCGGATAAGCAGGTAACGCGGGTCAGCTGGTCGCACAAGCACACGGGCAAGATGGAAGTACCCAAAACAAACAAGCTCCGACAAGGACCCGGTCGCGGCCGTACCATCATCAAAGCACCCCCAACAGACGGTAAAATTCCCGTACCAAGCTGATGCCTGTGCAATCAAAATGCTGTATTCTGCGCGCACTAGTGGAGACGATTACGTGGTAGTGTTTTTGAGTCTGGCTTGAATTTCTGCGTAGGTCTGGTTTTGGTGGTGGGCGAGGGTGTCGTGTGCGGGGTGGTTGGGTGACTCGCCGGGCAGCCACCCGCCTTGTGGGATGCCGTTGGCGTACCGTCCTGGCGCCCAGCCGGTCTCGCTCCTGCGCTCGGCCTCGTCTGCCGGAACGGCTGTCACGCCAGGGGCTGTGTCGTGAACGTGAAGATGCTCCGGGAAGTTTCGGAAGGAATCTAGCGCAGAGCGGTACGAGGCATCTAGACCTTCACGCACAATGTGTTTGCGCCCACGAAGCCACGAAGCGACTCGCGCCATGTCGCGCTGCTGAAGCAACGCCTCGTCGTCAGCGCAGTCAAGGGCGTCGTCCTGAATCGTGGTATCGCCCCGCCCTTCGAGCGACAGAATAGACCAACCAATGACCATCATCCCCGGGGGACGCTGCTCTCCACTCCGTTCGAGCGCCTCGACGATCCCATCGAGAGTGCTTGCAACCATACGCTGATCCGATGAACTAGCGCGCTCGATAATGGCGATGGGTGTATACGGCGGGAAAGCAGGTCCGTCACGGTCGCCTACCATGCTCGTGTCATCGCCGTTTGCATCGAGAGCTGCTGTGCCAATCAAGGTCTTGACCACAGCTTCGAGCCGAGCTACACCCATGAGCACCACCAGCGTCCGACCACGCTCGTACCCTGGCAGTCGCACCTTTTTCCCGCCCTTTCCAACACCCGTGCACAGCACCAAGCTGTCTGCAGCCCCACGCTGTGTCACTGGAATACCAAGCAGCGCAGGCGCAGCAATGCTCGAACTAATCCCCGGTACGACTGTACACTCGATGCCCGCATTGCGGAAAGCCAAGACTTCTTCCCCACCTCGTCCGTAGACGAATGGATCTCCTTGCTTCAGACGTACCACTGTCTTGCCCTCCTCGAGTGCCGCTTTGAGCGCCTTTGCGATCAGTTCGGACTGTGCACCCTCGGCGTTGCCCGGGAACTTGCGTGCGATTTCCAAAGGCGTACTGCTGGGAATAAGCTTGAGAATAGAGGAAGGAACGAGCTTGTCTGACAGAATCAGGTCTGTGGTGGCAGAGACAAGCAGACGGTAGGCGAAAGTCGTCAGTAAACCCGGGTGTCCTGGCCCAGATCCGAGTAGGTATATATGTCCGCGTCGCTGCGAGGGGGACGGCTGGGGTGGACGAATGTCGAGCGAGTGCTGGGAACGCGCACGCTGAACACCGACCGACCCGCTAAGCGGCTCTTTGGCCCGTCCGCGACTCGGTCTCTCCCCGCTCTCGGTTTGCTCCGAGATAGCCTGAGACGGGCCGTATGCCTGCGAGTCCTCGCCGTACGCTTTGAGCACTTGTTGCATCTGCGACTCATGCAAGTCGCCAAGGTACTCGATGGGCCAGTACTCGCTGATTTGAGCAACCCATCGCATCCGTCGCTTTGTGCGTTCCGCCGCCTCCTCACGCCGTTTCTCACGCTCTTTGGCGACTTCAAGGTGCAAGTCTTTGATGCGCAATTTTGCAGCGGTGCTTTGGTCGATGGGGTTCTTGGGGTGGAGTTGGGGCACAGGACTGTTGAGTGGGGTCGTGTCGAACGATAGATCCTCTTCTTCTATCTGCGCGGTTCCGTCGTTTGCCGGTGTTGCAGGTACATCGATTTGATTTCGAGCTAGATCGCGCATGATCCCTACTTTGTCCACTGCGTCGCCTACGTTCCGTGGAAGGGCACTGACAATCTCACGCCGAATCCGGCCGGCGAGCCGACATCCGCGTCCATTGGTAGTGACAGCCACCTGCAGAGAGCTGCTGGACGACTTGGTCTGCTCACTGCTTGGCGAGACGCAAGGGAAACGGTAGCTGGCAGGAAAGGAAAAGTCACATAGCTCTGGCTTGTCAGCCACATTGATGGGTATACGACGCTTGCGGCATAGACGGCTAATCAATTTTGCTCGGGAGTAGACAGATAAGGCCGGTTCTGTCGAAGACGTAGCACGATTGCTCGAAACTTGACTGGCATCTTCGTCTCCTGAATGCAAAGTGTCGGTGACACAGACGGCAAAGATGGCATTGACCGAATCAGAGTCATGACTTGCGTCGTAGAGGTCCAAGATATGATTCCACTGTGCCGTGATAGCGTGTTGGGTGGAAAAGCAAGCTGGATCAATGCGGTGGTACACGACGGAGCCCGCTGAAATGCGATGCCGTAGCTCAGGACATGCTTCGTGTCCCTGCAGATCTGCATCTACCGAATCGGTGATAGAGAGGACGACAGGCTTGATACCGGCTTCTAGACAAGCAAAGCAGCGCGAAGCAGCCAGCTTGCCGGTGCCCAGCACCAAGACAACCCTGCCAGGTGCTGGACGATGCGACAGCAGTAAGCTTGCTGTCGGTTCAGGACACGGAAAGGCGTCACTGTCCAGCATCGTCGACATGCGTGCGATCCAACGGGTATGCACAATAACCAAAAAAAAATAATGGTGGTTTGGAAGATAACCTTGATAACCATCAATTTGCCGAGCTCTCACTCACACTTCACCGAGCGCGCGAGCGCGCGAGCGCGGATTGACAATCACAGCTCTAACACAATCACAGGCAGAGAGGACGCAGTGCACGCAGATGGAGTGCTAAGAGAGCTTGTATGTATGCTGTGAATGATGGTACAGAATGTTACAGAGACCTTGGTCGATTAAAGAGCGGTGAGTACTGGCTGGCAAAATGTAAGATGGCCGGATCAGATCTTATATCCGAGCGAGGCCATGCATTGACGATGACGCTTGACCAGCTCCTCGCACTTTCTCGCTGATTCGCCGTCCTCTTCTACGCTATGTCCAAACTTGAGAAAGCAGTCGTCTCTTGCACTTTTCGTCTCTGGGCAAGCGCAACATCTGTAGACAGAGAGACATATACAAATGGTTAGTTTGCTCATCATCTGCACCGCTTGATATTTTGAACTCACGGCTTGATGCCCTTGGGATTGAGCTCTGTGACAAATTTGTTGGCCATCTGTGGTGTTGCAGGCTCGATTGCTGTCGGCATGACGGTAGTGTGGCAAGACGATGGTAGCCTCGACGACAGGGGAAGGTGGCTGAACTATGGTGCAATAAAATCGGACGTTCGGCAATTTGAACTGTTAGACTCACTTTTTGTGCTTTCTTTGTCAGATCCGGCGAATTCTTCTCAGGAAGCGCGGAAGCCGGAAGTCTATAGGAAGATGACTTTCGAGAAGACCTTTTCGTCTGCCCCACCATCTTCATCTCACGGCCCACTGCCTCCTTTGATGCGGCTTGCTTCGTCGTCAAAGAGAGTCTTGCCGTATATAACACAGCTTCGCAGTCCGTTTCGTCCCGCCGCTTCACTGCCTTTCACAAACATACGTCTGTTTCACAGAAGGCCATCGACAACGTCTATGGCAGCTGCTTCCATCGCAGCCTTCTTCTCCCGCCGTCTATTCCACCCTTCTCCCAGCGCTAGCATGGTACAGTCACCTTCTCAACATGGCAATTTTGATCTGGTCACCCGAGCCGAGCTCGCCTATGCTCCAGGCATGTATGTCGAAAAGTGGAAGTCTCGCAAGACCGGGCTGACAGTCATGTGGGCCAACTTTGACTCGCCACTCCTCAATTGCTACATGACGGTCGCTTCAGAAATCTTTGAAGACACTGGCGTACCACATACACTGGAGCATCTCATCTTTCTCGGTTCCGATTTGTATCCATACAAGGGTGTCTTAGACACCTTGGCCAACAGGGCTTTTGCCAGTGGAACCAATGCATGGACAGCAAACGATCACACCGCCTACACACTCACAACGGCAGGCTCGGACGGCTTCTTGCGCATGCTACCAGTCTATCTCGACCATGTCTTCTTCCCCACACTTACAGAAGCAGGTTTTGTCACCGAGGTATACCACGTCAATTCCAAGGCGCAGGACGCCGGTGTTGTCTTCTCCGAAATGCAAGGTCGGGAGAACTCTTCAGGGGATCTGATGGAGCTCAAGGCACAGCGTATGCTCTATCCGCCCACCTCTGCCTATCGCTCGGAAACAGGCGGGCTTATGGCAGCTCTGCGCAAGCTCAACGTCGACAAGATCCGCGATTATCACAAGCAGTACTACGCCCCACACAACGCGGCGCTCGTCGTCTGTGGTCCCTTGGAGCGCGCACAACTGCTCGACACACTGGCGCCCGTCGAGGAACGACTTGTCGCCAAACGTGATGCACACGCCACCGGACCTAAAGGATGGAAGCGACCCTTCGTAGAGACGGATTCGGCCAAACCTCCCACGATCGATGGAAGCACCTTAGAGCAGCCTGGTCTCGACCCAGCAGACCCTCCTGCTCATGGAGACAAGCCTGACCCGAAACGACGCCGTGCCTTTGTCGATTTCCCGGAAAAGGACGAGAGCGTGGGCGAAGTGCAGCTTTCCTGGGTCGGGCCTTCGTTCCAAGACTGGCTGACGTCGGAAGCTGTCAACATCCTCAGCACCTACCTCACCGACTCGCCCGTCTCGGCTATCCAGAGAGCATTTGTCGAGCGAGATGACCCGATGTGCACCGATGTGTACATCGGTCTGTCGGACAAGGCTGGCGCATCCCTCATCTCTGCCTACTTCTCCTCCGTTCCCGCCGAACAATTGGACAAGCTCGACACACAATTGGCCCAGCTTTTGAACGAGATTGCTCAGCAGGGGATCGACATGGAGCGTATGAAGATGATCATCAAGCGAGACAAGCTCAAAGTCCTCTCAGGCCTTGAGACCAAACCAGCCGACTCGTTCGCAGACCTTCTCATCACTGATTTCCTGTATGGAAAGCGCACCGGAGAGGATTTACATGCTGCGCTAGACGACATGTCGCGTTACGACGAGCTGCTTACCTGGTCCAGTGCCCAGTGGGTTACGGTTCTGCAAAAGTACTTTATTGACAATGCTCGTCTCGTCGTCGTTGGTCGACCGTCGGCGGCGCTGTCTGACAAGCTCAAGGCTGACACCAAGGCGCTCGAAGCCGAACGCAAAGAGAAGCTCGGCCCTGGTGGACTCGAACAGCTGGAACGCAAATTGGAAGATGCCAAGCAGCAGAACGACAAGACGATCCCCGACGAAATGCTGCGCAACTTCAAGATCCCGAGCACAGACAGTATTCAGTGGATCCCAGTGGGAACTGCGCAAGTGTTGCCCAAGGTAGACGGCAAAGACCAGCTGCAGCCGGCTGAGTCGGCGTACGGTGTCCAGGTGGAGAAGAAGCCGAGCGAGTTGGACCAGCAGGTGCAGGCGCATGTCGACGCCGATCAAGCCTGCCTCCCCTTTTTCGCCCAGTTTGATCATGTCAACTCAGCGTTTGTCTCGATCTCTGTCGTGCTGTCTACCGCTGACTTGCCGGCGGAGCTCAAGGCGCAGATGCAGCTGTACCTTTCCGTGCTGTTCTCGCTACCCGTCGTCAAGCAGGATGGGTCGAAGGAAGCACTTACGTACGAACAGGTCGTCAAGGGACTGGATGTCGACACGCTCGAGTACGATGTTTCGCTTGGAACGGGCGGGTTCGGGGAACTTATCTGCGCCGAGCTGAAACTGGAAAAGGCGAATTACGAAAAGGGCATTGCATGGTTGCGCGACCTGCTGTATGGCAGCCAATTCGCCGTTGACCGACTCAAAGTCTCGATCAGCAAGACGATCCAGTCTCTGCCGGAGCAGAAACGGAGCGGACGCACAATCGCTTCCGCCCTCAGCAGATCGCTCACGCACGACGCAGAAAAGTCAACCAACTTGGCCAACAGTATCTTGAAATTGGTCACCACCATGCCGGCCCTGCAGGAGGCACTCAACACCAACCCGGACAAGGTGGTGCAGGACTTTGAACGGATCCGTTCCATTCTGCTGCGGCCGGAGAATGTGCGCGTCTCGGTCGCCGGTGATGTTCTGTCCCTGCCGGAGCCAAAGGGCTCGTGGGCGAAGAACTTTGTTCAGCCATCGTGGGACGTTAAGCCGTCGCTACCTGTGCCGTGGAGCAAGGACATGCTGACGCCGCTGGGTAAGAACCCGGCGCTGAAAGGTCTCATTACTGCCCTGCCGACGATTGAGTCGTCCTACTCATACTTTACCAGCAAAGGCATTTCCTCGTACACTCATCCGGATGCACCGGCGCTCATCACCACACTGACCATCTTGAACGCCATGGAGTCGTATCTGTGGCGCTACATCCGCGGTGCCGGTCTCGCCTACGGCGCGGGGATCAGCTCCAACGCCGAGAGCAACTTGATCCAATTCAGTCTCTACCGCTCGCCCGATTCGGCCAAAGCATTCATCGAGGCTCGTAAGGTGATTCAAGCCCTGTGTCGCGACAACACTGCCGCTACTACCACCGCCGCCACGACGGCGGCGGAAGGGCAGCAGCAGCAGTTGGAACTTGCCATTGACGAGACTACGCTGGAATCGGCCAAGAGTTCGCTGCACTTTAGCGTGGCCGAGTCCGAGGGGACCGTCTCTGGCGCTGCGCAGGAGAGCTTTGTGGACCAAGTGCTGAAGAATGCGCCCAAGAATCGGGGCAAGCTGCTGCTCAAGGCGGTAGAGCATGTCTCGCTGGAAGACGTGCAGCAGAGTCTGCGCAAGTACGTCCTGCCGCTATTTGATCCAGCGACCAGTGTCGCTGCCGTCGTTGCGCCGCCCAGCAAAGTGGACGAGATTGAGCAACAGCTCTCTCAACTCGGCTACCACATGGAGCGACGAGAAATCGATCTGGGCCAAGATGACGATGATGACGAAGAAAGCGGGAGCGAGAGCGGCTCTGACGAAAGCGACAGCGACGACAGCTCCAGCCAGCGTTGAGACCGCCATAGAAACCACACATGATACAATACATACACATACACACAGACGGAGGGTTTGGCGATGAAATTGCAATTTGGGGTGTGCGCGGAATTAGATCATGCAGAGACCGACGGTGGTAAGACCGGTGAGGCCCATGACAATGTAGGCCGATCGGTAGACGCCCTTGAGGGAGAGAGCGTAGCCCCAGTCCCAGGACAAGTGACGCAGACCGTTCCACGAGTGGAAGGAAAAGGCGAAAGCCAGAGGAGCCTTGAGGGTCGTCTTGAGCCAGAAGGGCAGCTGAGCGATAAAGTCGGTCAGCTCTGCCGTCGACAGAATCTCGCCGAATCCGAGCAACGGCAGACCGGCATAGGCGGTAAAGTAGGCATACAACACTGTAGACACAAAAGCAAAAGGAGGGTTAGAGACCTCTCTGCTGCACAAAAGGGCAGTAGGAACTTACGAACGGAGAGACCGGTTCCGGTGATTCGGTTTGCGATCGACAGGATCCAGGTGATCTGGGGCTGGTAGATGGTGAAATGGGGGGACGATGGACGGAGGGCTCTTTGCTGGTTGAGGAGCTCGAGGTTCTGGCTCTCTGAGAGCTTGTGCGTCTGGGCGGTTGCCGAAGTTGCCGCGAATCGAGCTGAACGCATGAGACCAACGCTGGCCATGGAGCCGACAGACACGCGCGCCGACGCCTGCAGCTGCGAGCGTGCAACTGCCCTCAAGGACGACGAAACAATGGGTCGTGTAACAGCCAGCATGTTGAGTGTGAGAGATGGTTGTAATTCAGCAGCCAAACGCGCACCAAATGTGAATCTCGATTTCCAACTCACAAGTCACAACTCGGAACTCACTGAGCGCGGGCCAAATCGGCTTCCAATTCACAATTGGTAATCCAAAACGTCTGACTTTCATCCGCCATCGCTCACTCACCCCTTATCGTGCGAGAAAGGAGAACACAATAAATTTGCGGGGGGGGAAGATGGATCTCGTAGAAGGGTATAGTGAGGGGGAGGGGCATCGCAACTCCAAGGAAACCTAGACATGCACACCGTGGATGGCAGCAGTGCGGTCGATACGGGCACGGTCGTTGGCCTGCTTCTGCGATCGCAACGTGTCGATCTGGGCTTTGGCCTTTTCGTAGCCTTCGCGCGTGGTGGCCGTGTGCTTCTTCTTGATGTCCAAGTCTTCCAGCGCCTTGTTAAGCTCGGCAACACACTTTTCGTGCTCGGCCTTGGCCTTGTTGAGCGCCTTGGCTGCCTTGTGCTCGTTGGTCGTCGCCTTTTCGTGGCGCTTGAGTGCCTGGACGTCGGCATCGCGCGACTTTCGCATCAGCTTCTCGGATTTCGCCGCGTCCTTCATGGCTCGTTTGAGCGACTTGCTCTCGTTCTTGGCCTCGGTCTTCATCAGTTTGTCCATCTTTTTGATCTCCTTGGGGCTGAGTGTGGAGGCGGGTGCAGCAGCCGGTGCCGCCTGCTGGTGGGCAACAGCAGCTGCACCTGCACCGACTGCAACGGGCGCAGCTACGGCGGCAGCAGGAGCAAGAGCCGAGTGTTGCTCGTGAGAAGCAGCATCAGTAGCGCCGGGAACCTCGGCAACATTGTCATGCTGGACGGGGGAAGCGCTGGTCAGCACGCTGCCAGGTGCGGCACCAGCAGTGGCCGAAGTAGGCTCCAGTGTGGATCCGTGTGCCGATCCGACATGGTCAGTGCCAGCCTGGTCCGCGTTGATGGCGCCGTGCGCAGCATGATCTTGAGATAGAGCTGCCTCGGAAGTGGCCAGTGGCACGGGCGCGCCAACACCAGCATCCGTCGAAGGGCGGACCGCGGCAATGGGTACCGCTTGCGGCATTACATAGTTGGGGTCAGAGCCACTTACCGCGGGCAGGACAGAGGACGGCATGGCCGCCTCGGTCGAAGGTCGAGCGGCGGCATGATCGATGGCTACAGCACCAGTTCCAGCGTTGAGCGTCGGTTCTGGTGCCTGCTCGGCATGTCCATTAGCCTGTGCTGCCGGATAAGGCGTGGCAATCGAAGGGTCTACCAGTGGGGCTGGAGCCACCGAAGAAGCAGCACCGTTCTCGACACCCGTTCCAGCTTCGTGTCCGGCAAGGGCAGATCCGTTGGCCTCGCCGGTGCCATGGTTGGCCTTGATCTCGGCCACCAAGACCGATCCACTTCGAGTAAGGCTTGTCATACTGTTGTTACGGCAAGGGAGTACTTCCAGAGAGTAAGGGGTATCTGTATATGGTATGTGTGTAAGAGAAAGAAAGGCTAGTGTGGATGGATCAGCTTTTGGCCTGGCTCCCCCAATCACAATCACAATCAATTTGGCGCGTAAGAATTGCTAATTTTGGCAGAGAGCGCGCAGTGTGACGTAGGCCGCCCCCCGGTCTAGCCGGTTCAAATTCTACCATGAAAACCAACCAGCCTTTCTTGACACGCTCACAAAGCTCTCGGCATTCCATTTCACCGCAACGATCTAGACCTGCCCTGCCGCAGCATGTAGTATTGCTAGAGCACACTGTCTCCGGAAGCTGAGGCATTGCTATCCTGTTGCTGTTCCAGTTGCAGTCGTTGAGCGACAGTCTTGGCATGCTTGCGAGCAAGATGAACTCGCGCCTTGGCTCTCCTGGCCCTCTTGGCTTGGATTAGGATCTTGGGATCAAAGATCATCTGCTTTCGCGCCTGTTCCAGCTTAGAGGACTCGATGAGGGCAGCCACTTGATCTCTGATTACATGCTCGAAGCCGGCCGACTCCTTTGCAGCGGTCGCATCGAGCTGCATCATGAGGTTTCGTTCGTGTAATTGAGCTGTGCGGACCTCTGATAGTGCACTTAGGGCATGGACGCGCCGCAGGCGCGCCACACGTCTTCGAAAGATCATCACGCTGACAATTGTCGGCTGCACCGGCTTGTATCGTGGCAGAGGTCGATTGTACAGCGTGGGAGACAGCAAAGCACCCGAGTGGTGTGGAATCCTCTTGGGTCTCCTATAAGCCTGGACTTGCTGAACCCAGAAGCGACTCCACTTCCTCTTGTGTCGCCACGTCGCAAACTCTTCTTCCTTCTCGTCGAGCCATAGCTGTGCAGCTTCATCCCCAGCGCGAGCCGAGTCAAATTTGCGCAGCACCTCCATGGCTTGTTCAACTAGAAAGTCGACATCAGCCTTCGATGTCAGACCCTTGTGCTTGCGCATCTCGTAGCACACCTTTGCTCGCCACTCGGGAAAGTCGTTGCCGCACCCCTTCAGCAAGCGTCTGTAGATTTGCCACAGCACCATACGTCGGTGCAAAGGCTCGCGGAAAAAAGGTCGGCCAACTTTGGCCTTCCTGCGCGGGAGGAATTCGCTCAACGACTTCGATGTCGCTTTTGCGCGTGTCGAATACGCTTTCGAGCCTGTAGGCATTGCTGCTGCTGCTAGTGCTGATCTCGCATGAAGGGTGGGACGCTTGCTGCTGGGTGCGCCTCCTCGTCTCGGCGTGCTTCTCTTTCTCGGTTTCTCGTTATCAGCCTGCTCGGCGCAAGACTGGATCCATGCGTCTTCGTCCACGTGCTTGGCTTTCAACCTACTGCTCGAACTTGAGGGCAGGGCTTCTGCGGGGATGTCGCTGCCATCTTTGGCAAGAGTGGCCCGCATCTGAAGAGCGCGAATTTCGGCCAGTTCTGTAGACGCTTGCGCCTGGAGGTAGTACAGCCCGCGCTGTCCCATCGACCTGTGCGTCTGTGATGAGGATGCATATGCCGGGAACGATGCATCACACCATTCCGATGCGGTTTGGCGAGCAGGCAGAGCGCTTGATGCTGGCATCTTTTGCGAAAGTATCCCGCCTGTTTGCTTGATGATTTGCTCAATGGTCAGCGCTTCACCAGCTGGGACTGGCTCGGGATGTGAAGGAGTGATGCACGGATCGTCCGCCTCTTTGCGCAGCACTTTATCGATATCGACCTGCGAGAAGAAGGCACATCCAAGCGGAAGGTCATCCATCTGCAGCTTGAAGGCAAACATGGCGCGGGTCCAGATGTTGGCGATTTGCAGCGCCAACGCGGCACGATACCGGTCTTCGTCCTTTACGAGATACCTCACCTCGTCGTGCACCGAGAGCATGAATCGCGCATTGATACCGTAGCGCTGTGAAAGCCATTCCATGCCCGTGATGAGCAGATGCAAATAGTCAACACCACTGCTCTGCACCACCCAATTGATGCGACTCGGCATGTACTCCTCCGACATTCGACCGTTACCGAAATCCACCTTGCCCAAAAACTTTTTCGTCAATGCGTTCGTCACTCCACAGTCGAGTGCTGGCGTTTGCGGGTGTTCTGACAGAGCGATGCTTTCCAGCTTGTTGAATACGTAGCTCTCTGTCCCACCGAACCAGAACTTGTGGCCGAAAAACTCGGCTGAATGCGTGTTCTGCCCCTTTGTAGCGCGGTACAGGTCTTTGGAGAGCAGCGTGGCATCTTCATTACTGACACTTGGATTGGCTTTGAGCAAGAGATGGGTAGCGTGCTTGATGCCGGCGCCGTAAATGCGCGAATAGTTGAAAACTTTGGCCTGGTTTCGACTGATGCCCAGAATGGAAGCAGTTTTGGAATGCAGATCGGTGCCGAGAGCTTTAGTGCCTTCGAGCGTCATCCACCCGACAGCGGTAGCGCCGTGGACGCCGAACTGTGCATCACCCATGACACTGCAGATCCAGAGCTCTTCCGAGTCTACATCCGCACCGACCAGGCTGTAGCCGGGCGGCGCTTTGACCATCGCCTTGAGCTCAGACCCCACGCGGTTCTTTTTCGCATTGCTCGCTGTCAGCCATGTGTTTTCGATCGCTCGGCGTGTGACTGTGCCCATGCTGACGACTTGCGGTAAGATTATGCCCTTTCGCCGTTCAACCTCGCCTGGGCGGTCGGATCGAGCGCCCGACGCACCTTGGACGTACTGCATTCTCGTCGACGCCTCTCCATCCCACACAACCATCTGCTTGTGTACCCGGTCTCGCACCGCGATCCAGTAGGAACACTGCGCATTGAGATCCAGAGCAGTCTTGGCCGCAGCCCGACCGAACTCGTCGGGATGTTGACTTTGCAGCGTCCCATCCTCAAAATACGGGATAAAAGATTTGGCGAATGGGCTGCCAACGTTAGCACCGTCTCCCTCGCTGTGGGGGACCTTGTAGAACATGGAATCACCAAAGCCTTTCGTAATGGGCGGCGGCTTGGGACGTGAAGTTTTAGAGCCAGAGGACGGCTGCTTCTTTACGGGAGCAGCAAGCTGCTGCAACAGCCCATCTGCAGCCAAGCGGAACGAAAGCGGCTGCTGACGCGTGACCAAGGTAGAGTCGGGTTCAGGATCGTGGCGGTACACCCACCCGTGCTCACGACTGCGGTACAGCGGACAACCCTGCCACGAGATCTTGAGCAAGATGGGTGAGATAGCCGACCGGATCGTTACACTGATGCCGCTGTTGGCACTTTTGTACAGCTCCCAGTACCATTTGGGCCACCACTCTGCGATTTGTGTCTCGAGTTCTTTCCGTGTGTCTGTGTTCATCGCGGCGTCTCCTCTGAGCGCGAGCAGCTCTTCCGTACGCAAGTCCTTGGCGGTCCAATCGAGCTGGCGTAATTGGACATCATTCTCGACCTGGTCGCTGGGAATTTGCCGGCTAGAGTCTGCCACGCTACGAGTCAAGGCTAGTAATTCTTCTTCGCTGAGCACCTTTTTGCCCAGAAAGGAGTCCAAGATTGCAGCGCCGGCTTGCCCAGCATTGCTAGACAGACGTGGTCCGTAAGCTTTGATGGACGAAGCTGCAAATAGACTAGAGTTGGTCAGGAAAGTTTCATCGTCCAGCATCCACCCGCGCAAACCAGTGCGCAAGATGGGCCGGCCATCGAGGTGTAGGCGGAGCAATTGCTGTGCGACCACATTTTTGGGGGTAAAGCCGGATTTCGATTTGTTGCGAACGACACTCTCGCGGTACCAGTGCGGTACTGCGAGGTCGGAAACCGCTGTGCCGTCAGCAAGGGTTTTGAGACGGCGAGGTTTCTTGGGCGTCCAATCCAGCTGGGAGAACCAGGGGTCGTCTTCCCACCACGCTCGTTTCCGATTTGGGTCCGGGAACACCGGCTCAGTGTTGTGCTCATCGACAATCTTTGCACGCTCTTCTGCAATTTGAACGGCTTGATCCCAGGACACGTCTTTGCAGCCGTCGTCTTTGAGCTTTTCGGCAAGTTGGATCAGACGTTCTTGCACCTGGTTGTTGGCGCGGTTGAACATTTCATCGCACCTAGACCTGTACTCATCCCACTCATCGTCGACAGGGAGGAAGGTGGACCCGAGTCCAAACACCCCGGCCATGGTCGCTGGATGCGGACAGCGGGCGATAAAATCAACCCACGTCCGACAAAAGATTTCGTGTGTCGCTTCCACGTCAGAGGCACAGTACGCGAGCAGATGCTGCACGTTTGCCATGAGTTGCTCGCGGGAAGTGGCCTCGATGAAGGCGTCCCGACTCTCCTTGGACACTTTGAGTGGGATACGATGCAGTCGCGCTACGTCTGCGAGCGAGTTTTTGGACGTCTCTTCGAGCCATTTGGACTCTGGGTAGATCGGGGAAGCGGACTTGGCGGCAATTCCGTCCGCGACTTCCTCGCCTACAGGCAGATCCATAGACCACGGTGGCGTGCTATCGGCGGACAAGATGTCTGCTGGATCCAAAGCTAAGGCTTCGAGATTCAAGCCTTCCAGCTGGTCTCGGTCGAACTCTTGCCCGGCGAGCGCATTTTGAACAGCTTGAAGGGTGCCTTCGGCCAGTTGCTTGTCTTCGAGGATCTTTTGCGCTCGTTTCTGAGCTGCTTTTTCGGCTTTGCTCTTGTTGTGTTTCATCCAGGCCGGACGTTGAGGGGATGAGATGCCACGTGTTGCAACGTGGAGAGACATGGTATCGAGCCAACGGGTCGCGCCAAGCTCGAGTGTGTACTCTTCCAGTGTCTTGGCTCTGTCAAACGACACATTGTGGCCGATGACCAGTCGTGGTGCGGAGGTTTTGTCACTAGGTCCAAGCGGGATGAGATGATTTTGACGCTCGTGGTCTTTGCCGCGTTGAAGGAGCCAGGGAGAAAGCCAGCTGTACCATGCATGGCGGCCAACGGCGGTGGCCATGACGGGAAAGGGCCCTGCATGCACCATTGTCTCGACGTCAAACACAAGAGAGTCATCCTCCTTGTCCGGGAAGGGCACGCTGACACCGGGTCCAGCGGCCGAAGCCTGTCCATCCGCCGACCGCAGTATGGGATACTTTGTCCATCCTGGCTCTTCAGACCACGTCACCGGTCTGAGATGCGCCGGTACACGAAGCTCAGAGTCGAGTTCCAGCCAATCTTTTGGGTCAAAGCGGAAATCATCCAGCTGCGTTTCACCGGTATCCTTCTCACCCTCTTCTGGCGGGTCGGTGAGCTTGTGTGCCGCAAATTCGTGCGCCATCCCAAGCCATGGCTGCGCAACTTGTCGGCCAATGGTCCAAAAGTGTTCGCCCAAGTCTTTGCCCTGCAATGGCGGGAGGTCAAAGGAAGTCTGGGGCAGAGTCGCGGCGTCGGATGCTTTGAGGCCGTTTCGGCTGAGATGATCGCGAGATATGCTCAGAGCTTGCGGCTCGATTGGTGGAACTTGGTCCATTGTAGCGGGGAAGAGCTGTTCGTGCAGTCTGCGTGGAAGCAGCTGCACGCCGACCTCGTTTCTGGGTATCTCTTCCTCATCTGTGAGCGGTGACAACGTCGGCGGCGTAGACAAAGGTTTGGCAGACGAGGAAGACTTTGGCGGGCGAGGCGGTTTGCGAGCTGTGGGCAAGTCAACGGGCGTTGCTGCATGATGTCGTTTCTGCTGATGCTGAAGTGTGCCACTGAGAGCGCTCAAGCTGCCTGTTCTTGCGGAAGACGATCCAGATCGCCATAGAGAACGACTGCGCTTGGCACAGATCCCGCATGCCTGAAACATGAGAGTGTCTGGGCAGGGGACAAGGGGCGGCTATGCCTCGTTGATGTCAGACATGGATGCGATGAGGGTGGATTGATAGAAAGACCTCGTTCTTCTCGGCCTCCTTCATTCCAGGGTCCACACACGACACTTCTTTTCCCATTGCCAGTGGGTTTGACGGGCTGACGTGCCCGTCATGCTCGCAGATGCACCAGCGAACAGCGCCCACCAACCGCCAGACTTCCTCATACCGGCATGGAAGAAATGCATGCCGAGCAAGTTGCCGGTACTGACTGTACTTGATGGCACTGATGCCAAAGTACCAGACTTTTACCGCAGAGCTGCTTGGGCTCCCGATGGGTCTTGCATCTTGGCATCGACCGAGTCGCAGGCCCTACACATCCTACGGCTCGAAGCAGCGGACAATGTGTTGGTACGACACAGCGCCATTCAATCCCCGTCTCCTCTGCTCGATGCAGTATGGTACCCCCTTCCTACTGAAACGACCAGTTGGTGCTTTCTCGAGTCCAATCGAGACTTGCCCATTCGGCTGACTAACAGCGCAGACATGAGCAGTATGGCGAGCTACTCGATCATGAACCATGTCGAAAAGTATCTAGCGCCACACTCACTTGCGCTGAGCCCGGATCTGAGCCGAGTGTATTGCGGACTGTGGTCATCGTTGAGTGTCATTCCGCTCTCGCAGCCCGGCTTGAACACACACTCGAGTGTGCCTCTGACAGTCAAAAGGACTTCCTCAAGCGGACAAAGAGGCGTAGTGTCAGCGCTGGCCACCTCTGTTCATCCGACGGATACAGAGCAAGAGCTTGTCGCTGTTGGGACTTACTTTGGCAGTGTGGGCGTGTACACTTTCCAGCCTGACACGCTCCCACCTCCCCCCGCCCAACACACCGCAAACGCACGGCTGGATCCCTACGCTAAGTCCCTGGCGCAGGAAAGCTGTCTCGCAGGGTGGAAGGAAGTCGACGGCGAAGGCATCACGCAGCTCCGCTTCCATCCGCTCACGCCCTACATACTGTTTGTCGCCTCGCGCAAGTCGAGCTACATCTACGCGTACGATTTGCGCTACCTCTTCGGCGGCGCAAACCGGTGGAAGTTCCCACCTCAAACACAGTCGAGCGGGGGAGTCCGCTCTGGTGCTTTACTAGCTCGTTTCACCCGGCCATCCCAAGACACACACCAGCGGCTTCTGTTTGATATCGACTGGACAGGATGCATGCTTGCATCTGGTGACCAGCACGGCGATGTGAGAATCTGGAACATTCACGGCGGCAGATTCACAGATCACGACACAGGCGCAGAAGAGGATAACGACGAAAAGATGGATGTCGAGCCAGATTTACATTGGAGGGCCCACAACGGTAAGTATCTCATACGAGGAACGGACACCAGTGCAATACTGACACTTTGTGATGAACAGATGCGGTCGGCTCCGTCTCATTTCATCCACTGAAGCCATGGCTGCTGTCGGTATCTGGAGCACGTCACTGGCCTACCACCGAAGCAGACGAGAGCGATACTGATGACTCGTCCGCTTCTGGGGACAGTGCCCCACCAGGAAGAGCTGCGTGGCATACACTGGACAGCACTGTCAAGATCTGGGACTTTTCACATCCATCTGATGCATCATAGGTGCGCAAAAGACCATCATCCTTGAAACCTACGTCCGGCTTTGACGTCGGAGCGCTTGATCTTTGTGTGCTTCTTGCGCGCTGCTTCGGCCTTTTGCAGAGCCCTAACCTTTTGTTTCTGCTCTGTGCTCGTTTCGCCAACGATGCCTTGCATAGCCACTTGCAGAACGTGCTGGTGTAACTTTTGCAGTGCATCTTCCACATTCGCCTCTTGCGTTCTACTACGCATACTCGTGACGAGAAGAGAGTGACTGGAAGCGACGTAGTAGGGTGACTCTTTGGCCAGTTGTCCCGCAAGCTGGGGGGTGAGCCACTTTTTGGGATGCGATGGAGGCAGACTTTCCGGAGCATGAGATCCTGCCTGGTTCAAGTCAAGTCGCACATTGGCCTTGGTGCTGACTTTGTTGACATTCTGTCCACCCGGTCCGGACGATCGTGAGAAGACGACCTGGTAGTCATCGCGAGACAGCTTGACTGCTTCAAATGCCGATGCCCATTGGCGACGCTTCTTCATCTCTTCCTCATCGTGTGGCTGACGACTGGTCGAGCCAAAACGTCGCACCGAATGTGAGATGTGCTCGTAAGCAAGTGGCTTCCATGATCCCGGTGCTGCTTGCCACAAGCCAGACCGGATCATTGGGGCCTCGCCAGGGTGCCGGGGTGAGGAGTGCTTGCCGGCTTTAACGCGGATTCCCGTCTGCCAAAAGACGGCAATCAATTTCGCGCTTTTTTTCGGAATTTACTCACTTCTGCACCACTCACCTACCGACCACACCTTGCCCCCCTCGAGGGCCTGCTTGCAATCCAGATGGGTCTCTTGTCTCTCGGAACGCCGATGGAATGGCAGCAGGCTCAGCCTCTCGCCTCTCACGTCCGAAAACACGGCATCGAGCAGTTCCTCTCCCTGTGGAACAAGATCAAGGATCGTAGGGGTGACATCTTGCTTTGGGGAGACGAGATCGAGTACATTGTCGTCTCGTTTGACGACGACAACAAGAATGCCAAGCTCTCACTCCGGCAAGAAGAGATTCTCAAGGTGTTGTCAGAGAGCGATCAGGAGACGCGCGAATCTGCGCCAGGTCTGGCTGGACAGATCCCCACCTTTCATCCCGAGTACGGCCGCTTCATGCTCGAGTCCACGCCCGGCTCACCTTACGGTGCTAGTCCAAAGGAATTGAGAGGGGTAGAACGTAATATGCGCTTGCGAAGACAGATTGCCCGCTCGCATCTCAAGGACAACGAGCTGCCCATCACACTCACCTCTTATCCGCGCTTGGGTGTTACCGACGGTCAATTTACAGAACCGCACTACCCGGCCAACGGAAACGCCTCTCGCTCTCTCTTCCTCCCAGATGAGTTGATCAATCCGCACGCCCGTTTCCCAACGCTGACTGCCAACATCCGCAAGCGAAGAGGGTCAAAGGTGGCCATCAACATGCCCATCTTCCACGACACACACACACCCTCCCCCTTTCTCGACCCCAGCATTCCATGGGACCGCAATCTGTTCCCAGAAGACGCAGAGGCAAAAGCTGGTGCGGCCAAACCAGATCACATCTACATGGATGCCATGGGCTTTGGCATGGGCTGCTGCTGTCTGCAGGTCACCTTTCAAGCCTGTTCCGTCGCAGAGGCGCGCACCGTGTATGACCAGTTGATCCCTGTCGGTCCACTCATGTTGGCCCTCACGGGTGCGTCACCCGTCTACAGAGGTCTACTTGCCGATGTCGATTGCCGTTGGAACGTCATTTCCGCCGCTGTTGACGATCGAACACCACAAGAACGAGGAGAACCCCCACTGCAATTGCCAGGGCATACACCAAGAGGCGGCCTGGATCGCGACAGCGCCAAAATCCCCAAATCTCGCTACGACTCGGTAGACTCGTACATCTCGCAAGACCCAATGAACCGACGCAGCTACAACGACAACCCGCTCCCCATCAACGACGAGGTCAAAGCACAACTGCGCAGCGCCGGCATCGACGAACTGCTTGCGGACCATCTGGCGCACCTCTTTATCCGCGATCCGTTGGTCGTCTTTAGCGAGATGGTGAACCAGGACAACGACGAGAGTATGGATCATTTCGAAAATTTACAGTCCACCAATTGGCAGACGATGCGGTTCAAGCCTCCACCGCCTGGCGGTCGCATTGGCTGGCGGGTCGAGTTCAGGAGTATGGAGGTGCAGATCACCGACTTTGAGAATGCTGCCTTTTCCGTCTTTATCGTGTTGCTGACACGGGCCATTCTGAGCTTTGGTCTCAACTTCTATATGCCGCTTACCAAGGTGGATGAAAACATGCATCGCGCGCACCGACGGGATGCGGTCAATACGCAGACCTTTTGGTTCCGCAAGGAAGTGTATCGCACCCGCAATCGCCATGCTTCACGCAGCAATTCGGTCGACATGACGCGCAGCGCCAACGGAAGTCGCTCCGCATCTCGGTGCCCCAGTGGACGAGCCAGCCCCACCAGCCCCAACTCCCCCTCTCCAAGTCCGCTGGGCGTGGAGGACGAATGTGCTGAATTCACGCTGAACGAGTTGATGAACGGCAAGGGAGACGAGTTCCCAGGACTCGTGCCCTTGGTGCACAACTACCTCGACAGTCTCAACATCGACGTTGAAACGCGCTGCGAAATGGGCTTGTACCTCGAACTGGTCTCGCAACGCGCCAGTGGCCAGCTCAAGACGACCGCAACATGGATCCGCGAGTACGTCCGCTCGCATCCAGAGTATAAGCATGACTCGGTCGTCAGCCAGACCATCAATTACGACATGATCAAGCAGCTCGACCTGATCGAGCGCGGCGAAGTCGACGCACCCGGCTTCCTCCCCCGCGGCTATGCCAAGCGACGCAAAAGTCAAGAAACCCGTCCCGAACTCAAGGCGTAAGCCCCTCCCCGTTTCCCCCGTTCAGCATGACAGGGTAGATATGAGCTCACGTATGCATGTAAAGATGGCCCTATTCAGCTAGAATAATCAAATGTGAATCTCACTGGAGCATGTAACTTGTCCCCCCGCTGAGCACTACACCCTCTCAATTTCCTGCTGCTATCGAATATGTGACGAAGACTGCCCATACGTATTGTCTGTATAGACGCTTTGCCTTCTTCACGGTCAAAAGAGAACATCTCTGGGCCCAGACCGTAAATCGGAACTTTTGCTTGTTTCAGCAGTGTGTGCTGATACATGCTGACGCATGCTCTGATAAAACAGAGGACAAAGTGGAGGTGTCAGCGTCCTTCTTCTCACTCACCATGGCTCCTTCCCTCAAGATTTCAGCTGGACCCTCTGTGGACAAGCTCAAGACGGTGGCTGTCAATCATGACGATCAGCCGACGGAAGTGGACACGGATGAGTTCCAGGGCCGCATCGCCGTCAGGATCAAGGATTTCACTGGGACAGACCCAGAGGGAGTAACTCATGCCAAAGATACGCAGTACTTTAGTACCGGCAATGCCAAAGGATTTAGTTGGAGCATGCAGATTCAGGGCCGCTTCCTTGGTGCAGGGAAAGATGGCGTTTCCGGCGATGATCTCGTGTTTGGTAACGAGTTCGATAAGCCTATTCGCGACCAGCTGCCGTACGGCACGAGCCTTGCACTGCAGTTCGCCAAGGTTGTCGACCCGACGCTGGAACACGACCTGTATGCCGACAAGCCACATGCATGGAGTCCCTACATTGCAACCATGACGCGAATCGCATCCCACAAGCTTGCGTCGGCAGACAACACGGACAAGTTCAAGGACTGGCCCGACTTCCCCGCCACCCCGGATAACGTACACGACAACCTCGTCTCCATCATCCCGACCGAAATGGCCGAGCGCGACAAGGACACAATTGCCAACATGAAAGGCGGTCCCGAAGGCATCGACAAAGCCCACGAATACCGCAGACGTTACTTTGGCAACAAGGCACACCGTCAAGGAGTTCACATCACCGCCGACCAGGTCATCACCGCCGATTTCTTCAACGGCTTCATCGACTTCAACGACCTCACGCTTCACATCCCTTTCTCCGGTGGACTCAAGTTTGATCTCAAAAAGTACTGGGATGGTCAGCCGGTGCGCTACATTTGCAAGGACAAGAGCACGGACACCGTGTTTTTCGTCATCCAGTTCGATATTGTCGATCTCAACCAGTAGAACTGTTACCTTGAGCTATAGAGATACATGTACATTTGCCATTGGAAATGCAAGCCTACGTATTGCGATAGAGTGGCGGGACAACTTGCAAGCCTTCTTCCTTTGATGGGAGACGATTGTGGTATGCGCGGAACGAGTCTTCCCAGGCGATATAGTCGCGCCAGTACTTGTCTAGCGCTGCTTCCTCGGGCGACATGGTGTTTGCAGCTGCGGCGGTGGGCTTGCGAGTCGGCGAAGTGTGTGGGCTGCGGTGATTGGCCGGTTCGCGTGGATTGTCCCGCGGTCTGTTTGCTTGTCTTGATTCTTGGGGTCGACCGTAGTCGGACGGCGGCGGAGGAGGCGCATCGTCTTCTGGGGGAGGTGGGGGCGGTGGTTCTCCGCCAGGCGCTGGAGGTTGGGCGTACCCGTTGTCGTATGAATGTGCAGATCGCTGGTTCCACCCAGGCTGCTGGTATTGCTGCTGATGTTGGTACTGCTGGTCGTGCTGTGCATAGCCCCCGTAGCCACCGCGTCCATATCCAGAACCTCCAGCCCCGCCTTGCGGACCACCAAAGCCAGCATTCAAAGCGTCCACCGCCTTTTGCCACTCGAAGCGCACCACTTCCAGCAAATCTTCCGCCAGCGCCTTGGCCGCCTTGATCTGGTCTTCTTCCGGTCCAGCAATGGAAATATGCATCGGTTCCGGCAGCTCCATGCCCGTATCTGACTCGATGAACCCGCTTCCGATGCCTTTGATCTGGACGCGCGTCCCCGTTTCACTCTGGATATACTTGACAAACATGCCACCAGGACCGACGACTTTGGATCGTATGTGGAAGTTACGCACGCTCTCCAGGTTGATGGGCAGTTTCTCTTCGGGCCACCTTTTGCGCTCGCGAGGCGGAGGGCGTTGATTCTCGTACTCGGCTCTACGCTGCTGGCGATCTTCCACCAACTGGGGCAGATCCTGGTTGATCAAGTCATTGACTTTTGCAATGGCCGCATCCAGCATCTCTTTTGAGACAGCACTGATATGGAGATACAGCGGAGGATCTTCCTTTGTAGCCAAAGACTTATCCGGGTACCATGTGCCCTTGGTGGTGATACTTGCACCAGTCTCTTTGTGCATCTGCTGCTGTGCTGGTCCATTCGTCAGCATGTAGCGATTGCGCTGATCGTTGATCTCAATGTCGTGGGTGAACTCTGCATCGTGCTGATCCTTTGCATCGCTTGCCGTCGCCGAGGAAGATCGCTCTCCCTCTCTTGTCGCCGAAGGGGACGCGCGTGGTGGTGCAAACTGCGCAGCAATCTTGGCAGCAGCTGCAGCTGCGGCCGCTGCTGCATTGCTAGGCACAACAGACGACTCTGCATCCGCTGCTTGCGGTGGACTGTCCCAACGACTCGACATTCTGCTTGCTCCTGATGCGAAGTATGAGAAGATCTTTCTGGACCCTTGCAAGTCAAATCTTGAAACCGAATTCCCAAAAGTCCCGATTTCCGATCACCTTACTGCAGCTTGCAGTCTAACAACGCAATGCCCGGAGATCTATCTTGGATAACGGTCCGAGCGCCGAAGAATTATTGGATAGATGTCCGCGCTTTGGCCAAATAGACAGTCATCATCATCTTACCGATCTTCCTTCTTCAAACCATCCGACCTCGTACAACCATGGCTCACAAACTCGCCTCCTCTCAGCCTGCATGGGCAAAGCTGCAACAGCTGTACGAGTCCAAGGGCAAGCAGTTCAACTTGACCCAAGCTTTCGGTCAGGACGCTAAGCGTTTTGACAACTTCTCTCGCGAGTGGCAGTCCAAGAGTACCGATGTCCGTATCTTGCTCGACTACTCCAAGAATCTGATTGATGACGAGATCCTGGAGCAGCTTCTGGCTCTTGCTGAGCAGGCCGAGGTCAAGCAGCAGATTGATGCCATGTTTGCTGGTGAGCACATCAACACTTCCGAGGGCCGAGCCGTGCTCCACGTCGCTCTGCGTGACGTTCCCGGCGATTTCAAGATCAACGAGGCTGGCGTTGATGAGGTCAAGCCGGAGCTCAAGCACATGAAAGAGTTCTCCGACGCTGTGCGATCCGGCGCATGGAAGGGCTACACAGGCAAGCCAATCAAGAGCATCGTCAACATCGGTATCGGAGGCTCTGACCTTGGCCCCGTCATGGTCACCGAGGCGCTCAAGCCGTACTCGAAACGTGATCTGGACGCCCACTTTGTCTCCAACATTGACGGTACCCACATGGCCGAGACACTGCGTGTCTGCGACCCGGAATCGACGCTCTTCATCGTAGCCTCCAAGACTTTTACGACGCAAGAAACCATTACCAACGCAACTACCGCTCGAGACTGGTTCTTGGAGCACGCAAAGGACAAGGCCCACGTTGCCAAGCACTTTGTTGCCCTCAGTACCAACGTTAAAGCTGCCACCGACTTTGGCATTGCCAAGGAAAACATGTTCAAGTTCTGGGACTGGGTCGGAGGTCGATACTCTCTCTGGTCTGCCATCGGTCTGTCGATCGCTATCGTCATTGGATACGAAAACTTTGAGCAGCTGCTCAGCGGCGCGCACGAGATGGACCTGCACTTTAAGAACACGCCGCTCAAGGAGAACTTGCCAGCACTGCTTGCGCTCATTGGCATCTGGTACAACGACTTTTTCAAGGCAGAGACACAGGCTATTCTTCCATACGACCAGTACATGCACAAGTTTGCCGACTACTTCCAGCAGGGAGACATGGAATCGAACGGCAAGTTTGTCACAAAGAACTCGGAGCACGTCAACTACCACACTGGACCCATCATTTGGGGTCAGGCAGGCACCAACGGCCAGCACGCTTTCTACCAGCTGATCCACCAGGGCACCAAGATCATTCCTTGCGACTTTATCGCCCCGGCCAAAACACAGAACCAACTGGGACACCACCACGAGATTCTGCTCTCCAACTTTTTCGCACAGCCCGAGGCACTTGCCTTTGGAAAGTCGGAGGATGAGGTGAAGAAGGAACTGGGTGCCGAGGCGTCCAACGACTTCCTGGTAAAGTCCAAGGTGTTTGAGGGCAACCGTCCTACCAACTCAATCATGCTCGAGAAACTCACACCGGCCACGCTGGGTGCACTGATTGCGCTGTACGAGCACAAGATTGCCGTTCAAGGCTTTGTCTGGTCCATCAACTCGTTCGACCAGATGGGTGTCGAGCTGGGCAAGGTGCTCGCCAAGAAGATCTTGCCGCTGTTGCAGGGCACGGATGCATCCAAGGTCGACGGCGCAGGTCACGACAGCTCCACCTCGGGTCTTATCAAGTTTTTCCTCAACCACCGAAACTGACTCCCCCGCGGTCGGATGTAACACGTCGCTTCTTTCCACTCTGACTGTAATTACCTGTTTCCCTCATTGACACACAATGCAGCTCTGATAAAACCGTCGACTGAGCAATAAAGTAGGGTTGAAATTGTAAAAAGGCTATATACGATGAGGCGTGCCAGTGTCTATAACTTCTGTTTCGCCTCGTACTGTTCGTGCTCGCGTTTGTAGCGTGCATAGTCGGCGTTGGCCGCCTCTTCGTACGGTCTCTTCTCGTCAGCCGAGAGGGTTTTCCACTTTGCACTAGAGTCCTTGCTCGCCTGACGCACGTTGCCGGTAATGAGACCCTTCTGCCTCTGATCCTGCATGTAGTGGAGGAAGGCCGACATGCCTTTTACCGGTTTCGATGGATCGCGGACGACCATTACTTTCCGGGAGTGGCCGGATTTGCGCTGTTCGCGTTTCCACAAGTCGTGACGCTTGATGTCGAGGGGTGTGAGGGACTCTCTCCAGTTCTTGAGGTCAATCTCGTACTGTTCTCTGGCCTTGGCACCACGTTCGACAAACGGAGCTCGGTCGGCGTCGCTCAGGCTCTTCCAATCCTGGCCGACGCGAGCCATCATCTTTCTAACATCAAGCACCTCTTCGCCAGTCTTGGACGTCTTCTTCAACGATGGGTCCGACTTGACTTCCTTTATGCGCTGTGTTACAAAGTGCAGAAAGGCACCCATGTAAGTTGGTCGTGTGTCCTTGGGCAGTGGAACCTTGTTGCCATCAGCGTCGAGGAGATCCCATGCCTTCAGCTTTGGCTGTGCCGGTTCTTTTGGAGCCTTTGGGGTCGAAGACCTCACTGATGCCTTTCTGGGCTTCTTTTGCACTTCGCCGTCCGCAGTTGAGACGGTAGCATAGAATCGAGGCGAGGCGAGAGCGCTTGGTGCAGCGACGCGAAGTGTCAGCGACGGCTTTGCGACCGCGCCAAGCGTGGCCCTAAGAGCGGAGGGAGCGAGCAACATGGGTCGTGATAATCGCAATGTGGTGGTAGTCGTTGGACAAAGTAACGCGCCCAATTGTGATTGCAACGCTCACGCCAAAGCGGATGGAAATTGGGTCCGACGCGTGAGTGAGTTAGCCGTTCCCACTCGCACGGAGCATCACACGAGCGCACCAAAACTTGCACGACCCTGCTCTAACAGCATCCCACCACCATGACATCGATATGGCATGCGGGCATCGAGAAAGCGTAGAAGGGCCGACGGTAGGCTAGCCTCGCCCCCTTTGGCACCATCTCCGCTCGCGCAGCGCAGTCTCCAACTGCTGCCAGTTGGGCTGACCCAGTTGCCGAACGATGTCGACTTTATCCAGCGGTTACAAGCCGATATTGACGGCTTGCTGTCCAGTTTCGCCCAAATTTGCCTCTTGACGCTGGTGCAGGCGCAGGAACAACAGACTTTCCTGTCACCGTTTGCCATCTTTGCGCAACTGTACGTGGAACGTGGCTGGCATCTGGCACAGTTCGCCTTTGGAGACCATAGCGACAGCAAGCGCAGATTCGGACACAGTATCTGCCGTGTTCTCCTGCAACGCTGTTGTCTGCAAAGACCACGATTCGCGCATCTCAAAGAACTGTTCGAGGCGATCGCTGTGCCATTTGCGCTGTACGTAACATGGCACTCGCAGTTGTGTCCGGACTCGGGTATCGGCGTTAAATTGGATCGACGAGACATGGCGACGATCCCGATCGAGCAGGATGTATATGACTACCTCCTGAATCTTCCCCACACTGTACTCGAGCATCTGGAAGTCGAACCTGCGACCGAACGGCACGCTAAAGCCATTGTCGCTGAGCTGGCTGAGGTCTTGTGCCGCCTGTACGGAGCCAATGGTTCGACCTCTGCTGTAGGCAAAAGCAAGGGCAAGGGCAAGCAGGTGCATCAAGAACCGCAAGGATTAACACCCGTCTTCGACCTGATTCCGGCCAGGCAGTACGGCACGAGACGACCACGCATCTGGCCATCGGTGCAGGTCATGTCGACACGCGAGGCAGACAAGCAATTTGGCCGAGTGGGCAAGCTTGTGCGTGTGCACGACGCGGGAATAGACGATGCTGAGCAAATACGCGAGATGGTGACGGGGCTCTCACGCGGCGATGTCATCCGCATCCGAGCTAGACAACGCCTGGACTGGGCGCTCGCCGACCTGCCCGAGCTACAGGACACATCCAACGGCCAATCTGGAAGTCAGACAGAATCGTCAGCGGATTCCGGACAGGTACGCCAGCAAGACCAGTCGAGTGGGGGACCAAAGCGGCCACGCCTCGAAGTAGAAATGTCACCCTGGATGTCCAAGGCCAAGTACACAGCCAAGCTCAAGCCCTGGCTGGACGTCACCTCTGAGCCGCTGGAACACGCGCTGGATCGCCTCTCGCAGAGCCGAGCAAGGTACGACCAGGATCGAGCCAGTGTCATGACCACTTTGAATGGCGATAATGGCACGTCGTCGGGTCGCGGCGACTTTTCCAGCAGTCTGGTCCAAGCTTTTGTCGCTAGAGTCACAGGCGAAAACTCTGGCGAGCCCGAACAAGTCATCCACGCTCCTCTACAAGCCAATCCGGAGGATCAGAGTATGCAACAGCTGTATCAGGCGGCTGCTCATCAGACGAGACTAGCAATCATGGCCATGAGCGAACAAATTAGCGCACGCACAAATCACCATGCATAGCTGGAATTGAATGCAATTATGAAAGACATCATGTTTCGGGAGAAGGCTGTTGGGGCCACCACTGTGGGATCCATGGTTTGACTAGCATCGTCGTGCCATCGGCGGCTTCGACGATCATCTGCAAAGCATTGTCAGCGACATCTTTCGACGCTGGGTCTTGCCATCTGAGCACCTGTTCGAGACGCAAGCAGCCCAGACCGATGTTGTGAACGCCCGAGGTGAATTTGCCAGCTGCTTTGCCCCTGCGTTGTGTGACGTCGGCTTGCGTTCCATCACCGCCGACAGGCTTGGATCTAACTTCGGTCAAGTGCGATGGTAACGCGGAGGTCACGCTTTTGTCGACGGTAAGAGTTGTGGGAGGTGGCGAGTCTATGGGATAGAGCGAGAGGGGAATGAGTCGTTTGCGCACCACACCAGTGTGGTGCGTTCGAGCAGTGAGTTCCTGACCAACGTAGCAACCTTTTCGAAAATCCACGCCGTGCATGTAGTCGAGGTTGTTCTCGAGCGGCAGACTTGCAGAGTAGGGAAAGTCCAAACTGCCTTCACCGACGCCCAGAAGGGTTCTGTGAACTTGGTAGTCGGTAGAGTCTGCATTGAGGCTTCCCGTGTCAGTATCGATGTCGACAATGGTGCGGAACCCCATTCCAGGTGCACGAGGATCTTTGTTCCACTCGCCTACGCTGCCTGTGGGTTTGGTTGGCGCATCGTTCTGGTCCCAAGCTTGCACAACGGAATAGCGTTGCGTAGCGTCCTCGAGTTTGCACTTGGACCGAAGCTTAAATTTCTTGATGAACGAGTGCACGTCGGCAAAGGTGCGCGAGTCTGTTTCGATTAACCATCGTGGACCTGCCGTCTCGCTGCTCTCGAGAAAGTGGATAAAGAGGTCGGCAAGCATCCTGCCCTGTGGATTCATGAGCGACGCAAACAGCATCGTCTCGCCACTGTTTCCAGACAGACGATGCACGTCGTTGCTCACCAGACCTTGGAAGAGCTTGACCGTATCGCGCCCGCTCACTTCCATAACAGCTCGATCAGGCACAATGGCCAATTTGCCAGCGGCAGAGGTCGAAGCATGTCGTATCAACGGGCGCAACGCCGCTGTCAATGACGCACTACGGGACAGCATAGCGAATGACGAACAGGCCACCTAAAAAATCAAAAAGGAAGCTTCTCCTACGGTTACAGTGGAGGCCTAAAATCGCCGAGTGCCGAGACGAAGATCAACTACTTGAACAACCGACTACCGAGCAAGGGCCTGGGCACATTGATAGACAATCGAATGGCGCTCAGGGACACGAGGAGGCCACGGGCACGGCACCAGACGCAAATCGCCCTCACACCTGTGTCGACGGTATCCGAAAGCGGTCGGAGAGATGTTATTGTGGCGCATCCCAACGGCGTTTGGAATGCTCTTCAATACAAGTCGGAGTTGAGAAGAGCTGCGCATTCGCTAATCTGCCCAATTTTGCCCAAAAGCTGTATTTGGATCGTGTAAGATTTCGGAATTGTGCGCCAAAATCATATGA
The DNA here is from genome assembly GCA_023212645.1 of Farysia itapuensis. Taxonomy (NCBI): domain Eukaryota; kingdom Fungi; phylum Basidiomycota; class Ustilaginomycetes; order Ustilaginales; family Ustilaginaceae; genus Farysia; species Farysia itapuensis. The sequence continues at coordinate 158,349 of JALBYC010000008.1, read as the reverse complement.
CGATCCCAAAAGGCCGACGGCGGATGGGATGGGCAATCACAGAATCACAATCCCACTTGCATGCTCCGCGCCCAGTCACAGTGTTTGACGTTTTGTTTGCCATTTAGGTACGTCGCCCATTGTCGTCACATGTCGAGTCCCACCATCTCTGATTGCTAGGACGGGGCATGACAGTCATCTACACAAAGTCTGCAAGCTTTTCTGGTCATACACCAGAGCAAGACGTCGACACTTCGCCAGCCGCATCCCCCATTCTCCCCTATACCCCTTGGAACATTGTCGTACCCAACGAGTGCATGGAAGCAGGCATCGCTCTTCGCAAAAGTCCTGTAACACCTCTGCACGAATTTGAGCCTCTACCGGAACAGCCTTCGGAGGAATACACCGCCAGCCTCACTGGAGACCTCGAGCATCTCGATAATTACGTCTACCGCCGTCCCTTTGTCGACCGAGCTTTTCTTCACTCTCAGCGCAGAAGCCAGCTCATCTTTGACCAAAAGCTCAAGCAGCGTCGGCTCCCTCGTGCCTCTGAAAGTACCCAAGCTTCTCTAGGCAAACGCTCCCGGCGACCCGATTCCGCCTCCTACCGTCCAGGCACTGCTCCTGTTGTCTCTGAGACCACCGCCTCGGCTTATTTAGACGTAGCTTCGCCAACGCCATCCAGTCCAGCCAGTACCCGTCTTCGCGCGCTTAGCACCGGTCCCTCGGCCCAGCCAGCATCCAGACGAGCTTCCTGGATACGCCACTCGGCCGCCTTTAGCGAGTCTACATCCGCCTCCTACGGCAGTCTTCTGTTCGCCACGCCACCTGGCTCGCGACCCCACAGCGCAACCAGGGAAAGTCTCTTCTCGCAAACTACCCGATCAGCTTCCATGACGCACGACGACAGTCACCGTCACTCAACCATGTCCACCAATTCCTCTTCCTCCTCCCCATTGAAGGAAGGCGGCTCGGCAGAGAACAGCGAATACGTTCGTGCCCAGCCCGACAAACTCAAGCACGAGCCTGAACCCTCGGCCGACACAGACATGGCTCGTCAGGACAGCGCCGGCGTACCCGACATGTTTACCACACCGCGGTCCAGCTCAGAAGCCGAAAAGGCCAAAGAAACCCAGTTCGGTCCTGATCATCAGCACCCCAAGACTAACGGTGATACTGTTGACCCCAACAAGGAGGCAATTAAGCCCGTCGTTGACGAAAAGGTTGTACAGACTGTCTCACCTCCGGTTTCTGAGCCGGTGTACACGTCCGTCATGCCTGCAACGCCGCCTGCTGTCGTTTCTGCGTTGCCTAGCAATGCGGTCTCGCCCATGAGCAGTCCAAGCTACGCATCACGCGCGCTGTTACCGGAAAAGTCGCCTCGCAGGCTTTCTGATCTGTCCGCCTCGGCCTTGGCTCGCAGCAATAGCAGTACTCTATCGGGCACGCTTGCTGTTCCTCGACGCAGGAGCTCGGCCGGTGGACCCAGCGCAGGTGCAGGAGCAGGCGTAGACGCCAGACGAGGAAGCTCAACGTCTCTTATGTCCACCACCTCAAGCACCACATCTACCTACCGCGTTCGTAGGAAACCCGTCCCCTCCGAAGGCGACGATGGGGAGCGCAGAGGAAGCGTCTCGAGCGAAAGACGCGGGTCGCAATCAGCGCTCAGTGACGACGCCCACGAGCCATCGAGTCCTCTGCCCCACCGTCGGCCGTCTTCGTCGGACGCTGTTGGTAAAGCGTCCGCATTAGTGCGCGTACAAGCAGCGGACGGTCTGGAGGAACGACCGCAAACGGCACCGGATGCCACACTTACGTCCAACACCCTCAAGCCCAGTCTGTCTTCCCGCAATCTCGCAGTGAATGGCGACGGCAGTGCCACTCTGCCCGCTTCAGCTTCCCGCCTCTCTTCGCGCGCAACGATCAAGCGACCCAGCACCATGGGTACTACTGGTGCTCAGTCTCGAGCTACTAGCGCAGCTCAACGCGTTCCGCTTCTCGAAGTCGAGGGTCAGCAGTTCATCATTGGTAAAGATGAAGAGTCCAAACCCAAAGCGAGCGAAAAGGCCTTTCCCAATTCCGTTCGCTTCCTGCGTCAAGACGGTAGCGAGATTTCCACGAGCAAGCGCGAAGTGACGACAAGTCCGCGACGCAAGAGCATGACCTCGCATTCGCGCAACAACAGCAGTGAGACCAAGACAGCCAAAGCAACCTCGGGTGCCTCCTGGGATCTGGAGAAGGAGCTCGAGATTGTCGAGCGGGTGCGACACCCTGCTGGCTCTGCTGCTGCTGGTGCTGGACGATCGGCATCCCTCGATGCGCTCCGCAGTGGTCCTGACGGTGCTAAGAAACCTACCATGCTTGACCGACTCGACCTGATCGACGAGGAAAACACAGATGAGGTGAGAGCAGCCGCACGCGAAGCCAACATTCCCGAGGGATCGTACGCAATCCACCCGCCTTCCATGCTGCAGCTCTTCGAAGCATCGCAATGCATCGTCTATGACGAAGACGGCGGAGAAGTCATGCTTGGCGATCTGTTCAAGAAAAGACGCACCCTCGTCTGCTTCTTGCGTCATTGGTGGTGTGGTTTCTGTCAGCAATTTGCCATGTCGGTGCGACACATTGACCCCCTACCGCTCAAGCGAGCCAACATGGACTTCATCATCATTGGACAGGGTGATTACTCAGTGATCAAGGCATACCGAGAGGTCATGCAGGTTCAGTACCCGATGTACGCAGATCCCAAGAGGAACGTCTACCGCGCACTTGGTATGACGTTGCGCACCAACGATGCGAATCCTGCATGCGCTCGGCCTGATTATGCCACCATGGGCATGACCAAAGGTATCTTGGTCGCCATCAAGAAGGGTCTCTTTGACATGCCAATCCGCAGTCCAGGCGATATGAAGCTCCTGGGTGGCGACTTTATCCTCGGTCCCGGTCTGCAATGCTCCTTTACCCATCGAATGACGACTGCCGATGGACACATGGATCTGCCGCGTATTTTGGCGCAGGCTGGGTGTGACATGTCGCTCAAAACGCCCAAAGCCATCCTACCTGCCGATGAAAAGGAAGAACGCATGGCCAAATTGGCCGAAGGCAATCGACATCAGACACGATCGCTCGGACGGGCCAAGAGCAAGAGCATGGCGCGGCTCGATCTCGTGCCCGACTCCAAGAGCGTCACTGGCGATAACTCCATGTCGGAATCTCACGGTCCACTAACACCTGGTCGTTCGCGTCCAAGTCTCTTTGGTCGCTTTAGTGGACGAGCGAATAAGTCGCAAGTCTCACTGCCTAACAATGGTTCTATGGCGGACGTCAGCACCAGCACCGACTTCCGCTCGTGGCGAGGAGCACCGCGCTCCCCGACCGCGTCGCGAAAGAAGTCGATGGATTCTCGCATGCGCGATTCCTTCGAGTCGCGCCAGACCGAGATTGAGTTTGAGTCGCGCGCCACCTCGATCGACACGCGCAACAGCGAGTACCGTGCGCCAATCCACAAGACCAAGTCGCTGGCGGAGCTGCGCAAGAGCTTCACCGACACGTTCCGGTCCAAGAACCGCAACGCCTCTTCGTCGTCGGCAGCGGCATCTAGGATCTCGCTGGATAGCAAACAGCATCCCGTACCACCGCTGCCACCGGCCAAAGAAATCAGCCTGCTCAGTCCCATCACTGCCTCGATGCGATCGCCAACGACGTCAGTCCCGCTCTCGCCGCGCACTCAGCAGGCAGGAGGCAGCGCGACCAACACCCCCAAAGGTGCAGCATCCATGTCTCGTGCCTCGTCTAAGGGTACCACGTCAATGCCCGGAATTGCCCCTCCCGTTGCTATGAACGGAGTGGCTCGAGAGGTGGATGTTTCTCACCCAACGCCGCGAGAAGGTGTCAAAGGTCCCAACGGCAGCTTCCTCATGGACCTCGACGTGTATGAGCCTCTCTCGCGTCAGCCTGCCTCCCACCTCGGAGTTACCCGAGATGGCTTCCAAGTACCCCTATCTCCCGGTATGAAGAGTGATCTCGGACTCGACGACGAAGCCGCTGATGCCGACAGTGACACAGAACCTGCCATGCCGGGCGACTCCGGCACTGCCACTCCGCGACGAGGAACTGCATCCCCCAGCAACCCAGCCTCGCCCACCAACGGCATCACAAGCACCAGCAACAGCATGGCAACCTTCCACAGCTTCAACTCGAACCGTGGCAAGACCAACCTGCAAAACCTCGCCGAAGCCGACGAAAGCACCGACAGCGCCGCCGACGAAAGCTTCGACGAGATCGACGAGCCGATCGAGTTCGACTCGATCCTCCGCCACTAGTCTCTCCCCCCTCTCCTTGCTCCCCATTCCGTTCTACTTCTCCAAGATACCACGGACATGTTCTGTACTGTTATAATACGATGTTTATATGAATTTTCACAAAGGGAACAGTTGAGAGAAGGTCGTGCAAAGTTGAGCATCTTTTCAGCTTTCAGCCAAGCTAGAGACACAGCGGCTCTTCTGCATCGCCATCTGGGTCACTCTGATAGACAAAGGATTCTCCGACTTTGTTCAAGTTTTCGTCGGCACGGTCAAAAAGATCACCGGTCGGAATTTGGTCCAAGGCGAAGATATCTCGACCGGGCAGCTCCCATGTTTGCTCTTTGGACAGCAAGCCTGAGTTGAGGCGGATGTATTGCAGCTTTTCGACTCGCTCGTCTTTGTGCTCAAGCTTAGACGCGCTTTGGTCAAAGTCGAAAGCGGAGCGGTAGTATTTTGCAGCGCGTGAGCTGGGACGGATTGACAGCAATTCGGTCGCCAAGTCAACGAGCTTGCTCTTTGGTCGGTCGTTCCACCATGAAATAGGACTAAGGTGAGCGGCGATTGTCCAAAGGTGCGGAGCTTCATAGGCTCCTCGTCGAGAGCGGAAGTCAGCAAATTCGCCATATATGTGTGCTGCGACTTCCAGGCTAACGTAGCGGGCTTTCAGATACGCAAACGTCGCCGCTTTTAGCGGTTCAGTCATCTCTGCGGGCCTTTGTTTCTCGGGAAGCGATGTATCCAAGTAGGCGGCCAGCATCATCTCGACACTCGTCAAACTGTCCCAGCGGGCGTCGAGGATCTCCGAAATAGCGAGCTTGAGGTCTGGAGAAGTATCGCTGCGAGCAACTGCAGCGCGTAGATTGCTGGAAAGCACGTAGAGCTGTGACAAAGATGATTTGGTAGCTTTCATCGCAGTGCTTGCGGTGCAGAACGGGGCCAAGATCTTTGCCAAAGACTCGACCTCAGACCACCATTCCTCGGCGACAACGTTCTTGTGAATCGTCTTGCTGGCGTCTGTCTCGTTCAAAGCTGCTTCGAGCAACGGACGACTACAGACTTCCTGAAAGGCTGATTTCGACTTGAGTACGGCTTCAAGGAAAACTGTGTACGATCTTCCGTGTGCCGGCTCTGGTGATGCTAGCGAGATGTCTGCATTGTGTAATTCTGCTTGTTTTGATTCAAGCTGATAGCGAGCCAGTTCAGTACCATGGAACCAATTGACAAGGTCCAAAGCTTGGTTTATTGTGCTCTTCAACGCTGGAAGTTGAAGAAGGTCATTGATGACCAAATCGAGTCGGTCTTGGTCGTAATCAATGACGTGAAGACGCTCATGATTGCGCACGACATTGACTAGAGCTTCCTGTACGTTTCCTTCTGCCAATTGAGTGGAAATTGCTTTGACCTTGTCACAGCCAACGTCGCTTAGAATCGCCGATAGTCGAAATGCCAGACTGACGTCCGTGCAGCGTTCTGTCCCGCTTCGGATTGACGAGTGAAATATGCTCTTGCCTTCTCCAGTCACGAGGATAAAGTTTGTCATGTACTCTTCGAGCGGGTTTCTCCAGTGGTCGACCACTAAGGTGAGCTGACTACTTCGACCCAGGAGGGACCTGACATCTCTGGCGACTCTGCTGTGAGTCTTTCGTAGCAGCTCGCCGGCAAGTGCCTTTCGGGAGGGAGGTTTGTAGCCAGGATGTCTGTCCTGAATGTAGCCGACGAACTTTTGCCCTTCGCTGTGCTTGAAAGGAAGACCTGTCCGATAGAACCACAAGGCCAGCGTCTGGTCGTGATCCTCATGCTTTGCAGCAGATGTCGTGGACCCCGCTGGCCGAATCCATCTATTCAAGCGAGCCTGCGTCGGCAACGGCGCAATCATCATCTGCAAAGCAGGTCGTGGCGCCTGGACGGATGGCCCCATACATTGCAGAGAAGGTTTTGACACTTGCACAGAAGGTCGTGACACTTGCACAGAAGGTTGTGGCACTTGCACAGGAGGTTGCGAGACCTGCTCGGACGAACTCTGTGGCATCGGGGCGGAGAATCCTGACGAATGCGCGGTGAAGCGTGAACTTTTGATAGTGGGATGACCGTAGCGCTCTTCATAGAAAAGCCGAAAGAATTCTCTCTGCCCGTTCAAGACTTTTGGGCATACTACTAGGTGCCTGGTGAGTCGCTGTAGATTGTGATTCTTCTCCAACTTTAGACAGAACTTGCAGATATTGCCGATACCTTTGTCGACGACGACTTTGACGTAATGTTCGTGTATGTCGCTTCTGGGACGGCCTCCCCGTGATTGACTCATACTGCGAGCAGGGTGTTGGTGTGAAAAAGGGATCTGTACGCCTGTCGAAAAAAAACCGCGTGGAGCGGTTGTGCGAGCGAACGCGAGACACGTCCCAAATACTTTACGCGAACACCTGTCAACTCGATTCTCGGAAGTCGGAAGTGGAGCTTGTGTTTCTTCCGTAATTTTTCCTTTCCGTTTTCTTCGGTTATGCTGTTGCGACCTAGCTTCGTACCAACCTAGCCATGATCCGCGCTTCGATACGCGCCTCGTGTTCTCGCTGTCCACACTTGCAGCCGAAGACAAATCATGCTTCGGTGCGGTCCATTCATGCCACATGTCCTCCGCAGTACTTCTACAAGCTAGGTGATGATCCACCGGATCCAAAGCGCCTGGCCCGAAACGGTGTTACCGGCCTTACCTGGTATGAAAACAGCGCCGAAAAGTACAGGCGGAAGCAGCAACAGAAACTCGAGGAGAAGCGACAGAGAAAGAATCCCAACAGAACCTCCAACAGAACATCAATGACGGATAAAGAAAGAATAGACCACACTTCCAGCACATTGCTTCAGGCATCTAGACTCGCAAACGTGCAACTCAACAAGAGTCAGTCAGATCAGTTCTCCGGATGGAAGCCTACAAAGGGACCCAGCTCGCGCAAGCACGTGGTTCCGCATCCGCTTTCCAGAGAAGCACTCCGCAGCAAGGTCATCTCAGCCTCCTTGGACGAAAACGCTTCCGCTCGACTTGGCCAGCATACTTCTCTTGTTTTGTTCGAACCTCTTCTTCTACCCTCGCTACCTCGCAAATCAAATTTAGGCTCTCGCGAATTGCCAGATCCAGAGCACAATGCTTCAACACCCCTAATCAAGTTTGACGACTTCGCTTTTCCATCGGATACCGTCAGGCCAGGTGACTTTGTCGAGATAAGAGGCAATTACGTCGCACCGGCAATTGTGCTGCCGCCTCCGCCAGACGAAGTTATCAAATCTGCGCTATCCAAAGCTTCGGATCTCCTCGTTCTCGTCACTACGGGCGAGATTGTTTCCACCGCCAAAAGCGATGTCATGATATCGATTCCCAATTTGGTCGAGCACGAGCTTGCTCTGGCTGCATGTCCAGACGCACATGAAGTTGCCGCTATCGTCTCTTTGGGAACCATGCAAGAACAGAGAGAACAGAGCAACTCTAGTAACGATGTGCAAGGCGGCTCAAACGCTATTCTGCAGCCAGTCAACGTCGACATGGCTCGCCTGGAGGCACGTGCCTCAATCTGCCACAAGCTCCGCGTTCTCGAGCGTCAGAAAGAGCGAGAAATGCAAAGACTCTTACCCGTCTTCCAATCCACATTCCTCGTCGATCCCGAACTGCAGAATGCTGCGCAGCAAGACATGAAAGAAGTCAAGCAGCATTTTGCAAACGACGAAGATTATCAGCTCTCTGCAGCCTTGGAGGATCGAATGGATTTGCGCACTGGAACCATCACCACACACGAAGCGACCAAGCTGCTGTATCAGACGCTTGTGCGCAATGCCGTTCGTGACAGTCTCAAAGCAGAGTCTGTCGCACCGCTGACCGCAGCCACCATCTACGCTTGCCACACGCTACTCATGGACAACCCAACCCATTTCATGGCCGACAGTTTTCATCACCGTACCAGTCAGCTCTTCACATGTCCCTCTCCAGAAGCACGCCGAACGTACGAACTTTGCGCAAAGTGGGAAGCGGCCGAGCCAGGAACAGTCGAATACGCTTACATTGCCGAATTTGTTGACAAAGTCAAACGAGTTCGAGCCTGGCGCGAGGCGCACCCGTACGACGACAGTGGTGTGCCAAGAGTAGTACAACCTCCGCTTTCTGAACTTGACGTGGAATGGAATCAGCAAGACAGGGTCATTCTTGAATTCCTGCAAGCCAGCTTGGGATTGAGAAGGAACCTTCAGGTTGACAAATATTCAAGTATTGTCATGTCAATCCTAAAGCGCGCCGGCGCACATGTCTCGCTCCTCCCACACCCTTTTGACAAGCCACGAAATATGGCAGAGGACGAAGCACTGTCGCTGCTTTTCCTGGAACAAGACCGTCAGCGGAGTCTAAGCAAAGCTCTCCTTCAAGATCTGGACTCGGATCTCCCTGCTGGTGCGGATCTGCAGCATACCTTGGTGACCCGTTTCCTCATAGATGCGGGCGTGCTTCCCCAATGGCACAACCCGACCCGATTTGAGCCGGTGCTCCACGCATTCACACAAGGCGAAGACGGTGGCGAACCCGAACCCGTCGTGATGGACAGGCTCGCGCGCAGAGAAGCTCCCAAAGACGCTGCTCTCTCATCAACGACAGCACGAAAGTATGAATTGACGACGGACGAGTCGATCGAAAATATCCGCACCGATTTCGGACGCGATGTACCCGTGTACGTGATTGACGCTGCTGATGCCTTCGAGCTCGACGACGGTGTGTCGATCGAACCTGTGACGATTCCGGACAAGGATCCCGAGCAGGCATGGGTCCGTATCCACGTTGCCGACCCAACCGCTCTGGTTCAGCGTGAATCACCGTTGGCCTCTCGAGCAAGACGTCGATTTTCGTCATTATACTTCCCCGAAGCACGATGGGCAATGCTGCCAGACGACTTGGTGGATGTCGTGGGACTGCGTCAAGGCAAGCAGGATGGCGCTGGACAACGTACGATGACATTCAGTGCGCTTATAGACCTGTCTACTGGTCTGGTGCAAGATACCCAAGTGCAGGCAGGGGTCGTCTACGACGTGCAGGTACTCACTTACGAGAGAGTGAGCAAAGCCATCTTGTCTTCTGGCGATCTGTCGCCCAAGCAAACAGCAGATCTCTCCATGTTGTTCAAGATCGCCGAGAAATTGAGCGAAAACCGTTCTCGAGCAAGCGCCACGTTGAGTTATTCAACTAGACTCGATTACAGAGTCTCGCCGCTTCCGTTGCCATCAAATACCAGATCAGGATCTCTATTGGATCGACCTCAGTTTTATGCCGGTTTCCCAAACATCGACATCCCGCAGTCGGTCCTGACGCAACGAGAAGGAGCCGTGCCTAGAGTGGCTGAGAGCATGGTCGCTGAATTCATGGTCCTCGCGGGACGTATCTGTGGCACCTATGGTCGTGAACATCACATCCCACTGCCGTACCGAGCTCAGGTAGCTGATCCAGCTGATAAGGATCTTGACACTTTGCTCGCCATGCGTAAAAACATACCAGCACCTGGCTCGACGGAGGCGGTCTCTATGCTTGGCGATGGAAATGGTGTCATCGGGCATGGTACAGTCCCACACGATGAAGTTTTTGCAGCACAAATACAAATCCCCCTTGCCACGTATTCTTCGACTGCTGCCCAGCATTTCATGCTAGGCGTTCCGCCGGTCACTCGGGATCCCGATGCGAATCCGGCTCATTTCCTGCCCCAGGAGTATGACGATGCGGTATCGAGAAGTGGTTATATGCGTGCGTCGAGCCCATTGCGTCGATACCCGGACATGTTGGTTCACTGGCAGTTGAAGCATCACCTCGTGCACCGCAAACTCTCTTTCGGCTACAGCGACATGGACGCCATGCTTCCCCACCTCCAGCGTCAGGAATCAATGCTATCGCGGTTGTCGCGATCGGCTGGACGCTTTTGGGTGGCCAGCCTGGTACGATACGCCCTCGCGCACCAGAATGATCCCGCATTGACGGACGAAGAACGGGCTCGACTACGCCAGTATATCGGCCCTCTGACTGCCAGGGTTGGGCTGTCAGATGTGCGGGTCAACATTTCGACTCGTACAGCGAATGTGCGAGTTCAGATCGGCTCACTCGACTCGCCCGCCGATTTGGTGTGGGACAGAAGAGAACCTCCGCCTGCAGTGGGCGACACGTTCAAGGTCGAGGTGATCCATGTAGTTTCTTCCGGCACACGAATCGGACTTGTCGTCCGACGAATCGAGCATTAGACGCAGATAGCACATTCACACGACGAGAAAAGTCAATGCAACGATGGAGGTGTGTATCTGCGAGAGACAAAGTGTAATGAATGCAAAGGGTATATACGAGCGTGTGCCGTAGCCATATTTATACGTCGAGCTGCCAAAGGGTCCAAAGTGTCAAACGGACGAAAGCATGTTTGCAGCACGGTCACATTGCTACTTACGTAGATCAGTATGGGCTCGCCCGGGCCTTTGATCTCTGGAATGGTGCATTTGAGGTCAAACGCCTTTGCGAGGAGGACCTTGAAGATCTTCTGGACGTTGATGGCATGACTCGTGCTGCAGAAGACAAGCGGTGCCTTCATGGCACGACTAAAGCGGCGTGCCTGCTTGGTTGTCTCATCTTGCTCTTCGCGCGGCAGAGTTGCATAGTCGTCGTACTTTGTGCCGATCAGGAAAGGGATAGCTGTCTTGTTGAATCCGCGCGCCTGTCGATACCATTCTTTGATGCTGTTGAGCGTCGATTTGCGCGTCAGGTCAAACATAAACAGGATCGCGACTGCGTCATTACTACAAGAGCCGCATCCTGAATCAGCAGCAGAACGGAGGGAACATTTCAGGCGGTCTAGACGTACCAGACAAGGGGCAGCATGTTGACAAATTCGCGCTGTCCGCCGAGATCCCAGATGGAGAAAGTGATCTCCGTGTTTCGTATTGACACTGTCTTCTCCATGAAGTTGACTCCGAGTGTCTGAATGTAGTCCTCGTTGAAGGAGCCTTCAACGTAGCGAACCATGAGGGATGTCTTGCCAATCTGAGAGTCGCCGACCATGCCCACCTTGAGGATTACACTGCGAAGTGGACAGGTGTTAGCGCACTGTGTCTGTAAGCCAGCGCGAACCAGATACACACCTTGACTTCTCTGCATCTCCTCCTCCTGCCGAAGATGAAGCAGACGAAGCTTCCTGTCTGCTCGACATTGGGATGTGCAGTGCATGCGTGTTGGCACAAGTGTCGCGAAATGGGACAAAAGACCAACACCTGTCCAACACGCCCGATGAATCACATCCCCGATCGACCCGATGTGCGGCTAGTCGTCCCAAGTGGGCCAAGTCCCAACGCCAAAACCTTGAGCCAAATCAAAGCTTCCCTCCTAGCACAAGCGCTTTACACGCCCTCCAGTTGCCCAATATGCCACCACAGCAGTCGAGCTCTTCGAGAAGAAAGGGCCTGGAAGCGCTGTCAGAAGGCAGCGACCTGAGCGATCAGAACGGACTCTCGTCGGACGAAGATATGGCCGCTTCTAACCCACGGACGCCGACCAAGCGTCGTCGCAAAGCTTTTCAACTAGCTTTAGACGACAATAGCGACGACGAAAGCGACGAAGATCAACCTACCGCCAATGATTACGATGACGAGACCGGCATAGAAGACGAGCTGCAAGAGGACGACAGCGACGACGACGGAGACTATCGTTCTGCCGTTGCACCCGTTGGTCAAAAGCGCAAACCGGGCCGACCTAGCAAGGACTCTCTCGCAAACACTGCAGGTGCTGCCTCAAGCTCCACAGCGCCAAAGCGAGGTGCTCGAGCATCAGCACGCTCTTCCCTTGCTGGTGACAACGCCGAAAGCACACCGCCCGCTAGCAGCGGCAAGAAGACACTCAAGGTCAAACTGACCCGAACACCCACTAATGCGGCCAAGAAGCAGGCAGAACCAACGCCACCCCCGGCCGCATCCCGTGGCCGACCGTCACAATCGAAACCGGCTCCGAGCAAGAAGACGCAAGATGCAACCAAAGTCAAATGGAAACCGCGCAGCTCGAAAGGCGGCAAGAACTCTGACTCGGAGGACGATCGTCCTGACGATGACGAACTGAACGATCTATTGCTTGGACAAGACGACGGCGAACCAGAAGACGAGGAGGAAGACGAGCTGGAGATCTCACGTGACGATGATGAGGAACAGCCACTGTCCGCTCTCGACAACTCTTCCGGCGACGAGTCAGAGCCGGATGAAGCGACCGCCGCTGAAATGGTCGCCCTAGCTGGACGAACAGCGCGTCAACTAGCAAGGGATTCAGGCGTCGAGAATTCTGCTCATGTCCAACTCCCCATGTTCGACCCCAATCGCAAGAAGAAACTCACTGAAAACGAGCTGGCCCTCCGTCGCTCCGAAACGGCACGCAAACGCAAGAATCACACGGAGAAGAAGCTCGAAGACGACAAGATTGAGACTATCAATCGCCTGCTCAAGAAACAGGTCGGTCGCAGTCGCAACAAGCTTCCACGTGCCGGGTCAGCAGAAGAGTCAGATGAAGAAGCTGAAAAGGCAAAGCAAAAAGGTCGGGAGCAGGTCTCGCGCAAAGCACTCAAACACATGCCCGCCCCCTTCTTCCGCACCGTCGAACGCGCCGACCGCAAGATTCTCGCCGTGCCCACCGGGCCACCGTTTATCACTGACATTCTACCGTCTAATTATACTGGCATTGACACGGCCCTCATCCAGGAGCTTGATAACCCACCTCCCAAGGTGCAAAACGCAAAGCTACAAGCTATCAACGAAAAGAATCTCCATCGTCTCAAGCGTCAAAAGCAGGAATGTGAAGAGGATCAAGCACTGCAAAGCGCGTGGGGCACTGAGGGACTGTACGAATACAAGCTGCGAAAAGCTCTGGGCCAGACCAGACAGCAGTGGATCGGCAATCGTACACCGCCAAAATCCAAAGATGCCAAAGAAGTCTCGACCGAAGAACTGGTAACTCCTCAGGACGACCAAGCTGTCGAGCAGCAAGGGTAGCGATCAGGTAGCACTGTTTCGAAACGGCAACTAGATTCTTTGTTTGTGTGTTTAATCTGTGTGTGAGAGAACGATGCTGCGCCGGTACAATTACAAAGCCAGATTCGAGAGATACAAAGGCCATCAAGACTGTGAGAGGGATGCTGGATAGTGGTACAACAGCTTGATGGGTAGAGAGATATGCTGTGCAAGATGCGTATGGGGAAAAGATTAGAGGGATGCGGCTGCAGATGTGCTGCACGCGAAGGCAAGGGAAGGCGAACATCGCCCAAATCGAGGAGGACAAAGTATTTGGCGAACGGCTTTGTAGGAAGTAGAAGCGAGCCAAGGGTCCGGAAGACGCAAGCGAGTCTCGACAAGAGCCAGTAGGAATAGGTTTTTTTCGAGCCTTTTATATCCGACAGAGACAGAGACGGTCAACGAAGCAAGAACCAGGGACACCGGGACACGAAAGCAACGAGCGAGGACGGCCGCTGACGGGAACAGAGCATCTTTCGGCGACACTCTCGCTCCCAACAGTGGACGCTCAGGCAGTTGCTTCGACAGCCTTGGCCGCCTTGGGGGCCTTGGTCTTCTTCGACTTCTTGGTCTCGGCCTTGGCCGGGAGCTTCTCTTCCCACATCTTCTCCGAGAGCCCCTTGGTCTCGCGTGTGTGTGAACGCGAGGGCTCGTTGGCGGCCTGCAGCGTTGCCTCGTAGGCATCCGATCCAAGAATGATTCGCAGCTGCATTTCATTCTTCCTCATCCAAAAGACTGGGGGGAGGACTCGGACCATCTTCTCGCTAGCAGCAAAGGTGGCGCGGTGTCGCATAGTGGGGACTTCATCGTCGTCTCGGACGTCTGTCTGCTTGGTACCTTGTTGCATAGCATCCTTTCGGTTGTACTGCAATTGGGCCATACCGGGTGACAGGCACTGGACGAGGTAGAAACTGTATTTCGCAAAAAGGTTGAAATTCACGGCCAGGTGTCAGTGACTGTAGCCGAACGTCGCGTACCGCCAAAAGGATGTTTTTACTCACATGTTTTCCAATGGTTCTGGGGTGTCAAGAATGACATTTGGCTCTCGGCCACTTTCCTCGCTCTCGCCATCGACTCGCACTTTCCAGATGAATTCGTTCTCCATCTTGTAAGAGGGAGCGTTCTCCTTGCGTCGACGAAGCGTCTTGCGCTTCTTGTCCTCCTCGGTCTGCTCTTCTGCCTTGTCGTCGTCGGCGGGTCGGCTGGAGCGGAGGAAGTCAATGAACTTCTTGGGTACTCGAATGTACATGAAGCCATCGTCTGTGAAGGCGCCGTGGGGAGCGTTGCGTCGGAGAACGTAGAGCTCGGTTCGGGCAGAGTCGGTGCCAGTCCAACCGCTGGTCTCTAGCTTCTGTCGCTGCTCCAGGATGAAAGCACGCGCCTTCTCCCACGACTCTCGGGTCCAGGGTTTAGAGATGTGGTCCAATCGGACCATCTCCCTGGCCTTGTCGATGACAGCATCGGAGCTGTCGAATAGCACGCCACAGTCCTTGGGACCTGCGTTGGCGAGGTCTACAGCCTGCTCCTGCTGGTTCTTGTTGGATTTTTTACCCATCTTGAGAGGAGTTTGTGAGTTTGGGTGGGGGTGGGTGAAGAAGGGGGGAAAAAGGTTAGACGGTAGTGTTTAGAGAGACGATCTGGGACAACGCAGGGATAAGTCTTGCTGGGTTGACGAGGCGGGCGATGTGGTTTCGCACGCTACAAGTCAAGGTAGTACAGTCTGGCCGCGATAGGAACGGCGATGAAAAGCTGTTTGAAAGAGTTAGGTAGGGCAAGTGCTTAAAGAAGTTGATGAGCGTTGGATAGAGTTGGTGACTTTGAGGTCTCTGGCTAATACTGGGTTCTGTTGGAAGAAGAGAGGAAAGGGGAGGCTAGACGAGACGACTTGACTTTATACGATCCCTCAACCGGCATTCCTCATGACTCGGAAGGGAGCAGCAGGTAATCGGCGTGGTCCGTGTCACTACGGAGAGTCAGACGAGCCTGGCTCAGAGTGCGGTGGCAGTAAGCACAAGGGCGGCGACAATCTGATATGAAGGTGAGGCACTTGAGCAGTGTCTGTCAATTGAGGCACAGGAGCAGAGGCACGCGAGCTGAGACGGGTCGAGCCGAGCTGGGGCTGTAGAAGCCAAAGGCAGACAAGCGAGTGGGCAAGCGCTACTCTTTCATCCTCCGCCCTTGGGACCAAAGTGTGGGGCAAGCGGCGACTCAACAGAGCGACGGTGCATCGACCTGGACCCAGAAGCATGATGACGGGCAGTGCCGCGACCAGCAGTCACAGCCAGTCTCACTGGGTGAGCTACGCGGAATAAGGGACACAGTCGTGCAGGGTCAGGCGGCACATTAGCCATGCTTTCCGGCTCAATACGCAGCAACAATGCAAATGCTCAAGCCACTTGCGCTACGCTAATTTTACAAAACGTCGAGCTTTACTCCCTCTGTCCAACCGCCAGCTCTTCAAGCAGCTCAAGAAGCTCATGGAATCGGAAATAGAAGCTACTCGATCGTCAAGGCAAGCGGGATGGCGAGTCGAATAGCCAAGATAAGGCAATGATAGTACAAGCACCTAAGCCGCGTTATTATGGCGAGTGCGGGGTAAAGACGCAGGGTTCACATAAATGTGACACAATCGACGTGCTGAGCCGCATTTCGACTGTGTGGAGCAACACTAAAAAGTTGGAGCGTGTGACCTCTGCATTTTTTTTGGGCAACAGCCACTTTGTGGAGTTCGGTTCGAGCTCCGATGTAGCTGATCTGCTGGACTAGGCCGGTGTCACACAGCCGTGGTCAGTCTTGTGACCCTTGCCTTATCTCTCGGATCGTCCGCCCCTTGGCAAATTTGCGACCAAGCAAGCGGTCAGACTTTGCAAGTGCTGTTGCAATGGTGGATGGCTTGCACGAATTTGCACTCTTGCTGCTGAATCGAACTCCTTATTGAACAAAGAAGAAGCACAGATGTGGGAACTGGACTCGTAGCTTGCCGGGTAGCACAGGTTGATTAAGCTTAGGAGCGTGAATATGTGAATCCGATCCCGAGTGAGGGCAGCATGGGCCATCCATTGAAGCGAGGATTGTGAGCGTGACCAACTCAGATTTCGGCTGGCCAGCCGACGCAGCCCAACATCGCCCAATATGGCATTTCAATTTGTGCCCGGCTGAGCACGGCACGAGTCGGAGTTGATAACCCACCCCTGTTTTCCTGGATCCCCAGGCGGTGGCTGGACCTCACGATTTCAACCTGGGTCTATCGGGAGGGCCGTCAGACTGTGACCTTCTGTCTGCTAGTGCACGCACACACGATCCGGTCCATGGATGTATCTTGTATAATCCTTGTGTGCTGGCAGAGGGAGCAGAGCTCACAGCTTTGTGATTGCATAGAGGTCACGATGTCTGTGCGTAGTGTACAAAGTGTAAATTTAGCGTACTCGACGAGGGTAGGCGATCAGAATTGATGACAGTCGTAGTGATTGACACGACTGATATGACCGCCTATATGCCAATGAACGTGCGTTTGGCCCTAAGCCCTGTGCCTTGGGCATACCCAGTTCAGACGACGGTGCTTCTAGAAGAGGCTGTCGCAGAGCTGGGTCTCGACTCTTTGTCGAATCTTCTGATAGTGGCTGACAAGCATTGTACTAATCGGGTCAGGAGGGGATCACGCTACTGGCCCGGCTCTCTGCAAAGACATCCTCGCCACGTGCCTCTTGTCGGTCCTTTTTCTTCTTGAGCTGTGCGTACTCGCGCGAAATGTTTGTTGACGTCGTCCAACCGTCTTCCGGGAAGAGCTCGGCCATCTGTTTGTAACACGCCTTGCGTGCATTGATCTCGCTGTACTGCTCGACCGAGTTTTCCAGCTTGAGCTTTTCGTTGCGTACTTCGCTCATCGCGTTCTCAATCGTGATGAGCATAAACACCTCCTCGCGCATCTCTTCCGTCCAGCGCCAACGCTTCACTGGTTCTACCGAGTCCTCGTCGGTGGTCTTCTGCCCGTCGACATCCATAGCCTCGGGCTCGGCCGCTTGTTCTGCGAATTGGGCCATTTCTGGCTCTTTTGGCGCCTCACCGCGTTCGAGCCAAGCCTGATACGCAGCTTCGTGCTCAGCCTTTTGCGTCGGCAAAGCGTCGCGCAGCATTCGTCCCAGCTTGTCCATATGCTCCTGCTTGAGGTCTTCAAAGTATTTGATGTGATGCGGAAAGAACTCGCGCTTCACCAACTTCATCATGGTAAAGCGGTTGTATGGGAATATGGTTGGCAGGTGGTTGAAAAAGTTGTCGTCATATTCGCCGAGCATGACGGCGAGCTTGGCGGTCTCTATCAGCGGAGGTTTCAGAGAGGACGGGAACTTTGTCTTTACCGCAAAGCTCTCCCGCTCCACTGCCATCTTGAGATCATCAAAGGCCGATTGAAGGCGGGGATCGACAGGCAAGGTCGGGTAGCGATTGGCTTTCTTTGCTGCTTTGGCTTGGCTGTCAAGATCGTCAACTTTGATGGGAGAATCTCTAGTTCCGTTCATTTGCGATGCATTTGCCAACACTGAGGCCGACCTGTTGTCCGAGGGTGTTGGAGTGGTGTTAAGCAGGGCATCGACGTTCATGCTGGTCGATGTTGCAGGCATTGGGGGCAGACCGATCTCCTGCTGTGCTTTGCGTGCAATGAGGCGATTGATGGAACCGGCAAAGCCCTGCTTCGAGTCTCGGATGCTGAGCGGTTTGGCCTTCTCTTTCGCAGCCTGCAATTGTGCCTGTGCGTCACCTTTTGATTTGGCGAGCTCGACTGTGCCTTTGGTGACATAAAAGCCATCAGCCTTGGGCTTGGCGAAATGCGTTGGCTCGTCAATGTTGAGCTCCGAGTCATCAACAAAAGGATCACGGACATCGTACTGGCCAATGTCGTACTTGTCTTCCTGGTTGGGTCGACGCCGTTTTTTGATCACCGACGGGCCAGCTGGTGGTGCACCATTTTCGGTAGTCGGATACTTTGCGAGTAGCTTGGCAAGACCGCCAAAACCTTCGAGATCTGGATTTGTGTCGCCTCCGGTAGGCGGTTTTGTTGGTTCAGGCTCGGATTCGTCTGCTTCGAGCTGTTCCTCATACCACTTTGCCCAGGGGTGATCTTTGCTTTTGAGATCGGTCAGGATGAGCTCTGGGACGTTTATCATGTATCCACCCTGCCTCGCGGCTAGGATAGAGAGTCGGACCGTTGGCCTTTTGGGAGGTGGTGGACCCTGTGGAGCTTCAAGGGAAGGACTTCTTCTGCGCGACCGCTTCTTGGATGCTGCTGCATCGCCGTTGGCGGCAGGGTCTGCCCCGTCTTTCTCGTCCTCGTCTGCTGGCTTTGGTCCATCGGCTTCTCGTTCTGAAGTGCTTCCGGCGTCCGAGGCGCTGTCGTCCTCATCGTCATCGTCGTCGTCGCCATCGGCACCGGCATCATTATGTTCTCCGTCGCCGAGGTGTTCTTCTTCGTTCACTCCGGCCATCACCGAGTCCCGAACCTGGTCAGTCTCGGTTTTGCGTTGCGCCAGCCTTGGATCCTCTGTTCTGTCGTGCTGAGAGTCGAAGCGAGAGGGCCCAGCATGGTGTGACGGTGTAATCCTGCGCGGCGTTTCTTCGTGATGGGCATCGTCTGTATGTTGACGCTTATACGGCGAGGAGTTCTCGGGACGAGAGGCGTCGCTGAGCCTCTTGCGTGGTGATGTCCTGGGCGAGCTGGGGTTTGGAGACGATCCGGGACCGTCGGGACCCAAGAGGTTGGCTAATAAAACGCGCGAGATGGCAGTCGGCGTTTCGACATTATGGTGCCGTGCAATCACAGAGATTATTTCCTCGGTGGACTGCGAGGATTTCAGGGGTGCTGGAGAGGTAGAACGGTCGCTGCTGGATGTGCTGATGTCGATAATGTCTGGTATTGATGCCGACATATGGGCGAGTATCGCCTTTGATTCTGGTCAGACGTGTTTTGTGTACACGCTGCGAGATATGATCGACCGATTTGAAGGAGGTGTCGTCTCTTGCAACGCGCATGTCAATGCATCGACCGAGCAATAGGCCATGTCCAAACGGCCCCCTTTTTTTGAGTTTGGCTCAAAGCACAACTTCGGTCGGGCTACAAGACCCTCAAGCCGAGGAAAAGTTGCACACCTCTTCTTCCGAACATTTTCACGTGGACTTTCGTCACTTCTCGTCTCAAAAATCGTTCCTACATTCCACAGTCTTCTTTCCAGATACCAATAGCACCATTCAACGAGCACAATTTAGTCAAGAGCCGCCGGGCACGCACTCCGTGAGGCACCAACGGGGATCGGGGAAGATGATCAATATGTTAGATCTGCTATTCACGTGCGCTTTCCTATAATTTTCCTAGTTTCCCACGTTCTTCAGATTTCCCGGTCTTCAAGTCTAGAGATTGGAACGGCAGAGGGTGAACGAGGCAGCATGAGAGCGCCCAGTGCAGCAATAGATTACGAGGATGGGATCCGCTGGCAGTTGATGTGTGTTTTGCTCGGATCCTGCGGCAATGTGCAGAAAAAGTTGAGGCTTTGCATCGTTGTGAAGAGAGACTTGGCTACGAATTACAGAAGCAAAGGTTGAGCATACAGCTTCTCATAGCCAATCAGCTCGGCTGCACTTACCTTCTAGCGCAATCTCGACGCAATTTAGACGACCATCGCCTTGCTTGGCACAGAGTTGAGATTTACCAGTTCCTCTGTCGCTGTCATTGGTAAAGAAACCAAGTCAATTGCTGTGCTCGGATCGCTAGCAAACGAGTCCGGCTGATTGCAGGCTGCTCGCGACGCCTGTGTAAATACTCACCCGTCAAGTGTAAACATACTGGCACCGCTCTGTTCCACGAAGCTCCTTGCGGACTGGTGCGCTGGTGAGTCGAGCTTGTCAGTCAAATTTGAAGTTGACCCGGACCTGCAACATGCAAGCTTAAGGGTAAGAATCTCTCCTGCATTCCTTCTGGTAGATACCATGCTAAATCACTTTCCGAGACTTACATGTCGACAGTAGTATGATGGCAAAGGTGGCCAAGACGAGGATCAAGCAAGCCATACCTCCACTTCTGGAAAGTCCGGATCCGAGCCGAGAGCTGTTAGGCCGATCGGTATTACGAATTTTTTGGAGAAAATATTCGAGGAACGCGGAAGTCCAAAATTTCTTCCTGCTCAGCTTTCTCTAGCAACACTACCACCTCTACCTCGTTCAAAGATGGAGTATCACGCACCAGCAGCACAGCATATGGTGCTGTGCGCCGATTGTGGCACACCTATCACACCCAACAACGCCAACTTGTGTCTGTCGTGTCTGCGAAATTCGGTCGACATTACCGAATCCGTACCCAAACAAGCCACGGTCAACTTTTGCCGCAATTGCGAACGTTACCTCAATCCACCCAATTCCTGGGTCATTGCCCGCTTAGAGTCCCGAGAGCTACTCGCCATCTGTCTCAAAAAGCTCAAAGGTCTCAACAAGGTGCGCCTGATCGATGCTGGTTTCATTTGGACCGAGCCGCATAGCAAGCGACTTCGGGTCAAGCTTACTGTTCAAAAAGAGGTCTTTACCTCGACCATCTTGCAGCAAATCTTTGAGGTCGAGTTCATTGTGCAATACGGCCAGTGCCCCGACTGCACGCGGCTTGCAGCCAAAAATACATGGAGAGCTATGGTCCAGGTTCGACAAAAGGTGCAGCACAAACGAACCTTCCTCTACCTCGAGCAACTTATCCTCAAACACAATGCGCATCAGAACACAGTGGCTATCCAGGAGAAAAAGGATGGCTTGGATTTCTTCTACTCGCAGCGGTCACACGCCATCAAGATGGTAGAGTTCCTCTCGTCAGTCGTTCCCATCAAGACCACCAAGTCCGAGCAGGTCATTTCCATGGATGTCCACACCTCGACCACCAATTACAAGTTCACATACAGTGTCGAAATCGCGCCGGTATGCAAGGACGATCTCGTGTGTTTGCCTGCAAAGATGGCCAAATCGCTTGGCAACATCGGACAGCTGGTGTTGTGTCACAAGATCACCAATTCGCTCAAATTCATCGACCCTATCAGCTTGCAAGTGGCCGACGTTCCTGCTGAAAAGTACTGGAGAGACCCGATACCCTCGCTTGCGACCATTCCGGAAATGATTGAATTCCTCGTACTCGACATTGAACCAACAGGGCGTTACGGTATCAATTCTCAGGGTGGGCAGAATCGACGACTCGAGGAGGCCGATGCTCAGGTATCGCCACTCAATGCCGCTTCTTTCGGCGAAGCAGACGCTGTATACCACACAAGAACGCATTTGGGCGCCATCCTGCAGCCAGGTGACACTGTCATCGGTTACCACCTCCGCGTCGCCAACTTTAACTCAAATGAATGGGACTCGCTACCGAACGAACGCAAGCCGGACGTCGTTCTCGTCAAGAAGTCTTACCCGGACCGCAAGAAGCGGAGCAAGAACCGCACGTGGAAGCTCAAGTCGATGGCCAAGGAAGCCGAAGATCCAGCGACCGAGAATGCGGTCGGACGCGGAGCGGTCGGTCGACGCGGTGGGCTGGACTCTCAGCGTGTGGAGCGCGACTATGAGCTCTTCCTGCGCGAGTTGGAAGAAGATGAAGAGATGCGCGGCAACGTCAACCTCTACCGTGATCCCAAGAAGGAAGAAGAACGGAGATTGCGCAAGGAGCGTGCTCTGCAAATCAAGGCCGACCGCGAGGCGGCACTTGCCAACGGAGACATGGAGGAAGATTCCAACTTTGACGACGGCGCCACCACCGACGGCGAGAGTGAGTGGGGCGAGGATGATGCACCGCGTATCCGCATGGAGGAGTTACTCGACGATCTCGAAGACATGGCCATTGAAGAATAACTCTGCATGCACACATCTTTACCCATTAATTACTGATTTACTCATGCAAGAGACACAAAATGTGCGTATTGTACAGACATGAGCTAGTGTTTCAACCGGAAGCGTCCCAACGAGTGCTCGGATTGGAGAGGAAAGCGTTGTATGCGTCGAGGTTGAAGAAGCTGAGTTCCGCCTCGTTTTCCAGCCCAATCTGGGCCAGTGTTGTGTTCTCCTTTGTACGGGCCTCACTCGCTGCTGGGACAAGTGCGGACAGGTTGGTTTCGTTGAGGATCCACTCGGGGTGGTCGAGGTTGACAATGAGGTTGGTCGTCTTGCTGCCGTGCGCTTTGGTGTAGAGTTTGAGTGTGGTCAATTGATCTGCGTACGAGCGGAACGGCTTGAACGCAGGACTCGTTCGCACCTGTTCCCGACACATATGCTCCAGCTGGGCAACCGTTGTGGTAGTCAAGTCGATATGGGGCAGCACGTAGGCCTTCATCGACCGAAACTCGAACGACTTGATGATCCGGACAGTGATGACGGCATCTGTGAGCGGGCGAGCGGTGTTGGTGATCTGATTGTCGGAAAAGTCAGCCTGCGGATTGAAAGCGTGGAATCCTCCCGGCAGCATCCCGCCTCCCCACGTCTCGCCCCCGCGGGGAGGAGGAGCAGTAGCAGTAGCAGCAGCGGACACCACTGAACCTTGGTCCGTCATGCGCTATAAATAAAGATGGTGGACAAGAGCGGTGAGAAGAAACTCGGCTCGCTCGAAATTTTAAAACACGCCCGCTTCTCACTCCCACTGGACCCTTTCTTCGGGGACGCCGCGCGTCATTGCTGTCAAAACCATGTGTGATAAATTTTACTAGACGAGCAATATCGGTCTTAATTGGTGATGCTATAGTTGCGCAAAGTATCGTAAAGATCACTGTGGTCCTGACCGTGGCCGCGGAGGGATTCATTCTGGGTTGAGACCAGTTGCTGGGCGGAAACAAGGTTGTCGCTGCTGGCCAGCGGAGTCTTGCGATGCTCCATGGCACGAGCTGAAATGTCGCGCAGCAAGACTTTCTCCTGCTGCGGGAAGCTGCCCAGCATTGCATCAAAGGCGCGTAAATCCGGCTGCTGTGTGTGGCTCACGGGGTGCAGGTGTGTGGAGTCCGGACCCTGGTGCTGACTCTCGGGCGTCTGCGCGCCCAAGGTGGAAAACGTTCCTTCTGACGTGGTCGATGTCATGAGCGACCCTTCCCCTCCATCTGTGCGATTCTGAGTAGCAACAGTGGTGTCTTGCATGTCTAGCGAGACGAGACCAAGGCCTGCACTGAGATTCTGAGCAGGTGCGGGGGCTTTGCTGTCAGCTCTCAAGGTCGGACTGGGCGGCAAAGCCGCAATGTGCACAGGCTTGCTCGCGAAGCCAGGCGCAGCAGGTGAGTCGGAAGCAGACGTTCCAACACTGGGCCGACGCACGGCGTTCCGCAGTCGTTCAGTGTCGTGATCCTCGTCATCTGGAAGGTCCAAGACGACAACGTTAGGTGGTGGACCTACACCTTTGCCCTTGCCGATGCCACCACCTTTGTTCTTGCCCTTCCCGCGCAAGCTTTGCAGAGCTTGTCCGACTCCGCCACGATTGTTGGTCAAGGGAATGCTGATGGGACTCGCCACGGGAGTACGATCTCGGTCTTGGGAGAAGGAGGATCGACCGCTGCGAGCCAGAAAAGTTGTCGACGAAGGCGCAACGTAAGCGCTGCTGTGTCCAGCGCTGGAGCTCTTGAAAGTCTGCCCATCCGTCGCGGGGGACCCCTCCTCTGTTGGCACGGAGAGTGCAGACATTGGTTCAGGTGTCGTCACGACGGGTTTTCGCGACACGTCCATGCTGTAATTGCGCAGCCTGCTGAAAGCCTCTGACTGATCGAACGTGGTTGGGCTAGCGCATTTCCGCACGTCGCCGCTCAGACTTCGGCGCATGGGATGCTCGCCAAACGAGTTCGATCTGGGTGATGCCGGTACGCGCAAAGCACCAGACGCGTTCCCAGCCAGAGGCGGTCGCTCACCCATCTCCTCCACGCGAGAAAGCCGATCGGTGGCGACGTTTCCCCGGATAAATCGGCCAAGAGGAGAGCGGAACGCATGTTCGTCGTCATCCAACTCGTCGAGCTCCTCCTGATCCGAGTTCGTAGCAAAAGGTTCCGACTGACTGCGGCGCATTGCTCGGGACACGGGCACCTCGCTCAGAGGCTGCGGAGTTTCCGCTATGATGGCGGGGCTGAGTGTCTTGCGAATCGTCAGACGGACAGGTGCGTTGGCTGGGTTGACTTCGTCGGTGGGGGTAACGTCAAATCCACGCGTAGACGACATGGACGAGCGGGGGGTTGCTACATCAGCCGCTACAACAGGTGGTGTAAGAGTCATTGGCGGCGGAGCCCCTTCAGCATCTTCGCGGGCTGGTCTGCGTCGCCACAACCTGCCAAGTGACTGTGAGCTTTTGCCGGCATCTGCCAGCTTGCTCGGCACATTGAAAGCGTGCAGCAGGTTCGAATCCGCTTCGGACGGGCGCCGTAAACGCTCGTTGACTGCGGCAGGCGTTGCTTGAACTCCACTCAGACTCATGCTCACCGCAGTTGTGAGGAGCTGACGTCGCCACGGCTCGTCATTCTCGCTGAGCCGGTCTGCGGAAGTTGAAGTTGGGTATTCGGGTATCACTGGGATCTGGTCCTCCTGACGGGAGAAGGATGGGGCTCGGCCACGCGTGGCAAAGGATCTCGATCGGCTGCGTGGCATCTTGATGGCATCCAGAGACATACGGCCAGAACGTTCAGATATTTTGTTCTGCGCAATGTTTGCATCAATGCTGTCAGTTGCTGGCATCGACTCTTGTTCTGTGTATAGTTTCGTGGAGGAGAAAGAGCTCCTCATTTTGCTCAAAAGCATGCTCAATTTCCGACGTGACTGCGTGCTGGAAGGATCCGGTGGCGGGTTTGTTGGATCCGTGGAAGCTCTGACATGATTGACCTGAGTGCTAGACCGATTAAAGCTGTTCGGCAAGCTGTGAACTGTCGAGCCGGCACGAGTGGTGTCCATCGAAGCGCGTGCCGCTCTCTTCCACAGTGGGGGACGTCGTAAATCTGTCGACACTCTCGGCTCATGAACTCGCTCTTCAAGGTCTGAACGTCGAATGTCCACATCGTCAGGACGTAGTGAGCTATTGTTTGTTGCTGCCGCAAGAGTTGAGAGCGACTGTCTGGTCGGTGCGTCGCCAATTTCGGCATCTGGCTGGTCTTTGACTACGCTGAGCGGACGCGTCTGCCCTGCAACACTCCCTTGACGTGGACGCGGCAAGAATGGACGTGCTAGGCGTGAGTCCGACATACTGCGACGGCTCGGTGCTTCCTGTCTTACAAGCTCTCCGCTCTGCCTTTCGCCCCGACTGGCGGCTCTTTGGCCGTTTGACTGGGTAAACAGGCTCGCGCGAAACGGCGAGACGATGGAATCGAGGCTCCGTCGAACGACACCTGGTGATCGATTCATTGTCCGAACAGGAGCCTGGGGAGCCAATGGCACATGTGGCGTGAAAGATGTGGAGACCCACGGTAGACGAATCTGTTCGCGCTCCATGCCATCATCGGCATCGTCTTCGTTGTCCGATATCTCGAATTCGTTGGCATTTGCCCGGAACTCGTCATCGAGGCGGAGGGGGAAGGCGTCGAGATCCACAGTCTGTTCGTCTTCGACGCTGCGCCCACCTTCCGCCCGCGTCAAAGTTGGGGCAGGAACTCGCGGAATCGACTTCGAACTTGTCTGTGTCGCTATCGCGGGGTGAACCGCACGATCTTGTTTTGTCGGGATAATTTGACTTTCAGATGTGCGAGGGGCCAATTCTTCCGGTTTTGGGGGAAGAGGTTTTGTGGCATCTGCACCGAGCACTTGTCGTAGTCTGTTGAAAGACTTGCGCGGTGCTGCTGGTGCTTGGTCGTAGGATCTGTGCTGGGAGGCGAAAGACTGTGTGGACGAGGGCGAAGGCATGGTTTGCTCGTTCTCTACACCGGACGACTTTGAGCGAGCAGTGCCAAATAGTGCTCGAGGTAGCTTGAAAAAGCGTTTCTCGTCTGCTTGGCTCGCTGTCATCATGTTATCCCGCGACGACGGAATGGAAGAAAGGGGTAGAGTAGCAGAGGTGTTCATATCGCAGGTGTCAGCTGAAGGATGTTGAAGTGTGGACGTCATTTCATTCGCAGATGCGGGGTGGCCAATCCCGTTGTCAATCAGGCTCACGTGGCCATAGGAAGGCGGTGCGCCCACCTCGAATGATTCTGGAATGGGAGGCGAGCCGTAGGCCGACTGCCAATTCATCGAGCTGCTGATTCGGGGAGGCGGCGTTGGTGGCTCAAGAGGTTTGGGCCTTGTCTTGTCGCGATTGTTACGAGCACGACGTCGTTGTTGTGAGTTTATGGTCGAGGTGCTGTGATGTGAGCGTACCGAGCCTTGTTTGAAGTAGGTCTCTTGCTCTGCCCACCCATTATCATCATCGAGTGGGTCGTCAGCATCTGAGCCGCTATGCTCTGCTAGAGACAACTGAGAGGAAGTGGGAAGCCGACGTCGTCGATCTAGGCTCGAACGCGTCTGCGTACTGGACTGGCGTGACGGTCTGGAGGACAGAGAAGAAATCCTGTCGAGCCATGCTGAATGATCAGGATGCCGAGGATCCGCCGCTTGAACGAACGCGTCGAACGTTTCGGCACTGGGAGCAGGGCTTGTGGTCGAGTTTCGAAGGGTGAGACTGGTCGTTGAATGCGAGGGAGACACGCGCTGTTTAGAAGAGGTGGCGCCGTTGGCTACCGCTGGAAGACGCGAAGTTGAGGCCACCGACTGAGGCCTTAACACGTCTGGCTCAGATGACCCTGGGCGGCTTGGTCTCGAGCGGTGCCGATAGACGGGTGCACTGACTTGCGCGCACATGGCAGACAATACTGCAGAGGCCCGTGAGCAATGACAGCGATACTATGCCGTACGAACAGACATGGAAGAAAGAAGCCGGAAGGAGAAGAGCGAGGCAAGAAAAGGATGCGACGGTCCAGAAAGACAACCCGGTGCTGGCGAAATGAAGCGATGGGGATCGATATGGCTACGGTGGAAGGGAGAGGGGAAAGAAAAAGACGGAGGGAAGGTCAGGCGTGCGGTCGTGATTGCGTGCAGCCTCGGCTCCACGATTCGGCGCTTGACAGGCTGACTGATGATCTGGGCGGGATCGAGGAAAGGCGGCTAGAGCGAGGGAATGCAAGATCAATGAAACAAGCGAGGTTCGCACAACGTCAGACTAGCCAAGCGAGCAAGAGGACAGAAAGAGACGCGAGAGCTTTGGATTGCATACGGCCAACACAGGATTTGCATGGTATGTGTTGTACGCATGTACGCACCCCATGCGCGGGTTCTTTTGAGTATATGCAAAGCATACACATAGCATGCAGTTCACTCGACCAGAAAGCATACGATTTTGACAGCCGAGAGCTGGAGCGGGCAAGACAATTTGCAAATCTCACGCCAAAATTCTGGGGGCCAATTACCGTCAGCGCCCGCTCCGAAAAGCACATCTCCGCCTCCTGTCTCAGTGTTTGTCTCAGCTTGCCCTTGCCCACTCTGCACACTCAGTAAAGATGAATAGGTTGGGTTAGTGTGTGTGTGTGTGTGTGCTGTGACATGCTGGTGGTTCTGGTTGTGCGCTATGGATTGGTATAACGTGGGTTCCTGTCGTCCAGTGATAGAACGCTGTTTGCGTGATAATGATGATTTGGCTCTTGTTACGCGCCTTATTTGCGGCCACCGCTGGCGAAGCTGGGTCCACGCTCCGTTAGAGCCGCCTTGGCAGGACTCAGCGACGCTGGATGCTCGGTGGATTCGTCGACTCGCACCCGCTTTTTGGGACTGATGACGGCCGGAGTTGGTTCCGTTGCCGGCACAGCCTGATCAACAGACTCGCCGGCGTCCAAGTTGTCGGCGTTTCGCTTCTTGTTTGGGCTGACAGGTCCTGCGGTAGCACTTCCGACCCGACTCCAGAAATCAGCGTAGCTGGTCACACCGTTGGAAGTTTGCATGGACGACACGTTCGCATTGTTGCGCATGTTATTGCCGTTGTTGGGAGAACGCTTGGTCGGTCCATTTTCGCTTTGCACCGAGGTGGTGCCGGCAGCGGGCGGAGATACAGGAGTGACGGAGGAAGAGCGGCCTCGTTTTTGCAGCAAATATGCTGTTTGCGCACCTGGCACCGTTCCACCTGAAGTTGGTGGTGTGGCTAAGCCGTAGCCGCCAAACACGTCCCCGTCTTCGGCTTCGCTTCGCTTCGAGGCGGCAGCATCCTTGAACAGTCTCGATCCCAATGTTGAATTCGTTGTGGCGCCAGGCGTAGCAGGTCCCTTGGTGGTAGGGCCGGTAGGAGACGTCGAAGTGCTTTTGCGAGCGGCCATGGCTGCTGGCCCTCCTTCACGCTGTCGGTAATACAGGTTCTCGACCTCGGACAGGGATTGCTTTGTCTGTGTGTGTTCGTCCAATTAGCAATGATGAGACAAAATGTGGCAATGGTGCTATGTGCTTACCCAACCATGCTCAACCTTGAAGTTGGCATACTGCAAACGGATCATCAAGTGGCGAGAAAGCTGTATGGAGCTGGCGTCAGCAGAGTGTCTGACGCAAAGACGAATGATCTGAACTTACCTTGGCGAGCTGGGTTTTTTGTGCTTGTGCCTGCTTACGTGCTTTGCTAGGGGTGACGGTCGCTGATGGCTGCTGAAGCGAGCCGAGCAGGTACGAATGGGCAACCGAAGAAGTCGGATTGGACGACGATGGTTGATGCGAGGCCATGATGGTTGTGGTGTTGCTGCTGCTGATGACGCTAGCCGGGGCTATGCTGGTGATGGTCTGTACTGCGCTCATATGAGAATGCTGAGAATATACAACGATGCGAAGAAACTCGAACTGTCGTGCCCCACTTTTTACTGCGAGCGAGGCCTTGAGATGCGAGCAAAGTAGGGTGGGGAATATAGATAGAAGCAAGAGAGGGGGATAACGGGAAGCGGCTAGGGATAGGAGAGGAGAGGTAGTGGCGATGGTGGTGGAATGTATCTAGGCAAGAGCTGTTTGGACGATGCCAGCCCTGTCACTCTGGTGTGCAGCAGAGTGGAGAGCTGGCTGGGCCTTCTGACCCAAATTGGCCGAATTGTGAATATTTTGTTGCCATAACGGCGCGTATGCCTCAGCTCAACGCGCTTCACGTGATTCTCATATTTCGCTTTTATTCGCACGACATTTTGCTGTGATTCACGTTGGCTGCTGGTAGGTTGCATGGTCTTAGCGCTCACTCTCTTCCATCACACATGTCGAGATCAGTGTCTACGCCAACAGGAGAGAGGCTGTCACTCGGATCAGCTCCTAGCCCAGTGGTCGCCGCAAGAGCAGCACATGCGTTGCCCGCTATCAACACATCTTCGTCGGGAGCCAACAATGATCTTTATAGCTCCGCTGCCCTCGTCACACGGGAAGTCCTGCAATTGGCAACACCTTTGCCAAAGTACGTCGATATTCAGGCATTAAGTACGCTGGCGACAGAGATGGTCTTTACATTGGCACAGAGCTCCCGTTTCGTGTCTCGCAAGCAGGAATTGGCACAAGAAGAATTGGCGCAAGCAGGCATCTCAATACCGCCGCCAGATACGATCACGTCGATGGAAATTGACTCCATGCTCACGGCTCGTCTCGAAGCCATAGGTTTCCATGTCGGCTCTAACCTAGCAGAGCAATTGTCTCGAGATCGAGCGAGTTTCACTGAAACGCTCGACGTGCTCAAGTTTGTCTGCAAAGAGGTCTGGACCGCGGTCTGGGGTAAGCAAGTCGATAACCTCCGCACCAACCACAGAGGCGTCTATGTGCTTCAGGACAATGCTTTCAGGCCACTCACCCATCTCTCCACCGCTCGCGGTAGCCAAGAGACCGCCAAAGAAGCAAAGCTCTTCCTTGCATATCCAGTTGGTATTGTCCGTGGCGCCCTAGCCCAGCTCGATGTAGCCAGTGTCGTCGTTGCAGAGACCAACCAGACACCCCAGTGCACCTTTCACGTCAAAACACAGCGCAGTTCCCCAGCAGCGGCAGCAGCGTCCTAGAGCATTTCAGCATCTTGTACTTGTACCCATCGTTATTTTGTATTGAAATACCTATAGATCAAAGTCATCGTCATCGTCGCTCTGAACCGTTTTCTTCCTCGTGAACTGAAGTTGTAAAGGGGTGATCAGCGACAGTGCTGGTAGACCCTGGGTATATACCGCCGTACTTACGGTGATTTTGGGGGCGCTGTTGTCAGCCTGGTCCACCTGGTCCAAAAGACCGATAAGCTGTTCCTCTGTGATCTTGCCTCGGATCTGTCCTGACTGGGCCATGCGGATCAGTAGATCAGAGATCTGTCTAGCCTTTTGCGGCTTTACCAGACCGATGCGCGATACTGTCCAAGAATGTGAGCACGAGGTCCGGAGACGGTGGACTTGGCATAGGCTGCCAGACTTACGTCGTTCTCTGGCTTGTGCATCGAGGATCCGACTCAGCATCTGTCGCTTCATCTCTTCCTGTTGCGCTGCTTTCTCTTCTTCTTTACTGTCGGACTGGCCTGACGGCATTCCACCAGCTCCTCCGCCCATCATTGAACCTGACGGTCGAGCGAGGTCAGTCAAAATCACTCGGACCTCGCAACGACAAGCACCTTACCTCCTCGTACGCTACCACCAGCATTGGCACCGCCCCCACCTGCGCTCCGCAGCTCGGCCATCCGAGCTGCTCGAATCGCCTGCAGCTCATCGTCCTCCATCTTCGTTGGTAGTACGTCAAAGCCCTCAGACCGTGGCGAAATTACAAAACTAGGCCCAACCTTTGCTCCACCTAGCCTAACACCGATTTCATCAAAACGCGAAGGCGCGAAGGCCGCGACATGTCTCGTACTGAACGCACACACGTCACTTTTGTGTACATCAGATGGTATCGTGCATTCCTATGGGTAAGCTGTCTTAGAGCAGGAAGGGAATAATGGCTTTTCTCTGTTTGGGAAACTGATCGCCGAAAGTGCTCTTGTACCAAGCATGACCATTGAGAGCTCTGGGACCCATAAGGCAGACGAGCACAAAAGGGAACAAGAACGGCGGGGTAGAAAGAGCCGTCAGGAAGAGGTCTTTTGCACCTAGGTGGGCGAAGATGGGCAGCGAGTGAAGAGCAGCGTACGCGAATGCAAACCACTCGAACCATTCGCACAGGTAGTTCGGAAAGCTCACGTACTCGAATAAGCCGCCCTTTGGGATCGAGTACTTTCTGGTCGCATTGCCCTTGCCCACTTCCGTGGCGACAGCATTGTTACTGGACTTGTTGGGTCGACGAAGGTCCATGAGAATCTCATCATGGTAGACATTGCCTGCAAATCCGATGGCCCACGCAGCAATGCCAAGATACCACAGCGGACTCTTCCAAACTGACGAAGAAATGAGGCCTGGAGAAGAAAGATGCGTCTTGTCCACAGCGCTTTCCGTGACGCCAGTCGAGACGATGCCTTTCACCGCACGAGAGAGCATACTGAAAACGCCTGAGCTGCTAGTTGAGTCGATTCCTGCAAGTACGTGAGATGATACGGCCGATTTAGGCAATACCGACCACGGAACCCTTCCGCCTAGCCAAGATCCCATCACGAATCCGTTGATCGTGTTGAAGAGAATGGCAGAGAGTGGCACTGTAACATGCATGGGAGAGCGTTTGGGGGATAGAAGAGGCTGGATCACAGCTCGATGGGTATAGTGGATGACGAAGAGCAAGACCAGCACCTGATTGGCAGAAGGGAGCGATGCGAAGTGTTTGAGCGATGGCGAGAATAGCGACCTTAGAGGCGGGAAATAGGCGCCGGATCCCTTGACTACCGAGCTGGACAGTGGCTCTGAGAACGCACCGAGAAGTACAAAGATAGGTGACGGAATTTCCATAAGAAACCATCCCAAGTTGCCATTCATGTTGAACAGGCTGTCGTATGCGAAGCGTCCATGCGGTGCGTTGATCAGCGAGATCACCGGGATGAGAAATGGCCATGCCTTGAAGCTCGCCAACACCATACTATACAATTGCGTCGGCGAGAACGGCGGCTTAGGTATGGCGCCCAGACCGATGACATCCTTGAACCATTGAACCACCATATCGAGAGAAGGTGCTGGGATGCTGGAGCGTACTTTTGTGCACCGGTAGTCAAAATACTTTGTGGAAAGTCGGCCACCAAAAATAGTACAAATATTCAGGTGGAGGCTTGTACAAGCAGCACTGCACGGGCGGCTGGACTCGCGCTCTTGCTGCTTACAGATGATGACAGAGCTAGCCGAGGAAAATGGCCGTGCGCCTTGAAGAAAGCTGGACGGCCCGTTCGCAATAAAAAACGCAGCGTAGATCACCCTTGTGGAAACCATCAAACACACAACATCAACAATATGGTTCAAGTTGATTCTCAGTCGCCCGGTGACGGCAAAACCTACCCCAAGGCTGGTGACCAGGTCACTATGCACTACGTCGGTACTCTCCAGGCCAACGGCAACGAATTTGACTCTTCCCGCAAGCCCGGTCGCGGACCGTTCAAGACCCAGATCGGTGTAGGACAAGTGATCAAAGGCTGGGACGATGGTGTTCCCCAGCTCTCGCTCGGTGAGAAGGCCCGCCTGACGGTACCTCCTAACGAAGGCTACGGAAGCCGCGGATTCCCTCCGGTTATCCCAGCCAACTCGACGCTCATTTTCGATGTCGAGCTCCTCGCTATTAACGGCAAGACTGCTTAGAAAGGCGAGGATCTTGCTTGTAATTTTGGCACTGAACTTCCAATGACATGCTCTTCTTGCCCAGAGCGCCATGCCCAACATCACAAACTAGGTCTCGGACTCAGAATATGTGTGTATGTGATTTTGTGTGCTGCATGAGCGGGACAGTGTGAGAAAAGCAAGGCTGTGCTCAGAACTGTCTCGAACATCACCTTCTATGCGGCAAAGATAAACACTTGACTGTGGGGTCATCGTACGAATACCGGGGATCAGAAAGAAATTGTATTACACCATGTGGTCGCAAAAGTACAGAAAAGGTAAGAAGATCGAGCAAGAGTAGAGGGCAAAGCTGGTTTGTCGGTTGAACAAAGGCGAGGTAGAGCTGAAGGAGAAACGCGGCGAATAGTAGTATAAGCTGGCTGGCAGAGGTATCGTCTCTGTTGCGAGAGATGGCGCAGAGGTGGGTGTAGGCGAAAAATTACCAAGGGAAGTATGAGGCAAGCTGACTTCCAATTTGGCTACCGTACTGACCCAGGTTTTCGAGGGCAATGTTCTGGATGCCGATGCTTTGCAAGCTGCTTTGCAGGGTCTGCAGAGCAATGTCGGCGTTTCCGCCCGAGATCCAAGCGAGAGCACCAGCTCCAACGGCACCAGCTGCTGCCACAACACTAGCCGTGGTTGCAATCGGACGTCTTCGAGCTGCCCGAGTTCCGCGCTTGAAGGCGCGAGTCACACGGCCAGAATCGGCATAGTCATCATCGTCGGCCATCAGGTCCAAGTCAGCAGTAGGGCGGTCGTTGACGGCACGTCGCTTTCGTCCCCGGGTCGAAGGAGACAGCTTAGATACCGATGAGGATTTCTGGATCCCGGCAGCCAGAGCCTTGGCCTCGGCAATCTGGGCATCAATGTCAGCCTGGGACAGCGCGACAGGACGACCATCGCTTCCCGATTCAAATTCGACATTGACCTGCGAGACCGAACCATCAGCCTTTTCCGATACGGTCACCTTCTGAACGCGCTGAGGCGAATCCTCATTCTCAGAGGCAGCGGCTGCCTGAGAGGTGCGCTGACGCTTTCGAGGCGTCTTTATCTCGGAAGTGGCGGGTGAGGTGAGGATGGGAGCGCCTCCAGCCTCGTCGTGTTCAGCAGTAGCGTGAATCAGAGGGTTGGCAAACTTGGCAATACCGTACTCTTCGGCCACAGCGATGGCATCTTGGGCGGGGATCCAAGTGCCCTGGAGCCGAACTCCGGTGCTGCCCTGAGGTAGAACCTTGACACTCCTGTCGCCTGCCGACTCAGTGTCAGTGTCAGCGTTCTTCTTCGGTCGGCCACGTTTCTTGGGCGTTTCGGGCGCTTTGACCTCTTCGACGATAAATCCACCATTGGCGCGGTTGGTGTCATAGATCTCATCAAGGTGACGCATCTCGGCAGCCTCAGCGTCACCATCGGCATGGGGAAAGGCCAGTCGGAACATGGAAGAAGCAGCGAGCGCGTTGGTGTCGAAACGCTTGAGCAGGAAGGCATGGTCCTGTCCGTTGACGGTGGGCAGCTTTACACGACCGATAATGATGTTGTGACCCTCACGCTTGATAGTCTGCAGCTTGACGACAGCCTCGTCAACCTCTTTGAGTCGAGGGTTCTTCTTGGTGGGCAGCTTGGGACGAGTGACCTTGTTCTTCAGGTCTTCGGCAGCCGAGACGACGGAGGATATAACGGAAGAGGCATCCTTATCCTTCTTGGACTTGCGAGGCGAGGCCGAGGGGGAAGCAGGCGTCTGGGTCGAGGCATTGGATGCTACCGAGGAGGACCGAGCTCTTCGAGGAGTCGACTTGCGCGTGGGCGTAGCGCGACGAGTTGAGGCAGGCATGATTCGCGACGGACGACGGCGACGGCTGCCAAAGGAGGGATGGGAAAGGGGAAGGGGAAAGGTGACGGTGGTGGGGAAGAGGAACGTTGGAGATGATGGTGCGGGCGAGGATTGAGGTGAGACGCGCTTTTGCTTTTTTGGCGTGTTGCTCTCTGTCAGACTGGCCAACTGCTGGCCCAACAGTCATGTGAGACGGGAAAGCGGTCAAGTTGGGTGTTGAAGTCAATTCTACCTTTCTCGTCCGGGATGAAAGCAGCCGAATTATCGTGTATGTTAGAGTTGGAAATGCCGCACGTGCGACTTTGCGCATGTGCGCATCTGCTGCAGAGCACTTGCTGGCTACTTGTGCTGCTATAGCAAAGCATCGGCATCGCCGAGCGTAGTTGTCTATGCCAAGCTGCGAGCAGCCCGCGAACTGTGGCTAGTCGGTGTGCTTGAGGTAGTGCCGAGAGTCTGTGACAGTCGTGATTGTGATTAGCGGAACAATCGCAGGCATAACGACCTGCAGTCGACGCGCTTGTTCCCGGCAGATCCGATGTGCAATAATCGGCGGCACATGCACACACTCTGTCTGTCCCCACCATCTCCATCAGATACTGACAGACTCGCAGCTTCGCGTCAAACGCGATCGTCCGCTGCACTTCTACCCCTCCATCTCGGGCACCCAATCCAGGCGTGTTCGACGATCCCACTCTACACTACTTTACCGTCCCTACATCTTGTTGACTGGCGCAATCCACGCGTTCGGTCAGCTTGATTCGCCCATCCTCGAGGACCGCTCGATTGAACGTTCAATCCCACGCATACAGAGCTGACCGACGAGAGCAGGCGTGAGTATAACTTCCTACCTTCCCGCTCTTTCACCAACTGGCCGATTGTTGGCCCCTACAGTTGCTCTGATAGTGTCGAATACTGACAACCTGGTTCGGACAATGACCGCAGATCACTATGAAGTTTCTCGAATATCCTGAACTTGAGCTTCTGTCTCGAGCACTGACCTTTGAGTCGGCAGAATGCAAGGTCTTTACACGCATGGAGGCCTACTCCTGCAAGACAGTGAACAAGGAGAAGCGTCTGTTCAAGACTCTCGAATCCTCCTACCTTCGTTCCGCATCCACCTCCCCGCCAGACTATCTCGAAGAATCCCTCGCATCTCCCTTTGGTCGGCTGGATCAGGCGTCTGCTCGCAAGACGCTCTTCTTGCTGATTGCGACCTTGAATGTAGCTTTCCCAGACCACGACTTTAGCGAGGTAAACCCAGCCGATTTTCGAAAGGAGGCTAGCCCCGCGATGGTTCTCAATTCATTGAGCACAACGCTGCTCAGCCTCAAGACTTCTACCAATGCTCCGACGTCCTACAGCTCTTTCCCTGGGTCGTTCGAAGAGCCGAGTTTCACACTTGGATCGACAAGCCCTTCGTCCCACACCAATACAGGCAAATTGCCGCCCTTGATTACGCACCCCGCTCTGTCGCACATTCTCGACGATATCATGAATGTGTCTGACTGCGAAGTCTACACTTTTCACCCAGACATGGACTCGGACCCACACGCGAGTGCCGAGCCCGAAGAGGAGGGCGATGTAGGTGACGATGACCTTTATGACGACTACGAGTATTGGGACGAAGGCAACGCATCCATGCGTGACCGCGAAGACACCCCGCGTGCTCGGGACATGCAAGACGAAGAGATGGTCGACACACCAATGTTTGACGAGGATGTGTACGGCGAAGGTTTTAGCTCCGCGAAGCCTGTCTCTCAAAACGTGGCCACCATTGGAGCTGATGGCAACATCATCTTGTCTCGAGCAGGATTCGGGTCCAAGCCAAAGGCTCCGATGGACTACTCGCGCAACTCCTACCCTTCTTACGACTCGGATGTCGATGAGGATGACGAGCTAGATGGTACTGGGGCTGGGCTTTTGTGGTCTACATTCGCACTGTTCTACAACAGGAAGATGAAGCGTGTACTGTTCGTCTCGGTTTGGAGCAGAAAGAATGCCCGTTTTGGTATGCCCGTTTCGTCGTGGGCTTATACTGCGCCAACGCCGATGCTCAGCGCTTCGCTAGGAGCTCCTGTCGGGCATCACGCACGACAGACAACACCCGCTGCCCGAGCTCGCACTCCCAAGGGCAGCACGCTGGTCTCGGCCAACGTTGCAAGAGCAGCTGCGCAAGGAGCAGCGCCCACGCTTGCGAAGCGCGCAATTGCTAGAACAGATTCGACTGGCTCGATGCGAAGCATCAGCCGACCTGGTCATTCCCGTACCAATTCTGGCTCTCCGGCCCCTTCGTCCCTATCGCCATTCCCACACGCTTCTCCATTGTCTGGATTGACGACAGACCCGATGGACAAGGTGATAATTGCAGATGGAAAACGCGTCATTCGCTCGATCGACTCAGCAATGTTCAGTGCCAGCGCACCTGCCGCTTCCCACTCTGCCAACACCTCGCCTGTCAAGAGGTCCGTGCCAACTGCTGCGATGCGCAGCAAGCGCACTTCTGACGCTGCCTCTGACGCCACATCTCAGACACTCGACCAGAAACGGGCAAAGAAGCACACCACCGCCGCCTAAGCCGCGCTTACCACCTTTCCTTTCATGCAGGTCACTGGGCCAAACACAGTCTTTTCGCCATTGGGTCGAGCTTTGTCTTTCATTTGTAATTTGTACGTTGTTTCCCCGTGGATCCCCTTGCCTACTGGTGCTCTATGCTGCTGGTTCCTTTGAAGCGTTGATCTTCGCTGTGCTGAGTCATTTGGCGATGCTTGAAGCTGGACGTATCAGACTTGAGTGCCTCTCGCATCAACATGGTCGCATACGACGATGATGGAAGCTGGAACTCGAGTGTCAACGCTGTGAACGCGTTTGCACTACTGCTCTCTACGCTGTCGCCAGTTGGGGTGATGTTGAGGCAGTTTTCTTCATCGGTGCTTGTGAGCGCGAGATCCGGGTCAGTATACGCGGTGATGCGGTGGTGGAAGTGTTTCGGCTTGACAATGATTCGTCGATATGAGCCTTTGAGTTGATACTCGAGCGTCTTGGAGCTGGTCAGATCGGCGTGTGTCAGCCCGTCGGCGGAGAGAATTGAGTCGTAAAGATCCGACATCCAGCCAGTTGGCACGGCAATGTCGGAGCCGGGTAAGGGCATGACCACGTCATAGATCGTCCATCGTCGTGGCGAATCGGGCTGCAGGTCTTGCTGCGTTAAAA
Source organism: Farysia itapuensis (assembly GCA_023212645.1). Taxonomy (NCBI): domain Eukaryota; kingdom Fungi; phylum Basidiomycota; class Ustilaginomycetes; order Ustilaginales; family Ustilaginaceae; genus Farysia; species Farysia itapuensis. The sequence continues at coordinate 120,310 of JALBYC010000008.1, read as the reverse complement.
CCTTGGTCGCCTGCTGCCATTTTGGCAGTGCTGCGGACGCGATACCATTGGACGCTCGATCTTCGCGATCATCATCGTCATCGTCCTCATTGTCAGGTGAGTCGGTTACTTCGTCTATCTCCGCGTCGACAAAAACAGTGTCTCCTTCGACTGGATTCTCGCTGCCAAAACGCGCCAAACGCTCCGACACGAGTCGATTCCACACATACGACTGATACGCGTGGACGTACATCAGACGGAGCGTCCGAGGGACGTTGCCGAATGCTCCGGCCCAGTCGCCTTGATTGAAGTTGTGCTTGCGAATCTTGTCGAGAATCGCCCGTTCAGCGGTGCAATTCTTGGGGACTGTGAAGAAGGCCTTCTCCAAATCACCGCTGTGGTACAGCCGCTTGGCCTTGAGCAAATCAGGGCTGTCTCCGTCGTCTGAAGTCTCGGTGGAGCTGAGACGAGGAGTGAAGAGCAGGTCGAGTATGCCTTTGAAGTCTTTCTTGAAGATCAAGATGCCCAGGTGGTGTGTGGGGATTGCACCTGTGCCAAATCTCTGCATACCATAATAATTGATGAAACCTCTGTCCCGAATAATGGCCATGGACCGTTCGATGAGGCTGTGAACATCGTCCTCCGGCTGCGCAGGCCGCACGTTTCGCAGCGTGATCGTGAACTTGTTGCCGAGGAGTTGGCCGAGCTTCAAGCCTTCTTTTGCGTAGCAGAGATGAGCGATCCTGATCCCGCGATCGCCACGGAATGTCACAGCATCTTGGACAGTCTTTCCACCTCGGCCTTTTGCGCTCTGCGTTTTATTGCTGATGCCGTTAACCATGCGCCAGACATCGTCGAGTGTCTTGCGATTGCGCTTGAGCGCGACACGCTGCACGGTCACGGCGCGTTTGTCTTTCGTCCCCGCGACGGACAAGTCTTTGGTGGGCGAACGAGCTCCTCCACCGAATCCGCCCCTCCCTCCTCGTCCGCCCCGACCACCTCTCGAACCACCGCTGGGCCCCAAAAACATACTCTGGGCCAGCATCTGCATAGCTTCCTGGTGGTCCCGATTTGTCTTTTGCAGGAGGAAATGAATGTAGGGTGGAGATTCGCGGGCTTCGGCGGGAAGTTCGTCACCTACTCTGCGATCGCTTCGATTCGCCCACCGAACAGAGATGGCCACGTTCGAAGAAGCGGCAGCGTTTGCGCGAGCGTCTTCATCCTCTTCTGGTACGTCAGAGTTGAGTGTACATGAATCCGTGGCCAATTTGCCCGAGAAGAGTTCTCGAACCAGCTTGTGTACTGCTGTACGCTCGGCCTTGTCCTGCAAGGCTCGAGTTGCTATTGCCGATGGCTCGATGGAGACGGTGGCATTGGCACCCGTGCCAAAGCTTTCCGGACCTTTTCCCGACTCCCACATTGCGCGGATCAACTCGATGGCTGAGACGGAAAAGTACGTAGACAGTCGGTCCGTCGCATCGGCTGGCCAAACTCCGTCTTTGGCTTTGGCTGATGCAGCGTCGGTAGATGACGACGGGGTTGCAGGGACGCCATTGAGTTCATCGAGGTACTTGCCAGCAGGTGGGTTGAGCGAGGTGATTCGACATGTTGTGCCCGTCAAATCGATCTCGTTGACGAGAAAGTCGGTGAAGCGTTGCTTGATGATTCCTTCAAAGCCGGGAATCGATCTGTCCATGTACTCGGTGATTCCTGCTCGGACCTCTGTCATTCTGTTCTCTTGCACATCTTGCGCCGGGTCTGACGATCCAAGCGACGTCTTGGCACGCTTGAATGCTGGACCATCATCCACTTCCATCTCTGCGGCGTTTCTGGGATCCATGGCTACAACGAGAAGAATGCCCACAAATTTCTCCGCACAAAACCAGGTGAAAATTTCTGAGATCTAACACGAACAGCCGTAATCTTCTCCGATTTCCGAACTTTTACTTGTGGTGGTAACCTGTCTCACTTCCGGATGGAGCACACACCTGCTACTAGGGTAAATTATTACGTTTGACATTAATACGACATTAAAGAGACATGACATGGGGACAAAAGAGTGCAGTGATTTAGTATTGCGGTAGTCGGAGCTTGTTTGTGTGGTCGATGAGTTCAGGACGTACTTCGTCACGCTCCATGACGGTGCCGAACAACTTGTCCCATACTCGCGTACCTTTGCCGTAGTTGCCAGACTTCTTCCAGCCGCGGCTGTGATGTAGATCGTGGTCCTCGATGATAAGATCAGCGCCAATGAGATTCAACATGGCATAGCTGAGGGCAGGAGGACTGCCGTAGGCTCGGATGCCAGAATGACCAAAGAGCTCGGTGAACATGACGTATGTCCAGCAAATCACCCATTCGTAAAAGTTGAGCGGAAGGATAGGCTTGAGCGTGTAGTAAGCCAACAGAGGAATGACTAAGACGTCAAAGGTGTCCTGTTCCAGATCGGCGTAGAGCGAAAGGATGGCAGTTGGGTGCTTGGTTTTGTGGTGGGTCTTGTGGAATTTCCATAGGGTCTCTGATTCGTGCATGATGCGGTGGTACCAGTAGAACCAGAAGTCGACGGCGATGGCGTACAGCGGGATCTGGAGAACGATCCAAGGGCTGATGGTCACTGGCGCGGTCCGGTCATAGGTGATAAAGGTGGCAGCCATGGGACGGAAAGTGGAGACGGACGAGAGGGCGAGGACAACCTTTGCGACGCTGTGGTCTGGAATTCCATCCCGTGCATGCTCGCCGGACAGGTAGCCGACTGAGCTCGCTAGGCGTCGCATGGCGTGAATGAGATTGACACCAAAGGCCTTGATGAAGAAGGAGTAGAGCAAAAAGCAGCCTACAGGGTGCAGGTTCTTGCCAAAGTACTGCGCGTACGCCCACTGGAATGTGAGAGGGACAGCCAGACGCGACAGAATCCAAACGTGGAGCTGGAGGCTGTCAAAGACGGGCACTGGGTCTGTTTTCTCGCGGACAACGGCTGTGTAGTTGTTGGGCAGTGGGTCTACTCCGAGCCAATGTACGAGCTTGTGGAAGAAATTCCAGCTGCTCCTGTTTTCTGGCTGATGCCATGAAGATTTGAGAGGTCCCTGCGAAGGTCGACAAGGACGCTGCGGCGGCTCCTTTGTCGGCGCAGCTTTCGCGGCGGAAGGCTTTGATCTCGTGGCGGACGACATTGTTGAGGGGGTGCGGTAGGACACACAGAGGTATCGACAAGATGAATGGGTATATATCTACCCCGAGTCAAGCGGCTCTGCGACTCAGCGGCGGCACGACCACCTGTGAAACACAGTTGCCGCCAGAACAATGCGGAGAGGTCTTTGATAGCACGCAGATGTGAAAAAGTTGGCCCAGACAGCAGCGGTTCCTAATCTGTGTGGCTTGTGACAGTTTGGCTTGCATCATTCGGCGCAATCTGAATTCACGTCGAGGCGGATCCCATGCAGATTTCTTAACACAACTTTCAAACCCCAAAATTCGACGTACAGATAGTTTAATTTCCGGAGCCGACCAACGTCATGAATCAAGCGAGGATCAGCGCCCGAAAGCTTATTTAGCTTGGCAGCTTGCGCAGCTTGATCCCAAGATTTCGCATCCTAACAGGGTCTGCGAGAACGTCGAATCTGCTCTTCTATGTTATGCAGCTCTTGAACAATCTGTACGAGTCCAGCTCCAGAACCCTGACCAATGCCCAGACACTCGTCTAGTGCGTGCTTGAGCGCTCGCTGTGCCCCGCGAAGCGACGGTGAAGGTAACGCGACAAATTGATGCAGCGCGTCAGGCACTGCCTGCTTTTGTTTCTTGCCGTTGGCTGACGTGTCACTGAGCTTGCGTTCCACGTGCTCAGAACCTTGCCTCTTGCCGGCAACACGTCTCCGCAACCCAGAATTCGCCTTCTCGCCGTCACCTTCCTTCTCGACAACTTCGTCATCTGCGAACAGTGCAGAGTAGTCAGGTCTGTAACGCTCGACCAATATGAGGTCGGCATGGGATGTGGATGTAAACGAAGGCACCGTCGCTCGAAGTTCCGGTAGCAGCCGTTCGTCATACGAGTTTGAGCCAATGCGGGAATGACCGAACTCGATCTTGGATTTGCTGATCTGAAAGAAGCCTTCGCTGAAAAGTTTGGTCGAAGAGGCGCGCATAGCTTGATACCGATCTATGCAGTCCAAGTATCGCACAATCAGCGAGTCGAGATCGTCAGCAGGGGTATCCGTAGCTACGTTGTCCGTGGTGACTGATGCCGGAAGTCTGGAATGATGTACAGGCAGACTGTTGCTCGCGTTGAGAGCAACGTTTTCGCCATCTTGTAGCTCGTACTGCTCCGCGGCTTCTACGGTGCTCCGGTCTTCGTCAGACATCTTAGGGTCCCAATTTTCACGAAGGTTGTTTTGGCTTGTATTTGTTGAGGCAGTACCAAAATATCGCGACCTCCAGTGACATGCGCAAAGTAGGATCGAGAGCAAGTTGAAGGCGTCATAAATGCGGTAGGTGTACCGGACACCCAGAACAAAGGCGTACCACGCCATCACTCCGAATCCAGCGCCGATCAACCTGGCTTCCAACGCCGTTCTTGGTCGCTCCAACGTTCTTCCGCCAGCGTAGATCCACGTGAGGATCATGATTGGTGCGACATCCAGCGGATTGTGATCCATCCAAGCCGCCGATGTCTTGGGAGTCTGGAAACCCACTGCCGATAAATTGCGCACCCATGTTACCAGGAAACTGACCTTCTGAGGCAAGAGGAGAAGAAGCACGAGCAAAATCGACAATTGTTGAAAGTAGCGTCCATTGTTCTCCTTGACGCCATGTCCAGTCCTCTGAATGGCGCGGTAGTCGCCTCTCGCAGATGTTGTACCAATGAAATCGAGCCGAGAACGTAGCGTGTTGACCACTTGTAAGAGGAACATGCACAGGATTACAAACTGGTGTGGCACGAGTAAGACCACTGCAAAGAGCAGGCCGAGAATTCCGATCACGGATCTGGGTTTCCATCGAGGTGGACCCAGATGTTGCGTGTCCCAACGCAGCCTGGATGCCATCCCCGTGCGGTTCAGCGACAGCGCCACGACGGTCAAGGCTCCATGCACTGCCGCCACAGCAGCAAGCAAGACCGAATAGGATATCAGCAAGAACACCGGGATCAAAATCAGCGTCAGCTTAGTATCTTGCAGGCCCAGGACCATTCCTAACAGTGTTGAGGTAGGTCCGTGATTGCCTTTCTCGTAGAGTGTGGTGTATAGCATCAACCGAGCTTGATCAACGAGGCCAAGACCTATTGCAATGAAGCCCAAGAGACCTATCAACGACCCACACTTTCCGGACAAGGGTATGCGAGCCTGCGGCTGGACTAAAGACTCCCAGGGCGAAGGAAACGCAGTCTCCGAACTCGCCATCCAGGTGAGCCAAGTAATGCTGAGACTGACGATCAGAATACCGAGAGGCCAAGCAGCGAGCAGGAATCGATAGCGCATCAACACTAGACCGGCTGTTGCTCGCCAGTCGACATTGATACGGATGAACTCAATGGGAGAAGTACAGTCACTTTCGGCGCCTGAGGGCTGCTTGAGGAGGGCAGGATCGAACCACAGCTGAACTTTCACCTCGTCAATGCTCTCTCTTGGTGGCGGCATGAAAGGCGCGTCTGCATGCAGAGAGAGCGGGAAGGTTGGCTGAACATATTGCCTGGATGATTTGTCCCTATGCGCTCGCAAAATCTGCCAGGAAATTACCTGCGGGTACCATCGTGAATCGCCGGTGGCTTTGTGTGATATATGCATGAATGGTGTAAAGGATGGGTCTGATGCATGCTGCGTGACGTCGTTGTTCATCAGAGTATAAGTCGCCAAATTTTTGAGCAGACACGAGCTCGGCCTGAAAGAGATTCGTCGAGCCAAGAGAGTGGATCCAAATGACTTTATGGACCATTCATACGCGAAAGGCACCAATGCGGAGTCAGAAGCAACTCTGATGCTTGGAGTAAGGACGATGGTACTACCTGTATGTTCGACGTGCTCGTTCGATTCACGCATCCATCCTGACCGCACAAAGCTTTTGAGGCCTCGAGGATGAACTGCAACACCAACCTCAGCGCGACGCTCGACAGTGATGTAATCGACTCTTCTCCGCTTGAGAAAGGTCGAGTCAAGCCGTAGTCTCTGAAATGCTAGCCCAGGCACATGATATATTTCCGCCGCGTAAGGAAAAGGTCGTTTCTCGGGCAACAGTTCCGGCGCGGGTTTGTCTTCCATCATCAAATCTGTTCTGGGCAGTAGACTTGGTGGAACAAGTTCCCATTGCCATGGAAGCACGGCTTGACAGACAGACTTGCGACCAGCAGTCGGGTTGTGCGGATCCGGTCCTCCACTGCACACCATGACAATCAGTTCGAGAGGCTGCGGAATTGGCGAACCCATACCGGATGACGGATTCCAACCCACACAGAGGTTTGTCAGCACCTCGAACGCAAATTTGGAGCCGTTTCCGGACGAAGGGACTTCGAAAAGCTCTTTCTTGTTTCCTCCCGAGGATGCGGCAAGCTCGTTCCTATCTACTGGAAAGCTCGGAGACTCGTTTGCAACCACAAAGGGCTCTTGGTCTTCCCCATAGATGTTTGTAGTATCTTGGTCGATTAGCTCGCTTGGGCCTAGGTCGCCATTACCAGCGTCGGCTGCATCGAACAAGGTGAGGACGCGTCTCCACAGCTCTCGACGCTTTCGAAGCTCGCTGCCTGGACCAGCAATGCCACCAGCAGCCCGTTCTTCCGAAATGCGGCCAAAAGCCATTGTGTCTAAAAGAAAACCTCGAGCGATCTTTTCTCGGAGCTGGTCACACCACATGACGGCAAGGTGATCGACCGAGGACCACAGAGACGGCAAAGATGAGGTGTAAGTTGAGATTCGTGAACTTGGCACATCTTCTCCAATCCTGGCGAGTGCGAGTGAGGACGGGTCGGACGGCAGCTGTGTGTCCAATAGACCACCTGCGATCGACACCAAGAGAGGAGGTACCACCAGACTTCCGGCATTTACCGGTTTGTTGATCTTGGAGTACACCCACTCTATGCTCTTGTCGAAAGGCACAGGTGGATATGCGTGTGGCGTACTGAGAGTGACGATGGTGTCGACGCTGTCGGCGCGGTAGTTGTCGAGTTCGAGCATCAGCCGTGCCGAGATTCCACCCATGCTATGAGCGAGAATAGGAATGGTTGTGTTGCGTTCGCCGGCCGTGAACTGCCTCGTAGGCGGAGAGGCGTGTCTATCTCGTAGATAGGCCACGACCTCGTTCAAGAAGGTGGCCTGCTGGACTAAAGTAGAACCACTGAATGCTGAGAAGTCTTCGTTGAAATCAACAGTGTACCAGTCTGTATGAGCGTTTGCGACCGGAGCGTCTTTCCATTCGTCTCGGCGCTTGCCCGATCCTCCCTCCTCGTAGAACTGACGGGCTGCGCTGGACGCAACACTGCGTACTTGACCGTATGAGCCAGCATTGCCGGGCACAAAGAGCGCAGGTGAGCCGGTAGGCATGTCCATCGGGTCATAACCACGTTCGCGATACAAGAACAGCCGATACTTGCGCCACAACCCTGATGGGGAAAAGGCTTTGACGTTCTCGGTGTGGTCGATGTAAGCCGGCCACATTCTTGACATGCGACATTGCTGTGAGATGGCCAGCTGTTCCGGCAACGTGACAAAGGAACGCAGAGAATACGCGGCGATCCATACAGAGAAGAGCAGGATGGCAGCAGGCGCTGTCACTGCAGACCATACTGCGCGCGATGTGATGGCCGAGGGCGCCATTCTTACGCAGTCGGGCCAAGCATGCGGTCGTACTGCTGCACCTTCTTCTTCGTACACCTGGAGAAGCGGTTTCCTTTCTCGGCACTCGGGAATTGGCTGTCAATCAAAATTTGAGATTTTTTTGGTTTAGCGATTTGTGACTGTGAACAACAGCATTCACCATGCCGCTAAACACATCCTCTTTCCTAGTATCACAGGGATGGGAGGGAGTAGGCGTACCTCTGGATGGAAAGGCAGGGAAGGGGCTCAAGAAACCCCTTGCTATTCCACAGAAGCGCACGCTCAGTGGCATCGGCAAAGACCGCGACAGAGCCAACGAATGGTGGAACAGCATCTTTACCGCAGGAGCAAAGAATCTCAACATCGGTCCTTCCAAAGACAGCAAGACCAACAGTGCATCTACATCCGGCACGAGCACACCTTCAGTGTCAACAAAGACCATTGACGATGCGGCGGCGACTGAAAGCGTCGATCCGGATGCCAAAGCGCTCAAGACGGGCTGGAGCATGGGCCCGAGATCTGTCATGATGTCGCTCTCCTCTCTGGCCAAGCGTGAGCACGCCAGAAAAACGCTCATGAGCAACTTCGTACGAGGCGAAGTCATTGCGAGCAAGGAACCAAGCCCAGAACCGGTCGTCCAAACCAGCATTGCACCACCGTCCGAGTGTGTCGAGGCCTCGGACTTGGAAGTGGAAGCGGCTCTCTCGACTAGTTCATCTGGCAAGACTCACAAGAAAGCTAAAGGCAGCAAAGAGGAAAAGCTCGAAAAGAAACTGGCCAAACAGAAGCGAAAACGCGAAAGCCAAGGGCAAATGGAAAATACCACTACGGCATTAGAAGGAGAGCAGAAGGCCAAGAAGAAGAAGAAAGTAAAGTCAGAACTAAAGGCCCCCAGGGGAGCATCAACAAATGGCTCCGCGTCAAAGCGACATAAGAAGACAATAAGTCCATCATCCACGCAAAACAAAGATGCAGGTACAGAAGCAAATAATCTGTTTAAACCTCTGGACAGTGCTGTGGCAGACAAACAGCCCGTTGATTCAGCCAAGTCCACAAAGAAGAAAGACCCCAAATCGGACGTTGTCGGAGACATTTCCACCAAAGTGAAAGACAAGAAACGAAAGAAGGTCAACGAGGTGCCGAATGCCGGCGAAGCGACCATTTCCAAGAAGCGTAAACGTGACAAGGCCGAGAAGAAGTCGAATAAGAAGAAGAAGGACAAACCTACGACGAGCTCCTCATAAATTCATTGCCTTTTCCCTACCATCATCCGTCACCTTTTCGTCTCTTCTTCTACTGCAACATCGCTGCATCTTTTGATACCCTTGCAAAGCCTCTCACATGCATCATGCATCCATGCGTACTATGTTGTTCATCAATAAGCATGTAATTTCATCACAACACTGAAGAACGTGAGTTTTTGTAGACAAGGACGTAAATCATGAGATCGAAGCGGTGAGAAGCTCACCAATCTGGCACTCGATCGACCAGATGGACCAGTGCGCGCTTGGATTAGCGGCTCTGCTTACATGCTGCGAAGCACAGAGTGGAGAGTCTTCTCAAGCGATGAGAGCCGGTTGGCGTTCTGTTTGGCGGTAGTGTACGCCGAGTTTTCGATCTCAGTGAGCACAGCAAGCTGCGAGTTCATGAGAGTCTTCAGCGTGGATCCCGAGGATACGTACGGGACCCTATGAAACAATTTATCACTGTCAATCGCAAAGCCGAACCAAATTTAGCGCTTCGCCTACTCACCTTTCTTGAAGGAAAGTTCGGTAAGCGTTGATGCGGGACTGCAGTGCCACATTTCGCCAGTCTCGGTTGATGTGGTTGCGTACCCATGTCTCCATAGCCTCTGGAGAGGCTGAGCTAGTGCTTCCCAGTTGAAGTCTGGTGCTGGGTCCACTTCGTTCAACCAATTCCTGGGCGGCGTCACCCAGAGAAACCGAGTTGCCGATCGGAGCAGCTTGGGCAACAAAAGCCACAGCAACGAAAAGGATGGACCAGTGAAGAAGCTGCATTTTTGGAGAGATTTTCAGGAGGTTTTGGACGTGAGCAGGGCTGAAGAGAAAGAGTGAATGAGTGATGGGAGCTTTTCTTCCTCCGGTCAGTCATGCTTTTATGCCTTTCTTTGGGACTACATGTTCAGGCGCTCAGATGCTAGATCCGCACGCTTGGTACACCAGCTCAGCACCGAGGCGCTTTGGCTTGATGCTGTGAGCCAATCAAACCTCCTAGGAGCTGACGCGCTGTCTTGTTTAGGAGCTTGATGCAACGACTGATGTGAGTGTATCATGGCGACACCGTCTGTCGCCACGAAACAGCTTATCATGGCGGTGATACTGCCGCGAATGAAGCATGTTTACCCGGAAAGACCAATGACCTGGAGGTATTTAGCTCATCAAACGGACGTAAGCTGCAGGCTACGCCCACTTTCCAAATGCCGCCGCCATTGAGAGAATGCCAAAACATCGCATCGATGACACATCCCTCTACACATGAGCTTTTGCACTTGCCTTCTTGTCCGCTCAAGCGGCTGATAGACGAAGTGATTACAGGTTAGTCCACCCACAACAAGTTCATTGTACGCTATCGATCTTAACAGCCGTTTTGTGGAAATCAGGAGACAGGCTCTTTACTTTCATATCTATTGATTTCGCAAATATGGACAGCGCGTTGTGATTCAAGGGACTACTGGCGCCAGAGAAGATGATTGCCAAGAGCACTGTCAAGTACTTTGGCGAATCTGCTGTGGGCGGGATAGCCTCATTTCTTCAGCCCAGATGTCGCAGGACAGAGGTCAGAACCGTCTCGAGCTCGGCTACGGCCTGACCTCGATCGTAAGCTGCTGGGTCGACAGCTTTGCTCACCCCGTCAATGTCTTGTACTGTTATAAAGGGAGCTCGCTGACGAGTTGCTCGGTAGGTTGCCATCATGCTGGCAGCTCGCGCCATGGGTTCCGCCCACAGATTGCCGAAGAGGGCAACACAACGGCTGTGAATGGTCAAGTGACAGATGCTCGTCAGCTTCCAGAGCAAGTTCGACAGTGCAGAATACGTACTTTACAAGAGCGAAGGCTTGATCAGCTCGAGCCAGTAGATGGTTGCGGCGGAAGATAGCATAAGATGGATCCTCGGTCACAACAATCGAGTCAAGAGTGTTGGGATGCGCCGCGTAGGCAATAAAGTGCTCTCTGATGTCGTTTCGGAGAGAGGTAAGTGCGCGAGCATGTTCCCCCGGATCCATAGCCTTTCCGACATCAGACAGAGAGCACAAAAGTAAAGCCAATGGAACAAGGCTCAGAATCAAGTAGCGGAACTTAAGCATGGTGCTAATTCGATAGAGGCCGCTCATACGTAGGCAACACTCTTATATGGACAAGCGCCATCGGATCAGGCATCTGCGCATAGCCTTGCAAGACGGAAAAGTACGCCAAATCGGTAGACTGTCTATACTGCTACAACAAGGTTTCGGCACCAACCTATGAACTGTCCAAATTAGCAGAGATGAAGTCTTCAGAAGCCACACACTGATGTGGCATGTACGATACGTGGAGACATTTTCACACGGCCCATGATGCAGAGCCCGTGGAAATGCAGGAAATGCACCAGGGAGTGTTTACCGGTTATCTAATTTCAATTCTCGGTTGTCATGCTCCCTCTTGCCATCAATCCAGATGCGACATAACCCCATAGCCACTTAGAACAACCGTCCGCTGCTCTTGCGATGAGGACGGAGGCCGGCCACAATGATTTCTTCGACCTGTCGGTCCGCACGCTATATCACCCATCCTTTCCTTGGGTGGAGCATATGATCTCTGTGCCGCGAGATCCCCAGACTCTCGAGTTTCGCAAGTCATCTTGGATCGTCCGCTCGCTCCGACTTTGCTACTTCTTCACTGTGCTGATGCCCTTGCATATCTCGGCCTCTATCGTGTCACATCTCGTGTATCCGCGACGCGTGTGGGTAGAGAAGAAGTGGAAGCGCGGATACTTTCCCAATCGATTGCCGACATGGTCCCTGCTGCAGACAATCTGGATCCCGCTCGTGGGAACGCTGTTCTGGGCTCTGGTCTACGGATCGCCACCTACGCAAACGATTGGAGAAGAGTCCATGGTGCCTAAGCTCAGCCGCTTCTTGTTCGGTTCCAAGTACCAGGGCTGGCGGATTGAAGCCGAGGCTGTTTCCTTGCCGCCATTGCCCATTGGACCGACCGACATCAAGAACGGCGATGCTCACGCAAACGGAAATGTACATTCCAACGGCAAAGCGGAGCATCATTCTACGATGACAACACCTTATCACGATGGCGATGCCTACGATGTGCCTTCTGACCTGTTGAAAGGCATCGTTCGTGGGGATGTATGCAACGTTGTGCCGAAAGCGGTGCCCGCGTTTTGGATGTGGAAGACGGTTGCTGCCAAAGTGAAAGCCGGCAAGGTGATTGCTGTCAAGCCGGGGAGCGATCAAGGTGGGCTCGGTATCGGACCGGCAATGAATGCGGACGAACGCATGATCATTTACTTTGTCGGTGGCGGGTATCACAGCGGATCTGCCATAACGGGACCACTGTCATGGACAGTGAGTCGACAGACGGGCCTGCGCATTCTTGGCGTCAACTTTCGCAAGGCCACCAACGAAGCCCGGTCCTTCCCCGCGGCACTGCAAGATGCTCTGGCAGCGTGGGTGTACGTCACCCGTCGACTGGGTTTCAAGCCCGAGAACGTCATCCTGATGGGTGACTCGGCAGGTGCAGGACTATGCCTGACACTGCAGCTCTATCTCTCCTCGCTCATGGTGGCGCGCAGAGGCACAAGCCGAGACCTCGGTCGAGCTCGCAAACTCATTCTGCACTCTCCCTTTGCCGACCTCACCCTTGGCACACAAACTTTTATAGATCAGGTCGGCGTAGACATTCTGAGTCCTACAATGTGTTCCTTTGCCCGCGACAACTACCTTCGCCATGTTGTCCCCATCCCAGGACGACGAAATCGGAACGTTGATGGCAAGCAGTACGGTCTTCATCGCGCTAGTGAGGTCGCGAAGCGCTACAACCTCGATCGCAGATCGCAGTCAGAGGAACAATACAACACTGAGCTCACCCGACTTGCCGACGAGCTGCCCAACACCGTGCTGGAATTGGGAGCGTCGCATCCCTTCTTCTCCATGGCTTTGCCATTCGACAGCAATCCATACCTCGAGCAATGCATGCAGCTCTTCAAGCCTCCACCCCCGCCTAAGGACCAGGCTGACGCTGAACGCTCCTTGCTCGGATCTTCCGACTTGGAGATCCTCATCACGGTGGGCACAGCCGAAGTGCTGTACGAACAGATCAAGACACTGTCCGCCAACCTGCTCAGTCTGTCGGCGTCCAACACATCGCCCGTTCTCGGCTCAGACAAGGCTAACAAGCACGGCGCCAGCGTCAAGGTCTCCACAATCGAAAGCGTCGACCAACACCATGTCTACGTCTTTTTCTGCCCTCCAGGCAAGGTCAAGGCCGAAATTGACGAAGTCGTCAAAACTTTCATCCAGTCTTAGACCAAAGCTTCACCCAAATACCACGGATATGTTCATGTCAATACCAATTTATATCGTTCAGATGCAGATCTATGGGGTGTGCTTTGGTCGCACGATCACGCTGAGGAAACGAATCTAGTCAGTCTCGAGTAGGTCAGCGGGAGAGAAGTTGAGGGAAAACTTACTGAAAGTGGCTGAGACCGGGAACGGTTCGCAAGCCGGGCGGGTTGCAGAACCAGGCCGTATCGTACTTGTGTGGTGGCCATTTGGCTGTAATGTACTGGCGGATGTGTCGTCCGGCGTGATGATGGGCCAAGCTCGCCAGTTCTGGCGTAACACCCGTAGACGGATCGGCTAGAATCAGCCGAGTGACATTGCCGTTGATCTCTGGAACGATTGTCCCGTCGCCGGCGGTATAGGTGGGACCCTGGGGTAGACTCCCAGTGAACCCACGCCCACCATCGCCAGTGACGCAGTCGTATAAATGCTCGATGAGTTCTCCCGAAACCGCTTTGCTTGCCACATGATTGAGAAAAGAGGTGTCGTCAAACAGGGAGCGGTGAATGATGGGTAGTCTGCACCAGACGACCCAGTGTCGTGCGTCTGATGGAACGCCGTATGGCCAATCGTTGTAGATTGCCTTGACCAGGCTAGCGCTCGGGTCGGCGGGGGTTTCAATATCGGCGACGAAGCACTTGAGTTCGACATCCGGTCGCTTTGGATGCGGTAGCGTCTTCTCCGGCCATGTTTCCACGACTTTGGTACCGTTGGGCGTGCACGCTCCACTACTCGCGGGAACGGCAATGTCCTTTCCCGCGACGTTATCCAGCATGGACCTCTGCGGTCTGTCTAGCATGTTGGGCAGTGGCGGACCGGTGTACTGCTCGGCAGGCCAGCCGAGTCTGACCTTGCGAATGTAGTTCTCCAATCCGCCGTACTGCGTCTTGACCGACGGTGCCCAAGCACGGTAGGCGTCGTCGCAAGATTTGTGCCGTTGCAGCTCGTCCAAATCGCCGTGCGAGAGCGTGTTGCAAATGTACTGCCACGACATGACCGCCTCCGCTTCAGCATCTTGAACGACGTGGAACGAGCCTGGAATGCGGTCATCCACCGCAGTCTGACCAGACATGGTACGGGCAAGCGCGACGAGGATTATGGTGGTCTAACCGACAGGAACGCGGGAACATCAACACGCTCGGTGTCTAAACACGCCGAAAATTCCAACGCACGGGACCGATTCCCCACACACACACCAGATCTGCAAGAACACCGTTAACAAAGTGTATTGGTAGCATTAAGTGAGCATCCATACTGGAGACAACCGAGTATCCGTCAAAATGTAATAAGCAGAACAATACCAAGCAGCGCTTTAAGCGCACGCTATGTAGGCAAGATCAGAAAGAGCGAAAATAGGGGCCAACATCATCGCCAATCATGCTTCGCGTCGGATGATTTCAGCGCCGTATTCGGCCACACCGTAGATGGTGGCCTGAATGTGGGCAGCGACGTGCAGAGGGATAATGGAAGCGTCGACGACACGCAGGTTTTTTGTGCCGTAGACAACGAGGCTCGAGTTAACGACACCACCCTTGTGTCGGGGCAGCATGGATGCGGTTCCGATGGGGTGGTACTCGGTCACCGAGGTAGTCTTGGTGTAGTTTGCCTGGTCGACATCGGTACCGGGCCAGTACTCTCCGACAACCATGTCTGAGTAAGCCTGGGAAAGACCGACTTTTCGTGTGTAGTTGGTGCCAGCCGTCGAGATCTCGAGGTCGAAAGGAACCGAAAAGTAGTTGGAGTTAATCAGTGGGTACTTGGTGGGGTCCGAGGACTGAATGTGGATGTTGCCGCGCGAGAACAGGTGCTGGTTGGCAGCAAGGATGGTAAAGTATGTCTCGTTGGCGTTAGGCTTGCCTGTTCCGGCAAAGTAGCCGTCAATGCCAATGAGTTCCATTTGGCCGACAGTGTCAGGGTACTTGGTCAAGAACTCGAGCTGCTTCTCGAGGGCCGCCTTGTAAGGTGCAGTCGAGTTGTCGACGTACTTGGATACCTCAGAAATCAAGCTCTTTGCGCGGCTGTCGCCAACGACGCGGGCCAGAGAGACGTACGAGATACTGGGTACGGTCTCGGTAAAGATGCTCGACTTGTTAGCGGCGTAGGCGGCAGCTTGAGCAGCGACAAAAGTCTGGTTGGATCGTAGCGAGTCGAGTGTCTGGAATCCGGGCTTAAGCTTGTACACGGTGGCAGAGTAGGTGTGGTCAGCCAAATTCTCTCCGACGTTGGTGTTCTCGTACAGAGTCTTGATGCCGGCTTTGCTGAGGATCTCCTTGTTTCCGATACCACTCAGCTCAAGAAGCTGAGGGGTGTTGACGGTACCGCCAGAGACAATCACTTCCTTGTTGGCCTTGACAGTGTAGTTCTTGCCGCCGCTGACGAACGAAACACCGGTGGCACGAAGTTTGTTGGAAGAAGTGTCAAACTCCACCTTGGAGGCAAGTGCATCGGTGAGGACCTTGAGGTTACTGCGAGCCTGGTTGGGGAAGAGGTAGGCGGCAGCCGAGTAGGATCGGGTGTAGTTGTGGGGGTTGATGTTAGATGGCTGCTGCGAGACACCAACGTTCTTGCCGGAAAGAGGCTGGTTGTTCTTCGGGATGCCGAGCGAAGAAAGCGCACCGATCCATCGCTGGACCTGCTGAGAGATGTAGTTGGGGAAAGCGACCTGGATAGGACCTCCGAGGCCGTAGTCGGAGGGGACTGGCTGAATTCCGAGCAAGTCGGCGTTCTTTTTCGATGGAGCGTGGAAGTGCTCGGCCTTCATCATGTTGCCGTAGAGGTTGTTCCAGTTCCATCCTTGATTGCCGAGCTGCTCCCAGGCGTCGATCTCTTGCTTGGCCGATCGGTCCCAGACAAGGAAGTTGAGAGCCGAGGAGCCACCAAGGACTTTTCCGCGGGGCCATCCGACGGCGGGTACACCGTTGGCGGGGACAGTGGTGTAGTTCCAGTCGTACTTTGTGCCCAGATCAGCACCGAATTGACCGGGAATGTCAATGATAGAGACGTTGTAGCCGGAACTTCCGGCCTCGAGAACGCCGACCGAGTACTTGCCGTCCTCGGAGAGTCGCGCGGCGACAGCCAAGCCGGCGGTACCAGCACCAACGACAACGTAGTCGTACGAGCAAGAAGCGAATTCCTGAGCGTCGGAAATAATGGCTCGAGCAGCCAGACGAGAGTCGGCGTGAATGCGAGCCGCCATTTCACTTCGAGGACTCATTTGGGTCCAAGAGACCGGGTTGGCAGCGGCGGCAGCGCTAGCCAAGGAGGCTGCAGCAACGAGGATAGCTGCCTTCATCTTGACTATGCAGGGAGAGAGAGGGGAAGAGAATGGGAAAGAGGTGGGAGGTAAGGTGGGAGGATGCAAGGGCCGGGAGAAAGGAGCTTGATTAAGAAGGTCCCCCAAGGAGGGGCAAGAGAAAGGGGAACAACACTTTTGACCATGTCTCGGCTAAGACGCGCCTGGGATTTGCGAGAGAACTTGTCTAAAAGAAGACGACGGCGAAAGATCAGCCGAACCAAGGAAAATCACGGTAAGACTGCGTGCGTAAATGCAGGGGAGCGCGGTGGGGCCCAGGTCTCGTGCTTGAACGCGATGTCGCCTAGGCAATCACGGCAGAGACACGACAGAGCTGAGCCTGTAAGGTGCATTGCGAGCAAGCGGTTTGTGCGAGTGTCGAACCCAATTTGGCAGGTTTAAGCACGAGACACGCAAGGCACCAAGCGAGGCCCAAAAAGGGACAAACACGCACGCGTATCAAGAAGATGGAGCGAGCGTGCGAACCCAGCTTTTGGCGAATAGAGAGGGCGGCGATCCATCGTGCATGGGTTGTGCAGCTTGTGCAGCAAATACAATGAAATTCGGATTGTTTGCCGCGCCAATGCGAATGCAGGCAGTGCTGGGCACCAAATCCCACAAAAGGATTGTGATTCGGATTCGCGCTTTCCTTCGCAATTCGCGCCATTCATTGGTGGTGGCTTCCGACCATTTCAAATTTGGGGTCCCAGCAACACGGCGTGTCCGCAGCGTAGAGTTTGACGCCAGACTGCGCTCTAGTGGGTCAACCGACCTTCACGACGTGGCGAGCGAGCTCCTTTGCATGAGATGCCTCGTCTCCGCGACTGCCGAAACTCGCACTAGCGTCGTCGGAGTCGGCAAGCTGAAACACGTTTGCGGGTTCAGCTCCCCAACCGAATTGGCACGTTCTAACAACCGCTTTATACGCTTTTGCACTTAATTGCACTTTTGCCGTTTTGCGCTTTTGCCACCCACTCAAAAATCTGACATGCTCTTCGGATTCTCTCGCACGAATCATCTACTTTTACCTTGTTCCCCTGAGTTGAGCAAGCAGCCACGCGTACCGAGCTGTCAAACCCTGATTTGACACTCCGCCTTCAACGTCCACCCTTGAAAGCCTTCGTTACCACCCCTGCTGTCTTTCTACCATGACATCCTGGTTCTAGTGGTATCGCACCCCCATTGAAGTCGGTACTAGGTGGTACAAGGATGGTCAACTACACTTGTCCCATCATCTACGACAAACCTCTCGATCCAAAGCCTTTCTTTGAAAATGGCAACATCAACTTCAAGGCACATGATGTCGGCTGGCTCGTCTGCGGAGTCATGACGCTCATAGCAACAGTGGCTTCCATATGGCTCATTTGGAAGCACCTGACCTACTACACATGTCCACAGCAGCAGAGACATATTGTTCGTCTGCTCGTCATGGTCCCCGTGTACGCCATCGTCTCCTTCATGTCCTACCTGTTCTATCATGAGGCACTCTACTACCAAACCATCCGCGACTGCTACGAGGCCGTTCTTGTGACGTCCTTCTTCTATCTCATCCTCGCATACACAGGAGACACCAATGCTGAACAGCATGCCGTGTTTCGCAACCTCAACTTTGACCGATGGGTGTTTCCCCTGGGCTGGCTGAGGTACAAGCCTGAAGGGCTTCACTTTCTCTGGATCATGAAGATCGCCGTGCTCCAGTACGCAATCGTTCGTCCACTGTGCACATTCGCTGCCGTTGGTCTCGAGTACTTTGGCTACTACTGTCTCCATTCCTGGATGCCCTGGTTCGGCCATGTCTGGTGTGCCATTCTCATCAGCATATCCGTCACCGTGGCAATGTTCTGTCTTATTCAGCTGTACGTCCCTGTCCGTCAGGTCGTCGATCCTTACAAGCCTATCCTCAAGTTTCTCTCGGTTAAAACCATTGTCTTTCTGACCTTTTGGCAAGACACGCTGCTTTCGTTCCTCGTCAGCTTCAACGTGATCAAGGAAACCGACTACTTTACCGCCGATCAGATTCAGGCCGGCATCAATGCTTTGCTACAATGCTTCTGGATGATGGTTTTTGGCTTTGTCCACATTAAGGCCTTCAGCTATCTACCATACCGCCCGGCCGATGAGAACCGCACAACGCTCCGCGGCAGGGCCATGCTGGACTCGCTGGATTTCCGTGACTGGTTCTGGGAGATGAAGGAAAGCACCCGCTACATCGCAGCACGCTCCAAGGGCAAGCAATACACCCTGGCTGAAGACATCCGCGCCAATAGGCACCAGCATCTTCTCAACGCTCTCGGCGTACAGCGCACGGCTAACCTGGAGCATGAGATCAGTCTGGAGAAAGAAGCCATGCCCACGTACTGGAAACCTCCACCCAAATTGCAATATTCCTCCAATACGTCGAGATCCAGTGCCGACGCTTACATGACACCTCCCCCGAAACGCAGTGAGTTCTATGGCAGAAGCGATATGCAGCCCCGCGATCAGAACTACCATTCGGCTGAACTGAATAAACTCGTCGCCGAGCTGGACATGGAGTCCTTCTACGATACCGAAAAGAATGAGGAGGATCTTTCCCTGCTGCACAACCATTCACCTTGGAGCAACAGTGTCAGACCAGGATTGGACAAGCGAGACACGGCCGCATCGTCGCAGCCTTCTACAAAGTATGTTGGCGCGACCAACTACGCCTCTGCTCAGGAAATGCAACTTGCCGACATCCCTTCGCTCAATTACAACGCTGGAAGTCGGAACAGTGTCGCTCAAAACACGCATGTCCCTGGAGCATACCGGTCGTCTAGTTGGCTTGGCACATCAAGGGGTAAAGGAGAATACATGCATGTCGAGCCGACGCAGTCGTCACCGCATCAGAATCTCGCGCCAACCACTTACCAAACCGGCAGCCGACGAAATGATCCATTGCAGAGAGAAGGGAGTGCTGCTGGCAGATGGTGGCGTTCGCAATGGGATCGGCTCTCCCATATCGCGTCTACGCATGACCACGATGGCGAACTGGTAGACGAAAGCTTTGCAGTGCCGGACATGCCCCGTCCACAGATGCGGCAAGTGGTAGAAGGATCATGGGGTCGTTCGTCCCTGTCAGCATCTGCTCAGCCCATGCAGCCCTCATTCAGCCAAGATAAAGGCCGGGAAACCCGTGCAAGTGCGCAGATGGTTCAGAACGAGAGCGCAGGCAGTCCAACGGGGTCTACCTTTAGCCCGCACAGCAACTCACCTTTGTCGCACTTTATTCAGAGCTCACGCGACTCTACTGACGTCGCACCATCCAAGCCGCTGGTCGAACCCGCGGTGTCGCCTTTGGAGATGCAGAACTCCAACCCGAGTTCAGCTATGTTGGTCGTCCAGCCTGACATACCGTCTCGACATCCATCCATCGCACCTTCTGTGTCTACGAACCATCACGCAATGCAGCGACAGGCTCGAGACGAAGCACCAGATGCAACTGCTCTGCAGCCAGTGCCGACGCAAGCAACCTTACCGCCCGCGGTCGGACCCAAAGGCAAGCTGTTCAACATTGTTCTACCCACCCCTTTATCCCCAGCTAGATATCCGTACGGACAGGAAGGGTCCCCCGTCACAACGCCCGAAGCTGCCGTCAAAGCGCCGCCGGTCTATTCAGCTCCTGCTCCACCCAGTATCATCCCGGTGAGGTCAGCGACTCAAGATTCCACTCCAGTCGTAGTGTCTTCAGTCAAGTGGGCCTTACCGACAAAGTCGCCCAAACGCGGGGGTGAGGCCATGAAGCACTCGAAATCTGCCTCAAGTGGGATGATCACCCCAGGCGGACTCAGCTTGGTACAAGCAAGAGCCAGGGAGGCTTCGGAAATGGAAGCTGAGACTAAGGCAAAGGAGGAAGAAGACGCACGAAGGGAAGCAGAAGCAAAAGAGCAAGCTAAGCGTGCAGAAACAGAGGCCAATGAGAAAGCTCAGCGAGCCGAGACTGAGAAAAGACGACTGCTTGTGGAAGAACAGCGTCGAATCTCCCTCATTTATCAAGACAAGCAGCGACAGACGAGCGTAGAGTACACTGCACGACAAATGCAGGGATCCATCCCAAGGAACAGCCAGATCCCGGCTCCGCTCGCGCGTCCCGACAATTCGCCGGTCGCGCAAGGCGGTGCCACGACAGCGTCACGCTCTTACCAGCCGCGCGATTCGACTCTCAGCATTCCGAGCTCTCTGACTCCTTCTGGCGGTAGTAGCAGTGGCTTCCTCGTGGGAAGTGTTGTTTCTCGACCGGCTGTTTTCAGGGCTTCGGGTGCGCCATTGAAGGCGTACTATAGCCAGATCTACCACGAGCATCAGCGGGGACAGCCGCAGCAGGCGCCTTCTAATGCCAGTGCGACGCAGCAGGTACATCAGTATGTCCGCTATCACCAGGAGCGACAATCGCAGCTTGGAAACCGCCCACCACAGTACCAAGAGAGGAACTCGCAGCTGGCGTACCAACCAGCTCGGTACTCAAGTCCACCTCGTCAACCGCAGATGCAGCAACCGCCGCCACCTCGGCCACAGCAGTACGCTCCAAGGTACGCTGTTCAGCCTACAAATGGCCCGTACGAGCAGCGAACTCATCCGCGACTGCAAAATCCGTATGACACTCCCCCACAGCATACATACCAGCAGCCATAGCCTCAGCATGGCTTTACCATTTTATACCCCTAATTTACACACATAGCGAACTTTTACGATCTTAATGACAACCACATGATACTCAGTTAGACAGCGAGAAAAAAACGTTGGCGGCATTACAATTCACTAGGGAGAAAGTTGCTCACGATGCTCGTATTTTCGTCCTCGTACAAGATCTTGTCAAAGAGAACGATTCGTCTGGACTCTTCCCTTGCGGATTGTGCTTTTCTCTTCCTGATCCACTCTCTGTGTCGTGAGTAGGTGGAAGCAGGTCCATGTCTTTGGTGAAACTTTGAGTGTATGCGGTGTGCTTCGTCTTCGTCTGTTGTCCAGTCGTCATGCAGATAGCCAGTATGATTTGGAGCGTTGTTGCACTTTAGTGTCGTCGAATCACCGGCTGCAGGGTTTGCGTCAGCTACGCCGTTCTTCGAGTCCAAGTTGCTTTTTCTACTGTGTTCATTCTGCATAGGACAAGTTGCGTAGAGGGGATCAGATCGCATGGCTGCCAAGAATTCGTGGACAGTGCCGTCAGGGCTCTGTGCAGCTGATTCAGCTTCCTCGAAGTCTTCATCAGTGTCATAGTGATCTTCCTCCTCGTCGTCGTCTTCCAATTCTTGGTCTGTATAATAGTGGTCTCTGGCACGCATGTAATCGTCGTCTGGATCTGAACGCACATTAGACCGATGAGGAGGAGAATCGTAGTCTTCATCGTCGTCGTCCAAGTCTTGGTCGTCCAAGTCTTGGTCGTCCAAGTCTTGGTCTGTATAATAGTGGTCTCTGGCACGCATGTAATCGTGATTTGGATTTGAACGCACATTAGACCGAGGAGGAGGAGAATAGTAGTTTGCATCGTCGTCGTCCAAGTCTTGGTCTGTATAATAGTGGTCTCTGGCACGCATGTAATCGTCATCTGAATCTGAACGCACATCAGACCGAGGAGGAGAAGAATAGTAGTCTTCATCGGATGGTGGTTCGCTACACGGTTGTTGCAGTTCCCACAACGAAGGATAGCGATAAGCGGCGGCTCGGACTCGGGTGACATCCGTGTTTCGAAGACGGTCATTGTGAGCTTTGTTGTCTAAAAAGGGTGCAGACGAGTATAGACGGACGCAATTCTCGATCCCAGCCGTGGCGATCCAGTTGAGCGTGGGATGAAATGCAGTAACGTTGACAATGCTGCGTGCGCCATTGAGAACAAAGGCTGGGCTTTGGATCGACATGGGGCGAACAACGGTACAACGACGCGAGGGTGGACCTCGAGTGTAGACGGGTCCGGATGTCACGTTTGGGGTGAACTGGTCCGGTCCGTACAATGCTGCGTCGTCGTCGTCGAAATCGTCCTGCGGTGTACGGACAGGGACGACTCGCCGCTCGGCTCTGTACGCTTTTCGTAGACGTTTTTCATATGCGGTGTAGGCGGAGAGATCGAAGAATTCGCGGAGTGATTTGAGCGTTTCTACTTCTGGGATCTCAAAGACATAGGTGCGGAAGTCATCGCTGCCGATGGCATAGTGTAGCTTGCCAAGTTGGCGATCGAAGCCGAAGGAGCCATGCTTGATAGTGCAGCAAGACTTGAGTTTCTTTTCAGCGCCCTTGTGTTTGCCATTGAAATCCAGGGTCTCTGATTGGAGAAGGGCAAGAGGATCGGGGTCACCCACCGCATACAGAGTGGGATGAAATCGAGACACGCTGGCAGCCAAGATTTTGCCGGACGGGTCAAAGCAGACACTGTTGGTCTCTGCTCTGCCACGCATGTAGCCTGAGTCAGAGTTTACGACCAAGTCGGTATGATATTCGACCAAAGCGTCCTTTGCAGTCAACCATTTGCGCTCTCGCGAGGACGAGGATTTGAACCAGCTACGAACATCGTAGAGACGGGTGACACCGGAGACGGGAGAGGATGTGGCTGCGGCGAAAGTATTGCCATCCGTTTCGTTGGGGTTCCACTGTACAGAGGAAAAGTATGCCGGAGCGGAGGCTCTTAATGCCACACAGGGAGCAGGCAGACGGGTGTCGATGAGTTTGAGCTTCCCGTTGTCATCGCAGCTGAGGACAAGATGAGGGTTTGTGGGATGCGAGGAAATCTCTGGAACTGATTCAGAGCGGTGAGAACCAAGGAAACCGAGCTGTGAAAAGGTTCTCCTTTCCGGTTGACATTTCGAAGGGTCGAGCAGAGGTAGTGGTGAATGCTCAATGTCGAACTGAAGAACACGGCCATCATTGCCGGAAGAGTAGAGATACTTGTTCTGAGCAGACCAGGAGAGAGAAAAGATGTTTGACTCATGTCCATGCAGCTGCACTATTGGAAAGGGGGCAGACGCTTGACCGGGACCCTCGAGAACGTCGCGAACATAGATCTTTAGGTCGTCACCTGCATCTGCAAGCCATCTCCCTTGACCCCTAGAGAATGCGATTGTGTTGATACAAGATTTATGGCCTGAAAGCTTCTTCCAGTAGGCAAACTTGCTTTGCGTTACAGATCGTCGAACCTCAGCTTTGCACTGGATCTGCTTCTGCACGACTGATCCGCGACGAGAGCAAAGAATGCCACTGTCTGCGAGATTGAGAAAGGATGAGGACGCAACTATGCCTGGCAGGTCGCCGTCATACTCGCTCTCGTCAAGCAGTCTGGGCGTGTCGGATGCATGCTTACGCTTGCGTCGACTTGTAGTTGTGTTGGACGTGTGCTTTCGCCCACCCAATGCTGGCATGCTGCCCTACATGAGAGTGGTACAGGACAAGTGTGAACAGGGTCCAAGCGCAGACAAGCGCAAACAAATTATTAGACAAAATTGGTGTTGCATGTTACATCGGAGAATCAAAATCCAAGCGTCAAACGCCTGCCAAGTTCCCGCTCAATGTCCCGAATTCCACCTTCACTCAGTCTATTTCTTAGCCAGACCGTAGACTGTAGATGGCAGTGAACGCCTGCTTTTGCAATCTGATAATAATGAGTCCATCTTTGCGCGTCTTGAACAGAAACGGGCCCTCGAAAGCGGATGGTATGGGTACAAGGTCGGCTAAGAAGGTGCGGCGGACTGCGGTCTGACTCGAAATAGTTTGGAATAATACCGAGAAACGTCGTTCGTTGACCCATCAGCTTCGATCCGCTTCCAGCCGTGACTCATAGCATTCGCAATGGAGTCATCTCTACGCTCATCCAAGCGCAGACGGCGGCACGACTCCCACTCGGCTGTTTCGCCTTCCTCTTCCTCTCATGAGTCCGACCAGCTGGAACATCCCGCTCCCTCGCCGCGTCTGTCTCACCCATCAAGGCAAGCAGCCCGCTCTCCCTCGCACTATCCATCCTCTACTCTGTACAGCGTCAGTGGTCTGAGAGGGTCTTCTGCTGCCCCTTCTCCTGCTTCTTCATCCACCGCTGCAGGTCCAACGTCAGCTACAAACACCTACGATGCAATAGCCGCCGCTTCCTCTCCCTCGGCAACAGCACGTCCCTATTCATCCACCACATCTTCTCGCTATGCATCGCATCCTGCCTACTCTTCCTACTCTGGTATAAGCCATTCTTCTTCTCATGCACTTGCCACCTCTCGCCACCACGAAGCGAATCACCCATCCTACAATCTCTTGCAGCATCGCAATAACGTCGCCAGCCCAAGAGATCACGTCGATTCAGGCGCGCACACCCCTGAAGTGTCTTCATCCACCCGCTACAATCAGAGCTCAGGCTCTCCCCAACCGCCTCCGGCGTTCGAGCCAGACAGTTCCGCTTCGATGCTGTCCTCGGCTCCCATTCCCAAGAGCGAACAAGGTACCCCCTCGGACAAACCTCGAGGCGGACAAGCTTGTCTCGAATGTCGCCTGGCCAAAGTGCGATGCCTTCCCAGCTCTGAATCCGACAACTGTCAGAGATGCTACCGGTTCAACTTTGAATGTCTCTTTGTGCAACACAAGCGCGGACGCAAGCCCAAGAGTAAACTGCAGGGTAGAGATCTGACGCTCCTTGCGGAAGCGGCTTCTGCCACGCCAGCCTCTGCCATCATCCGCCAAACACCAACACATCCCGGCATTGTTTCCACCTCGTCTGATCTTGGTGCGGTGCGAAAGTCGAGCGTTTCCCTCGGTGCAACGTCTGATGCCTCACCCGGAGTGAGATGGGGCTCTACAGCACATCGCTCCTTTCCGCTTTCGGCAGAAGAGTCTGCCATTTTGGACATGGACACCTCATTGCCAGCACAAGGCTCTCCACGAAGTGGCTCGCCAAAGCGCCAAACACACACCAGCACTCGTGGGCCGGCCGATGGTTTTGATCCCAAGAATCTGTATGGCGTAGACGTCGGCAGGATGACACGAGCTATGCAACAAGCAATGAGGTCTCTCGAACGTAGGAGAGGTGCTCCCTACACTCTCGTCACCAACAACGACGTCAGCGAGGATGCCAACGAAGACGATGGTGCAAGCGACGCAGACCTTGACGCGTCAACGCCCCTTCCAGCACCTGGCACCACTGCCCCCAACGACACAAACGCGGCCAACGAAAGTTTTGAGCTGATTGCCGAACAGCCCCTCACGCTGCGCGTCATGCTCAAACCGTTCGAGGTTGCCGACGATCAGGATTGCGACGCCCCCCGCGTTGTCCAGGATGATCGTATCACGGTCGGTGCGCCATTGCGAGAGTTGGTCATGGACGATCCTGTCACCACCGGCGTCTTGACCGAAGCCGCCGCACGAGCTCTGTTTGATCTGTTCATGGTTCACTGCAATGCCTGGAGCGAGATCTTCGATCCAGCACTCCATTCTCACGAGTTTCTGCGCAAGCGATCTTCCTTTCTCTACACAGTGCTCTTATACGTAGGCTCCCGGTACTCTCGAACACCCACTGCTCAGCATCTTGTTGCCAGAGAGCAGCGTGGCGAGAGAGTGGAGCAGTCCGAATGGAATCTCGCTTATGCCGACCAGAACAGCGAGCGGACGCAGCACGCGGCCGACGAATACGCCCGTCAGATCCGGCGACAGCTGCATGCGCAGGCACGAGACCATGCTGCCCGCGCCTTTGTAGACGGCGACCGCACGGTACTGTGCTGTCAAGCTTTCTTCATCCTGGCCAGCTGGAAGCCCTTGGACGACGGTCTGAGCGTTATCCAGGTCGGCTATGCCTTTCGTCTGGCAATGGACATCCAGCTGCACGCAGAAATGCCAAACTGTGTCAAACCAACCGAGTCGCTCCTGGATCAAGCCGGTCGACAGCGGTACGAAGCCGTACAGCGCCGATTTCGAAATCGTCAACGCACCTTTCTCATGCTCTTTGTGCAGGACAAATCGCAACAGATCGCCAACAAGATCTCTACCCACTCGATTTCTGCCGACAATGTCCTGATTCGACGATGTCAGACGTGGTGGAAGCTGCAGGGTGCG
Organism: Farysia itapuensis; assembly: GCA_023212645.1. Lineage (NCBI taxonomy): Eukaryota > Fungi > Basidiomycota > Ustilaginomycetes > Ustilaginales > Ustilaginaceae > Farysia > Farysia itapuensis. The sequence goes on along the minus strand of JALBYC010000008.1, from coordinate 93,646 downwards.
ATTCCCAGCGATGCCTTTGTGTGTGCTTCTGCCGATCTACGTAGGATCCAGGCAAAGTACGTGGAGCTGTACGACCGCATCGAGGCTCTGACATCTTCGACGTCGGACGGTCCGAGTGTGATGATGCCAGCCTTTCTCAACGATCTGGTCGAGTGGAGTGCTCGTTGGCACGATGCGCTGGGCCTGAAGGAGGACTCGGAGGAGGTACCCAACATGGACGACCCCGAGCTGTATCGAAGTCACTGCCAGTGTCTCTGTCTCAAACTGTGGAAGAACAACATCAAGACCTACATTTCCTCGTGGGTGCTCAAGTCGAGCTTGAAGCAGGCGGCGGTGCAGGAGCATCAGGAAGCGGTGCGCAACCACCACCGACGATCGACGACGCGCGGGACAGAGGACAAGGACTCCTTTTCGGGCAAGTCGCATTCCGGTCTGGAGCCGGGGACGGTGAATTTGATGGCCATGCCGGCATTCTGGCCCTGCGTCGAGGGCGCACGGGGTGTGCTGGAAGCTGTCTGCGCCTTTCCGCCGCAACGACTGCTGACGGCGCCCGACGCTACCGTTATGCAGACCACGCATGCCGCCGTCCTGCTGTGCAGCTTGGCGACGGTCAAGTCGCAGCCCCCGCTCGGACCGGGCTATCTGCGCTCCAACATCCAGCTTATTGACCAGACGAGTGCCGCCTTCCGCCGCGCGAGCATCACGGAGGACGACACCGTACTCCACATCGCACTCTACCTCGAGTCGCTACTCCGACCACGAAACACCGTGCCTGGCTCAACGCCGTCGCAGGCGCGATCCGACGAGTCCACAAACGCAGGACGGGGAACGCCGTCCAACACTCAACTGCCAGACTTCTCCGCGAGACGACAGCCAGACACCAGAAGCGTGTCGACACGCTATGCCGAAATGGCCAACAACAACAACAACAGCAGCAGCGGCGGCGCTGCGCCGTTTACCGGCAACTTTAACGGAAGTGACCAGTTCTACGTCGGCGGTTCGTCAAAGCTGCTGCCGACGAATGGTGAGAACGGGCTGGAAGGTAGCGGAGGCGTGGGCAGTATGTTTGACGAGGACGGGTTGAATGCGATTGCCGCAGCGGCCACGGCTGCTGCTGCTGGCAATGCATCGAACCACCCTGCAATGGATATTTCATCAGTGACATGGCCTACGCCAACCCAAGCAGCCAGCTCGGGCAACGGAGCCGGTCCGTGGAACTCGAACAATCACACGCCGTGGACGTCGTTCATGTTCAACCCTCTGCCGACCAACCCGCCGCTCCATGCTCAACAGCAACAGCAGCAACAGCAGCAACAGCAACAGGCACAGGCGGCGGACGAGACTCTGCAGATGCTCCTGCGCTTCCTCGACGGCTAAACCCTCCCCCCCCCTTCCCAGTGCCCCCCCGCCCACATGGATAAACTTTTGTAATAAATAAGTTAGACGCGAAGAACAGCGCAGATTGAGTAGCTGGAGGGGATTTTTAGACGTAAGCAAAGGGCATGGGATGACCTGCTGAGATGGTGATGCCTTTGGTCTGGGTGAATTCACGGATGCCGTGGACGCCGTTGAATCTGCCGTAGCCGGACTGTTTCCAGCCGCCGTGGGGCATGGCGGGGTCGTCGTGGATGGGCTGGGCATTGATGTGAACCTGGCCGGACTCGATTGCCTGGGCGACTTGCAGGGCGGCCATCTGGTCGCGCCCATACACGGATGCTGCCAACCCTGCGTCGTTCGAGTTGGCAATCTGGATCGCCTCCTCGACGCTCTTGAACGTGATGAGGGAGAGGACGGGTGCAAAGGCTTCTTCGGTGTAGATCTTCATGTTTGGCTGGACACGGCCGAGGATGATGGGCTGGACTAGTGCGCCCTCGAACCCAGCTTTGCCGACGACCACCTCGGCGCCTTGCGAGATGGCGTCGTCGTACAGCGCTTTGATCCGCTCGCCGCTGGCGTGGGAGAAGAGCGAACGCATGGCATGCTGATCCTCCATCCCCTGCGCATGCTTGGCGGTGAAAATCGCTTTGTTCTGCTCAAACTGATCGCGCACGGCCTGCTCCAGCTGTTGGGCAACACTCTCGTGCACGACAATGTTGTTGACCGACATGCACACCTGTCCACTGGCCAGGTATCCACCAAACAGAATCCCATTGGCGGCAAGGTGCAGATCGGCATCGGGGAGGATAATGACGGGCGCTTTGCCACCCAGCTCGAGCACGACCGGCTTGAGGTACTTTGCTGCAGTTTGGGCAATGATGCGCCCGACGCGGGTGCTGCCTGTGAAGTTGACTTTGCGCACGGCCCTGTGCGAGATCAAAGCCTCGGTCACTTCCGCCGCATCCTTGGGGTCGACATGGACGACGTTCAGCACACCCGCTGGCAGCCCGGCTTCGATCAGCAGCTGCGCCATAGTCAGGTGCACGCGGGGCGCAAACTCCGACGTCTTGAGAATCGCCGTGTTCCCCGCGGCAATCGGGTAGAGGATGGAGCGGAGGGCGAGCAGGAAGGGGGCGTTCCAGGGCGCGATGCCCAGCACAACGCCGTACGGCTCGTGCTGGATGATTTTGGTGGTGCCGTCACCGGCGTTGGGGAGCTGTTCTGCTTTGAGCGCATGACCGATCGAACTGGCACACTCGTTCAAGTGCTGTGGGGCGAGGACGGAGAGTTCAAAGCCGGCCATACCGCGAGACAGACAGGTCTCCTGCATCGTCATACCGCAATACTCGGGAATGCGCTGCTGCAACAGGGCGGTCGCTTTGAGGAGAATCTCGCGACGGGTCGAGACGGGTGTAGCCTTCCACGCCGGAAGAGCAGCAGCAGCCGAGTCCACCGCCTTGCGTGCATCGTCGGGCGAACAACAAGCTACACGGTGAAGCACCTCGCTCTGTCCCTGTGGTACATCAATGCGGTACACGTCGTACGTCTGCGACGTCTTAAACGGCTTGTTGTCCACAATACAAGGCAGCGGGTCCGACTTGATAAAGTCGACAGCGTCGGTAGTAATCGAGCCCATCTTTGGCCAAAAGTGGTGTGTCCGTAAGGGCGAGAAAGGGAGGGGCGAGGGCTACTTTATATACGTTGCGAGGGAAACCTGCACGTTCCGTCCTATGAAAGCACAGTGCGGAGAAGGGCAAAGTGTGGGGACGATGTAGAACTGCGAGGCAAGGCAACACGCCCCTCAGCACTTACGTCCGGGCTCCCAGAATTGGCGGCACCCTTGCCTTCCTTGCTGACTGCTCCGTCTTTTCCGAATCCACACATCCAAGGGGCTGCTCTCGCTCCGGACGCTGCTTCCATACACGCTCATCTGCAAGCTCCTTCGACGGTCGTTTCCACAGCCGGGTCATGTACCACGCCAAGTCAACGACAACATCTCATGTATCCTTGCAAATCGACGGGCAAAAGAATGGTGGGCTGGGGTTGCTTCCTTCTTTCGGGTATACAGAGCTTAACGCGCTTAATCACAAAGTGCCGGACAAACAGAGAGTGAAATGGTAAGCCAAATCACGTGACCGCAGCCATTGCGCAGTGTTAGACCGAGCAGTGTGTTACTTTTGATGATGTTGGTGTTGCCTGCCCTGCTGAAGGTAGCCTTGTCCCCGCGTCAGATACACCATGGCATCTGCACAGGCACAGGCGGTGGCGGCGACACGCACGCACCTGACACTCAAAGGATCGACAGCGCTGGTGCACGAGTTCTTCAACTACTCGGTCCAGTCGATCCTCTACCAGCGCAACATTTATCCTGCGGAAGACTTTAAGACGGTGAAAAAGTATGGACTGCAGATGCTCGTCACCACGGACGATGGGCTGGCGGACTACCTGGAGAAAGCGCTGAGCCAGTTGCAGCTCTGGCTGGAGCGCGGCGATGTTACACGCCTGGTGGTGGTGATTGTGGAGAAGGAGACGGGGGAGACACGCGAGCGCTGGCAGTTTGACGTCGAGGTCGTCAACCAGGGCACAGATCAAGAGCCAGTCGCACCACCGCCGCCACCACCAGCAGCAGCAGCAGGGACAAAGAAACCCACAGCAAAGACCGATGCCCAAGTACGCGCGGAAATCGCCGCCATCATCAAGCAGATCACTGCAAGTTGCACTTTCCTACCCGTGCTCGACGAGCCATGTAAGTCTACACTGTCCCCCGACTCTGGCGCTATGTTACTGACATCTCACACAACAGGTGCGTTTCAGATCCTGGCGTATACGAATGCAAACACCGAGGTGCCGGCGGAATGGATCGACAGCGATGCACGCCTTATAGCCGAAGGACAGACGGAACAGGTCCGTCTGCGCAGTTTCTCAACACACGTTCATCGCGTTGATGCCATGGTCGCCTACCGTCGTGAAGAAGAGGACGACTAGCATACACACAAGCGCGCACAAATCAGACCCTCTGTTTTCTCATCAGTGTCCCATTGTGCGTGTGTGGCGCTAGTCTAACTCGTCCGGTTCAAGATGCGCGTTGCTCCACGGATTTGGTTGGGAGCCGCGTTGCTCCTGGACGCGCGACTCGGCCGCTCGTCGACTTCTATCGCGAATCTCTTCGTGAGGTGTTTCGCCGCCGCCGCCGCTGAAGTAGGTGTCGTGATCAGCGACGAGCGGTGGACTGGACACGATCGAGTTGACAACCTGTGTGGGTGGTTCCCTACCCATCCCGGAGGGGGATAGAGTCGGCGAGGTGTAGACGGTAGACGTTACCGTGGTGGACGTGTTGGGCAGTGGGTGAAAGTGTCTGCTTGCGGTAGGCATTAGATTGTCGGTGGTGTGGGTGGGGAAACTGCCGGGAACAGATGGCGTACCTGTGTTGAAGAGCGAAGCAAAGGGTGCAGGAGGCGCGGGCCACGCTCCCTCGCTGGTTTGATCCTGACCTTCCCTGCGCTGCTCGACTGGCGTCTGCGATTCCCCTTCCTCCACTGACTTTGCGATACTGACTCGACAGACAGGACATGTGCCATGCCTTTCGAGCCAGGGCACCAGACAGTCAACATGGAAAATGTGTCCACAGGGCATGGATATGAGTTCTTGCTGTTGCCCTTCTTGCTCTGCCTCGTCGCTCTGTTTGAGTTCAGGGTAGAAATCGTCTTTGCAAGTGGGACACTCTTGATTCTTGGCTTTGCGGACACGAGCTGTGTCGGAGAGGGTGAAGCGCTCGAGTTGGTCGATCTCGGCATCTTTGGCGGGTGGTGGCCCACTGGAGCCCTGTGTCTGTTCCATGATCTGGCTGATGATGTCGTCCAGCCCCTGTTGACCAACGACGTAGTCACCCCACTGCCCTCGATTGCCGCCGCCTCCTGGATTGCCGAGAAAGTCGAGGAGAGTCCCTCCACCGGCTGCTTCACCGCCAAACAGGCCTGCGAATAGGTTGCGCAAGCCTGCCAGTTCTGCTGGCATGTCGGTGGCAGTAGATCCGTCGGCCGAATTCTGACTTGGCGGCGGCTGATGGTAGGAGTTGCTGCCGTGATTGTCGTGATTAAAGCGCCGTCCGTCTGATGCACCACCCGCACCGCCCATCCCATCGTCATGCACGTGGTCATCGTCTGAGCCTGCCGAGCGGTTGGCATCAGGACCAAAGGCGAATTGCAGAAAGTTTGACAGTGATGGTGGTGCGCCGCCTGGCTGATTCAGCGGGGGGCTCGTGCTGCGATCGGCCTGCTGCGAAAGGTGCTGGTAGGGATCTGACCCGCCTGAGCCATACTGTACATTCCACTGCACGCCAAAGGGACCGAACGATGTGTTTCCAGACCGGCGCTGGAACCCGTCGTTGCCGTGCGTGGGTGAACTGGGTGCGTCATGTGTACTTGGTGAGGTGGAAGTGCGGGGAGAAGTTGCAAAAGGTGGATTCTGCGAGGGTCGTTGCGAGCCCGCCACACCGGTGAGTAGCGCAGACAGCAGACTGCCGAGATCCGCTCGACCGCCACCGTGGACGGGACCAAAGCCAGGGATGGGCGGTGGATCGAAATCGTGGGGTTGAGAAGCGGAGCCGTGCTGAATGATTTCGACAAAGCTGCCATTACAACGAGGACATGTGGGATCGGGGGTCATGAGTGGGCGTATCTCGATGCCGCACTCGTGACAGAAAGCCATCTGATCAGTGCCGCTTCTAGGCGGTGCTGAGGACGACATGATGGTTGGGGAAGAGTTACACAAGCGAGCAAGCCAGGACCCTGATATGAGAGAGAGAGAGCATGTCGCAATTTCATTATCAGCACTAATTATACATCCGCCCCGCCTTATTTCTTTGCCCTCTTGCTGGGACTTTCATGGCCTTCTTGCCTGCTTGGGTTTGCGAAAAAGAAGCTGAGCTTGGTCTGCGCTGGGTCGAAAGCGACTCGGCCAAAGCCACCTTTTTGCCGCTTGACACTGTCCAAGTGGCGCGTATCGTTGATCTTGAACAGTTCCGTAACCACTTTCTCCGAATCGTTCAGCCTCACTTTGAGGCTGAACATGCCCGTGTTTGCAGCAAAGGGAGGAGACGAGCCCAGCGTCGGTGAAGCAGACAGAAAAGTGGCGATCCACATGCCGTGCGTGACGAGCACAATATGAGGCGGCGGCTCATCCCGGACGGAGGCGGCAGCTTGCAACCACTCTTGACCGACAGAGTGTACCTTGGCCACAAAGTCCGCTTTCGACTCGCCAGCACCATGACCTTTGGGGAAACCGGCGACATGCACACCACCGCGAGTCGATTCCCTCGAGCCAAAGTCCTTTTCAGCCAGACCGAAATCTACCACGAGCGGCAGAGTTGTTTCCAGCAGAACCTCTTTCCGCGCCGGAGAGCTTGCAAAGCCAAGAGTAGTACGATCCAAGACAATAGCTGGGGAGAGAGAATGAGATGAACATGCTGCGTGGATTGCTTCTGCCGTCTTCCGTGCTCTTCCCACTGGACTACACACAATCAGCGTGGGAGGCGGCAAGTTCAATGTCTGGCTCGAGTCTGGCGCAAGCGTGCTTTTCCAGGCTTGTGCAAGGGCGTCCACCTGTGCCTGGCCAAAGACAGTCAAAGGTGAGTCAGTGACGCCCTGAAGGAGCCGATTCAGATTCCCGGTTGTCTCGCCATGTCTGATGAGCGTCACCACAGCATGCTGCATTGGGTGGCGAACCGCGCTTTGCAGCAGCATCACACTCAAGTCACAGAGTCTGCAGAGTCGATACGGTGATATTCTGCTCTAACATCTTGACCTTAAATTTTGATAAAAAAATGAGAAGAAAAAAAACTCGCTCCTCGTGGCCTCAACTCCTCGACTCCTCAAACAGTTGGTGCTTTGTCCTGCTGTCCATCACGACGCTGCATCATGTTGGAGGCCATTCACTCGGTATATGATTCGATCCTCATTCTCGACTTTGGCTCGCAGTATTCTCATCTGATTACGCGTCGATGTCGAGAACTCAACGTGTACTGTGAGATGCTACCTTGCACCCAAAAGATTGCCGATCTCGACTGGAAGCCCAAAGGCATCATCCTCTCCGGCTCGCCCTACTCGGTGTACGACGACGTAGCACCTCGTGTAGATCCAGACGTATTCACTGCTGGCGTACCCGTGCTTGGCATCTGCTATGGTCTGCAAGAGATCGCATGGAATCACGGCGGCAAGGTTGACCCTCACGATAAGCGCGAGTATGGACACGCCATGATCGAGATTGTCAAGACAGGCAACTCGCACATGGACGCCTTGTTCAAGAACTGGGAGGGAAGCGTCCAAGTCTGGATGTCGCATGGCGACCAACTCTCCCAAGCACCTCATGACTTTGATGTTATTGCCCGCACACCCTCGGCACCTTTCGCCGCCATGGCCCACCGCACAAAACCCATCTTTGGCGTTCAGTTCCACCCGGAAGTGACGCACAGCCTGCGTGGCGTCGAGCTGTTTGACAACTTTGTCGGCATCTGCGGCTGCAAGCGCGACTGGACCATGGAAACCTTTATCGACAAGGAGATCCAACGCATTCGCGAAATCGTCGGACCCAAGGGTCAAGTGCTAGGCGCCATTTCGGGAGGTGTCGATTCTTCCGTTGCTGCCAAACTGATGCACGAAGCAATTGGAGATCGATTCCACGCCGTCATGGTGGACAACGGCGTCTTGCGCTCCAACGAAGCCGAGCAGGTGTATGCCATGCTTTCCAAAGATCTCGGTGTCAACCTCACTGTCGTCGATGCCTCGGACCGATTCCTGAGCAAGCTCAAAGATGTCGAAGACCCAGAACAGAAAAGGAAAATCATTGGCAACGAATTCATCCACGTCTTTGAGGCCGAGGTTGCCAAGCTGGAAAAGGAAGCTGAAGAGGAAGAGGCAGCAGCACTCAAAGCCGGCAAACCTCAGGAAGCCAAGGGCAAATTCGAGTACCTGCTTCAAGGCACACTATACCCCGACGTCATTGAGTCGATCTCGTTCAAAGGTCCATCGGCAACGATCAAGACCCACCACAATGTCGGCGGTCTGCTGGAAAACATGAAGCTCAAGCTCATCGAGCCTCTGCGCGAGCTGTTTAAGGACGAGGTGCGCGCGTTGGGCAGATTGCTCGGCATTCCCGCCCACTTGGTCGGACGCCATCCCTTCCCCGGCCCCGGATTGGCGATCCGAATCTTGGGCGCGGTCAACCGCGAACAGGTGAAGATCTTGCAGCATGCCGACAGCATCTACATTGAAGAGATCCGTGCCGCTGGTCTGTACGATCAGATCTCACAGGCATTTGCAGTACTTCTGCCCGTGCGTGCCGTAGGCGTGCAGGGTGATAAGCGAACGTACGATCAGGTCATTGCCCTGCGTGCCGCCGCTACGACCGACTTTATGACGGCCACCTGGTTCCCCTTTGCCCCCGAGTTCCTCTCCAAAGTCAGCAACCGCATCACCAACGAAGTCCAGGGCGTCAACCGCGTCGTACTCGACATTTCCAGCAAACCACCCGCCACCATCGAGTGGTTGTAAAAACACACACCTCTTTATACGATAGATTTTCTTTGCCTCTATACTGCATATGTGAGAAGCGCTGTGGCTCGGGTGTACCTCCATTCTACGTCGCCGATGCGTTTGGCGACGACTTCGTCTGCCGAGGTGATGGTGCTAGTGGCCAGTGGAGCGGAGACGTCAATTTCTTCCTTGCCTTTGCTTTTGTTGACCTGTGCAGGGGTGAGTGCGTCCTTTCGGCACATGAACTCATCCACCTGTGCTATGAGTCGGTGGTATTCGTGGTCTCGCTTTGGGTCTTTGCCTGGAACGTAGGGTCTTGCTTTTCCCCTGTGCGCAATGACAATGTTGACACGCGCTCCTTTGAGCAATTGCGACTTCATGGCCGCCAGTTTGTGCGTCAGATCGTGCGGTGTAATGATCCAAGATATATGCAGCTCTTTGCTGGTACCTCGTAGCGTCAGCTGCGTAGATGCTCCTGCTGCACTCTCTTGGCCGGCCTCTTCTTCCGGCTTGGCTGATTTCTTAGCAGCTCTGCGTGCGATTCGTTCCTGAACTTCCTCCTGTTTGTTGACCAGTTTGCAGATGGGGAACTGCTTGAGTTTCCTCACGTCATAACCCCCTTGTGGCGCTTTGTCCCTATCCCACTCTACAATATCGCCCGACCAGTCGCTATCGATCACCTGCTGGAGATAGAATGATTTTCGGTCGAGCTTCTGCAGTAGTTCGCGCAGATAGAACGGTCCAGCCAGCCCGCCAGTCTTGGGATCGACCAGACGAATGTACGCTGCCCGGATCGCATCGTCTCTGAAATCTTTCGTTCTGCTCTTAGACGAGTCCGACCCTGGCTTTGGCAAATTGGCAAATCTTGGGTCTATACGTTGCGATGTGGATGCCGAGAATGCTCGTATTGGTGGTGCAGATGGACCACCTCTTAGTGTACAGGTGAGTATCCGTCTGGCTACGCTGGCAGTGCCGGCCATGATGCTGCTGAGCGAAGGAACAAGAAGTCCCATAATTTCTTTGGAAATTGGAAATTGGGAATAATTTGCGTTGTTAGACCTGCTACTCTACGCGTTACCTTGTACCTGGTGCATGGTAGAACAACACTTTTGGTTGCTTCACCTCTGGTAACCATGACATCAAGCGCCGATTGGGAGCTGCCTCACCCGCCGACGGATAGCGTGACTGCCATCGCTCTCAGTGCAAATGCGCTTCTCGCTTCGTCATGGGACTCGCACGTACACCACTACCAACTGGATGTCGCAGCAGGTAGTGAGTCGGGAAAGCGCCTGCAGACGTTTCAGCACGAAGCTCCCGTGCTAGACGTCTGCTTTGTCGCGCCCAATCTCGCCGCATCTGCCTGTCTCGACCGTCGTGTCCGCCTGTTGGATCTCGAGACCGGCCAAATGTGTATTCTGGGCAGCCACGGCGATGCGGTGTCGAAAGTCTGCTGGTGTCCACAGACGCGCTTGCTGATCAGTGGGTCGTGGGACCGCTCGCTCAAACTGTGGAGTATCGACGAGGGGGAGAAACAGGGAAAGCTGCTCAAGACGATTACATTGCCGGATAAGGTGCTTGCGGCTGCAGTGTCGCCGGCGTTTGGTACGAATGTTGCGAGTGGTACGCTGGTGCGGTCAGCGTCTGCGCCGGGCGAACCGGTACGTGTAGATGCAACGCCGCGCTTGGTCATCGGCATGGTCGGACGTCAGGTATACGTGTACGATCTAGCGCCACTCCTTTCCGCTGTTGACCGCGAGTTGGCCGGCGAGAAGGTCAGCATGCGCGATTTCGAACCGGACCAGAAGCGGGAGAGCTCGCTCAAGTACATGATTCGTCACTTGCAGTGCATGCCCGCAGGCGATGGGTACGCGACGTCGAGCATCGAAGGCCGGATTGCAGTCGAGTTCTTCGACCCATCTCCTGCGACACAGCAGAAAAAGTACGCGTTCAAGTGCCATCGACAACCGGCGGCCAAGGCCAGCTCCGCCGACGAGCACTGCGATACGGTCTACCCCGTCAATGCACTTGCCTTCCACCCCGTGCACGGCACGTTTGCAAGCATGGGCGGCGACGCCGTCGTCAGCGTGTGGGACGCTGGTGCCAAGAAGCGCGTCAAGCAGTATCCCAAGCTCGAATCCGCCATCACGGCAGGTGCCATCGACCCTGCCGGCCAAACCCTCGTCCTCGCCGTCGGCGGACCCAGTGCCGAGTACACAGAGTCCGAACCAAATTCCACCCCACCCCCTCCTGCTCACGACACAATCCCAACGCCACCCCACCACTCGGTCAAACTCATCGTCAAGTCCGGCATCTGGTCCGATTGCCAGCCCAAGCTCAAAACAGACAGGTAGTACAACGCAGTATGGCAAAGATTTATTAAGCAGAGGCGACGGCGGCGGCGGCGGCAGCGGCGGCTAGTGTACGTGCGTGCGCGTCGGCTGCTGCTCGAAGACTGTTTGTGAACATGGTTTTGAGAAAGTCAACGTCTTCCAGACCGACCGATACGCGCACCAGGCCGCGTTCTACGCCAAACTCGGCCGCCCACTGCAGCTCGCCGTAGTGGGCGAGGATGGTGTAGGGACAGGCGAGCGTCAGGTTAGTCCCGAGACTCGGGCCTTTTGCACACTGCAGCGAGTCGTAAAACGCCTCGCTGGCTGCATCCGAGTGGAACGTAATGGAAAACAGCCCGCCGTACCCACCCACCTCGCCGTTGCTGCCCGCCATGGCCGCGAAACCCTGCTTTCGTCGACAGATCTCGTAGTTGTCCCGCGTCTGGTACTTTGGATAGTAGACTTGTTTTACCACCCCGGGGAAGTGACCGTGCCCCAGTTTTTCGTTCCAGAGGAGTGAAGTGACTTGGCTCGTGTTTTCGTCAATGCGCACAATGCGACGTACAAAGTCGCGTGAGTTGCGCTCCATAAAAATGGCGTCTTCGTCAAAGTAGGTATCCTCGTAGTGGTGCGCCAACGCGGCTGTCAAACGACGGTAGTGGCGGCCCAGTGGGTTAAGAACCAAACTGCCACCCATGACGTTTGCATCGCCCGAGAAAACTTTGGTCAACGAACTGACCAGTATATCGGCAAAGGGGAGCACTTCGACATTGACAAAGTTGCCAATCGTCTCGTCGACGACGACGAGAAAGTTGTGTTTGTCGGCAAGGTGACGAATGCGGCGAAGGTTGGGGGAACGCAGGAGCGGATTGGAGGGCAATTCGCAAAACAGCGCCAGAATCGGCGGCTCATCGGCACGAGTCTGTGCGTCCAACTGTTGCTCAAGCTTGTCGAGATCAGCGTCGACGCCGAGGCCGTAAAAGTGGCAACCGGGTCCGAATTTTTGCAGAATCTTGAGCGTGTCGGTGTAAGGAAAGCCGAAGCAGACGCTTTTGCCAATTGCGCCTTCGCAATAGCGCATGGCGAGTTGGTGGGCGTGGAAGATGGCACTCATTCCACAGGGGTATAGGTAGACGTCGTGCTCGGTGAGACCGGTGCCCTTTCGCTCCGTTTCGCCGACTTGATCGCCAGGTGCTTCGCCAGCAGATTCCTCGTGGCGGTCTGACAGCAGCGTACCGGCTATACGGCGTCGGAGGGCGAGCTTGGCCGAGGGTGCGGACGTCAACGGCAGGTTCCGCCCGTACCGCTCTTCAACATACGTAACGTGATCCGAGGTCAACGCATCCACAGAGCCACTAGGTCTTTGCAGTATGGTACTGCTCGATGGTGTGGAAGAGGGCGTTACCGATGGAGGCGTTGACGCTGATCCGGTGCTGTTGTTTCTCGCGTAGCGGTTGTAGAAGCGTTTGCCTCCCTTTTTGTACATGTCGTCGTTGGCCGAGCTGGTGTTTGCTGACAGTGGCTCGGCAGGTTTAGCGCCCTCTTCATCCTCGAGGCTTCCACAGTCTTCGAGAAGATGCAGACAACGCTCGGCCTGCCTACTCGAGATGCCATCGCCAGTGTGTTGCCAGAAGCTTTTCGCAAGGTCAAAGGCATCAGCGGGGAAGAGGACAATAAAAATATAGTGCGCGGTGGTGCCGTTTGCAGATGACTCAAGTTCGGGCGGTGGCGTTGAGGAGCTCGGGCTGGCGGCAGAGTCCGAAGCTGCTTTGCTTTCCAGCATCGAGAAGCGGACGACGCGGACCTGGGGGGTTTGCGAGCCAGACTGTCTGCGCATAAAGTCTCTGCACCGGTCGGCGATTTTCGCAGAGGGGAAGAGGATACATGCTTCGCCAGGCTTGCCAAACTTCTTGCACAGAAGCGTGGCCAGTTTCTGGATAGTGCGATGAATGAAGAAGCGGGGATAGCCGGTCTGCATGCAGTCCGTCAGCCTGCCTTCTTCGTAGTCGACATTGTCGCTCCACAAGGGCAGAGACACGGAGACAGCATGGGGCATGTTGGCTGGGATTGATGTTCCGACGGCGAAGTCCTTCTGCGCCATAGGCGCTACGGGTGCGCGGGCGACCGAAGCTGACATGATGGTGGCGGGGTAGTGGTAACGAGTCACACGAAGATGGCGAGGAAGTTCTTCTCATTGTTAGAGCGCAAGTAGTTCGGATCCGCGCTCCTTTTTTAAGCATCGCCAGTCTGCAAAAGTGATTTGCTGTCAAGACACCAACTCTGGGTTGTATCGTGAGGCCGCGTTTCCCGTTTCGTTCCGTCCCCGGGGGAGGGCTGTAGTTGTTTTCCTTTTTGCTGAGATGGCGAGTGGTGGTGACCAAAATGCGTTTGCGGCCATGTATCGTTCGCATCTGTCGACGCTCACCTTCAATTCCAAGCCCATCATCACCAACCTTACCGTTATTGCCGCAGAGCATGTCGTCTACATGTCGGCCGTCGTTGCAAAGTGTCTCGATGATCACATTATGCACTCCCATCCTTCCATCCGTCTTCCCGCCCTCTATACACTTGATTCGATCAGCAAAAACATTGGCGCGCCCTACACACAGCTCTGGGCTGAGCGCATCGTTCCCATGTTTCTAGAGACCTACAGACTTGTGGACCAGGCAACAAAGATGCGCATGGAGGAGTTGCTGGCCACATGGAAGACGGCCGGCCATGCTGGTCGTCCTCTGTTTGGCGATAAAGCGCAGTGGGATATCGAGCGATCGCTCTTCGGTAGTCAAGGCATGCCATCCAAGCCCGCAGCCGTCGACACCAGACAGTCCAAGGCGAAAGCGATCTACAACATCGACAATCTGCTGACCGTAGACGGACAGTCGCTCGCCAGCAGTCCCGCAGATCAGGCGCTGCGCGAGAGAATTGACTCGTTAGTGCAGCTTCGCCAGGTCATTGTCACTGCTGATCTGTCGCCCGAAGAACTGAATCAGATCCATGCACAGCTTGATAGCCTCAGTGCTGCTGCTCAGAAGAGCAATCCGTCTGCCCATGCGCTTGCCATGACTGCTCCTGCCCCCACTGCTCCTCCTCCCGCTTCTTCCTCTGCTTTCCCACAGGGCTTGTCGGGCGCACTCGCCAATCTCTCCAGCCTCGTGGCTCCAGGACAGGACTCTTCGTCTACAGCTGCTTCTTCCTTGATAGCGTCCCTTATGCAAGCAGGTCTCTTGCCGAATGCAGCACCAGCGCCGCCACCGCCGCCGGCGTCAGAACAGGACGAAGAGTACATCAAAGCCATCATGGCGCTCGACATCAAGACATCGGGTCCCGAGTTTCAGAAAACCCCCGCGGCGTCGTTCGAGCTGATCTTGCACAAGCATCTGCCCTTGCAATGCAGACAGTGTGCCAACCGATATCCGCAGAACGAAAAGGGCCAAGGACGCATGGATGGCCATCTGGACTGGCACTTTACGCAAAACCGACGCGCCAAAGACTCGAGTGCTCGCGGCCAGTCTCGTTCCTGGTTTGACCGTCTGGAAAATTTCATTCGTGGTGGATTTGACGATGCTGTCCCCACCAGTGCTGCCAAAGCGCACGACGATGCGCCTGGTGGAGGGAAATCTGCCGTCAATGCGACGCAGGACAAGGCGATGCGGGAAAAATTTGAGAAAACCTTTGTCGTTGCCCCCGGCGATCCGGAACAGGCAAGCAAGCCGTGTCCGATCTGCAAAGAAGCGTTCAAATCGCAATGGAGCGAAGACGAAGAAGAGTGGATCTGGCTCAATGCGATCAAAGTCGACGGCACCTACTACCACGCCAGCTGTCACCATTCCGCCAAAAGTTTGAATGACAGCGTCACGGGAGGGACGCGCTTTGGCACCACCCCAGACGGACGTAGAACGGGAAGTGCCGGTATCAAGCGCAGATCAGCCAGTCGAGCACAAACCCCCACCGCACAGATACAGAATGGAGATGCAGACGCAGCACAGTCACGGAAACGCAAGACGCCAGAACCACATCTCACAGCTGTCGCCGAAGAAGCGACCCCTTCGCCTGCCAAAAAGATAGCCACTTGATATTTTCTGCGTAATTTTGCTTATATATTTTTGGCCGCGATTATTTTTCAATTTTATTAAGGTTGCGCGTTGCATTGCCGATTTGGGCTGAGTTTTTCTTCCTTTGGACCAACCATCATGTTGGCCGTACAGCATCCGTCTGCGCCGATAGCGAGCTCGACTGCGCCCGAGTCAATAGCTCGTGCACTACCCGACCAGGTTCCTGAGAATGCACCGGAACACTGCCCTGGCACTGAGTCCGAACAGGCTGGCAAGGCATCGGCGTGTGCTGGTTGTCCCAACCAGGATGCATGTGCGTCGGCGCCAAAGGGCCCGGACCCAGACCTCCCAGTGATTCAGGAACGCATGGCCCGCATCAAGCACAAGATCCTCGTCATGTCCGGCAAAGGCGGTGTGGGGAAAAGCACGTTTACCGCGCAACTGGGCTGGGCGTTTAGCTCGCATCTTGCCGCCACTGCCGATGAAGATGCCAAGGTGCAAGGCGAGCAAGAGGATGCATCGCTCAAGCAGGTCGCCATTATGGACATTGACATTTGTGGGCCGTCGATTCCAACCATCTTGGGGCTGAGCGGTCAGACGATCCACTCTACCTCGCAGGGCTGGTCGCCCGTCTACGTCTCGGACAATTTGTGCGCCATGAGCATTGGATTCTTGCTGCCGTCAGCCTCGTCTGCGGTCATCTGGAGAGGTCCCAAGAAGAACGGTCTGATCAAGCAGTTTCTCAAAGACGTTGACTGGACAGGAGGTCTCGAGGAGGATGCCGGCACAGACGAATCCAAGCACCTCATTGACTATATGCTCATCGATACGCCTCCAGGCACGTCTGACGAGCATCTCTCCATTGTATCCTACCTCAACGCATCCGGCATTACTGGCGCGATTCTGCTCACAACACCGCAGGAGGTTTCGCTGCAAGACGTACGCAAAGAAATCTCGTTCTGCCGCAAGATGAACGTGCCCATTCTCGGCGTAGTCGAAAACATGGCCGGCTTTGTCTGCCCCTCCTGCACAGGCTACTCGGAGATTTTCTACCCATCAACCGGAGGTGCCAAGGCCATGTGTGCCGAGCTGGACATCCCCTTCCTCGGCTCCATCCCTCTCGATCCACGCATCGGCAAGAGCTGCGATCTCGGTGTCAGCTTCACCGACGAATACCCGGACAGTCCCGCCACGCACGCCTATCTAGACGTCATTGACCGCATCCACAACCTTGTTAATAAGTAATGCAGTAATCACTGGCCCAGTAGTACGCTTGAGTCGTGTCCGAGTTCCGAGGAACTGACGAGAAATTTTTAGGAAGAAATTGATTGGCGGGAAATATGCTTGGAATCATACATACACAGCACCATGGCCGGACAGAAAAGAACACGCAGCAACGAAGCGTCTGGGTCTGGAGCAGCGGGTGCGTCACGTACAGGTGCGCCCTCGGCCACTGTATTCCGCAAGTCGGCCAAAAAACAGAGGTCACAGCCCGAAACACCGCCGCAACCGCCCAAGAAACCCATCCAACGCACTCGCGCCAAAGACGACCCAAAGCCCAAGACGAAACACGAGTACATCCAGGCCAAAAAAGCAGCTGCACTGCAGGAGAAGCAACAGGCTGCAACTGAGCGCAAAGCGGAGCAGCATGCAGTGCGGAAGCAGACCAAGGGCAAAGCACCAGCGCCGTCTGTGCTTGTCAAACCACCCGTGCCCACGGCGGCGTTCAAGATCGTGGCAGGGTCGTACGAGCGGCTGCTCTACGGCATCGAAGCGCTACTGACACCTGCTCAAGATGGATTTGGAGTGCAGTTGAAGCCGATTTTCACCTTTCCCGCGCATATCTCGTCGATCCGAACGGTGGCTACGGCAGGCGCTGACTCGAAATGGCTCGCTACCGGCGGCACTGATGAGATTGTCAAAGTGTGGGACCTGCGCAAGCGCCGAGAAGTCGGGCAACTGACGGGACACGAAGGCACCATTACCTCGCTCGTTTTCGCCTCGCGCACCTACCTGCTGACCACGAGTGCCGATGCCAACATGAACCTGTACCGGACGCGAGACTGGGCCTTGCTGCGCACACTCAAGGGACACATTGGGCGCATCAATAGCGCCGCGCCGCATCCTACGGGTCGGTTGGCGCTGAGCGTGGGATCGGATCGGACGATTCGCATGTGGGATCTGATGCGTGGCCAGGCAGCTGCATCGACGCGGATCGGTGTCGAAGCAGACCTCGTCCGCTGGGACACTCTCGGCACACGCTTTGTCGTCCTCGCCTACCGCCAGGCGATGATTTTCACCACCGACATGACCAAAGTTGCCGAAGTCGAGGAGAAGCGCCGCATTGGCGATGTCTGCTTCTTCCGCGTCACCGACGCCAACGGCTCGCAGCGCGAACTGCTCTTCGCCGGGCTGGAAGATGGGATCGTCAAGGTTTTCGATCTGGACGCCCCCGCTGAGCCGCAGGGGGAAGACGGCGAGCTGGATACGCTGGTGGAAGTAGGCCGTCTGACTGGACATGGGAACCGTGTTCGGTCTGTTTCCGTGCTACCCGTGCTCGTACCGTCTGGTGGGACGAGCTACGTGGCGACGACCATCTCGTCCGATGGCCTGATCCGCGTCTTTGACCTCACCGCCATCGTCACCGCGACTGCCGCCGGCGCTGTGGTGGAAACACAGTGCATCGCGCAATTTGACACCAAAGGAACGCGACTCACCTGCCTCACCACCGTCGGCACACTCGACGCCGACACAGCTCACCACCAAGAAGCCAGCGACGACGACGATGATGATGAAGCAATTGCAAGCGACGACGACGAGGCGACGCTGGAATCGGCAGAGGAAGACGAGATCGACACCGTGGCGGAAGACGAAGAACTGCAAGCACTCGAAAAAGCGCTCAGCGATGCACAGGCACAGGGACTTGACCTCGCCGATCTCGAAGCTCTCTTTAGCGACGACGATGATGATGACGACGAGCTATCAGAAAACGAAGAGGAAGAGCTAGAGAGCGAAGTCGAGTAAAACACTGCACGCATTCAATTAACAAACAAATTCAGAGCGGCGAGGGGGTGCGATTTAGAGCAAGGTGTGGGTGAATTTGAGCCAGGTGGCGATCTGTCTGTAGGTTTTGCGGGCTTTGGCGATTTCGGTGTCGACGGTAAAGTAGTCGTGGACCTGGTCTGGGTAGACGTGGTGTACGATGCGACAGTTGAGTTCGCCGGGGGAGAGGATGATGCGATGGGCCGAGGTTGAGGTGGGGAGGTTGTTTGCCTTGCGCAGTTGGTTGACAAAGTACTGTCCCTCGTCTAGCAGCACTTCGACGCCGCCATTTGCGACGAAAACGGGCGGCATGGCGGCCAGTTCGGGCAGGCTCTTGTTGATGTGCGTGATCCACGGGTCGGAAAAGGGGATGGGCAGAGTGCGATACCCGGCGGCGCGAATCCCCCACTCTTCGTACTTGAGGTTGATGATATCGTAGCGGACGTTTGCCTCGCGGCTCTTGAAGCTGAGGTCATCGGGTGCGACCCAAGGCGAGAGGAGGATCAGTCCGGGGATACGCGCAGAGCCCGTGAGCACGTACGAGCGCAGATATCGCTCCAGCTGCAGCGTCAGCCAAGAACCATGGCTATCACCACCAATGTAAATCTGCTCTGGCGTGTACTTGAGCTCGTTGACGAGGTACACGTAGCCCGAGAGCGCCTGGTACAGTTGCACGGGACACGGCGCAAAGGGGGCCAAGTTGTAGTCGAGCGAGAACACGTCGATGGCTGCATCACGCGCCAAATTCTTGGCCAGATTCTGGCCCATGTGCAGGTCGCCGGCGTTGAAGGTGACGCCAGCGCCGCCGTGGAAGTAGAGCAGGACGGATCGGTCGGGCTTGGTGGTGGCGCGAGGCTGGGGTGGGATGGTGTGTGGTTTGTGGGTGAACCAAAACGCGCGTACGTGCCATTTGGCCCACTTTGCATCGAGCAGCGGCGGACCTTGGTAGTCTTGCGTGCTGACCTGGCGTCGGTCATTGGCGCTGGTCTTGAGGGCCAGGATGCCCTCGAGGTACTCTGGGCCGGCAGGCGGTACCCAGACTTTATCAATGCGGCCCGTCTGGGCATCGAGCTTGAGCGCCTTGACTTTCTCCTTTGCATGGATCACCGAGCCACCAGGGCCAGAGAGGTTGGCAGCGCTGACAATGGCACCCAGCAGCGAGTTTCGGTCACGCAGGCCGCCCTTTCGCGCCGCAATGGGCTGCACGTGGAAGCGGATCAAGTTGCGCATCACACGGCGGACGACCATAATGTAAGTCGCGCTGACCACGCTCCATTTGCGGTTCAGACGCAGAGCCGGAATCAGAGAGCGCAGCAAAAACAGCGGGATCGCAATCAAGCTTGTGGGGAAAAAGTAGAGGTGAAAGGCCAACAGACGCAAAAAGGGGACGAGATAGGCGGGGCGCGGAGGCGACGCTCGCTGAATAGCCGCAACGACGGCCGGGTTGACGCTCCTCTTGACAACGACCGACTGCTTTTCCTCCGACGACGACGACATGTTGATGTTGACAAGATAGGAAGGAAGTTCTGAGCTTAGTGGTAACCGGGTCACCGCTTCCTTTGCGCCAAAAAGAATATACGCTGAAAGCCGCCAACCTTTGCGCTGCATACGCCATATACGCCTATACGCCACGCCGTACGCCTAAATCTGTCAGATCGAGTCTCTCGTTGCTGTTCCGCGCTCCGCGCGTTCCGCGCCCGATGATCTGCATGTTTGCGGGGTTTCATCGTGGAAAAGCCGGGGAGGTGGATCCCCCCGCACTGTCGGATAACGCGGGGCTCTTGTCCAACCAACATGGTCCCCGCAAAAACGTATTAGTAGCAAGCGTCTCTTCCCCGCCGCTCGGCATGTCGCAAACACAACCATGGTCGACGCAGAGGTGTTGGCAGCGATTGAGCAGGCATTGCCTCCTCGACCTGCGTTCGTGCTCCCCTTCCTGCGTCTGCTCGCGTTCCACATCTACTTTAGTCTGACGAGCATCGTTGCCGTGCCGTTGTTTCTGCTGTACTCGCTCGTTCCGGCGTTTCGACTGAACCGCAATTGGAGTGTGGGGACGGCGACTTATGTTCTGATCCTGCGACGCGTGGTGCGCAATGTGATGCGGTTCGAAGTCCAGCCCATCGCTGCACGTAAAGGTGGACTGCGTGACCGCAACTCGGCGCTTGCCGCCGTCATCAGTGCGCTCAACATGTCTGGGCCTGGCGGATCTGTCGCTTCCACCAACGCACCCGTCGACAGAGTCTGGATCCAGCCCGCAGCGCCCAAACACCTCGACGGCATCCTCTCCGTCAAAACCAACGCTGCCGAGCAACGCAAGATTGTGACAGAGGCGTACGAAGGTCCGCCGCTGCTGGACGCAAAGTGGGCCAAGTACGAGATCCGCGCCTTCTGGTTCACCCACACCTCGGCGCCGCCTCAGCCGCAGGAAGGCGCGAGGCCGCCCAACCCAGTCCTGCTCTACTTGCACGGCGGCGCCGGTGTCACTTTCAACGCTGGCGACCACTTTATGGGCCAGAATCTCGCCAAGAACCTCGCGCGTGGGGCGGGAATCGACCTGTTCTCGGTCGACTACAATTTGGCCCCCTTTGCGCCGTGTCCCGTCCACCTCTACCAGGCGCTCTCGGGCTACCTTCACCTCCTCAACGAGCTCAAGTACACGCCAGAGCAGATCTACATTGGCGGAGACAGCCATGGTGCCTTCCTCACCTTGCAGCTTGAGCGCTACCTCCGCCTGCACGGCGACCTTGTGTACACGCGCCCTGCCAAAATCCCAGGCCTGCTACTGCTTTCGCCCTGGCTCGCGCCCGGCGACCTCAGCTTCAAAAGCCGAATCACCAACGTACGCCAGGACATTATCAACATGGAGCTGGAAGCATGGGCCATTCAGGCAAATGCATACCGCTCTCTTCCCTTCCCCCTCTCTGACCCGTGGATCACCGCCGTCAGCAGATCCGACTCCGAATTGGCCGCAATGCCGCCCGTCTTTCTCGCAAACGGCGGCGTCGAGGCTTTCCTAGACGAAGGCCAGCTCTTTATCAATATGCTCCGCAAAGCCCGCCATCTGCCCACCCCGCAAACATCCCACCGCGTCCACATCGCCCGCTCTGAGCTACACTCCCCCATCGTCCACCACGTCTATCCCCACGCCGTCCACGACTACTTCTCCCTCGACACCGAGCTCGACAAAGCCCGTCAAACCTACAAGCAGATCGCCACCTGGCTCCAGTACACATCCACCCTAATTGAGCCCAGCCCATAGCAATGCACAGAAGTGTAACCTCGGAACTCGGACCACCTTTGCTTAGCTCACATACATAAATCTAATCCGTGAACCCCAATTCAACAAGTCCTGGTTCGTCTAGTGGCTAAGATATCTCGCTCTCAATTCGGTCCGAGAAGACCGGGGTTCAATTCCCCGGCCGGGAACCATTTTTTTGCTATTTTTTGGTGCTACTAATGCTCGTAGAGGGTCCAGGAGTGTATAGCGAAGTTCTGGGAGTGAAAGGAATTTTTCTGAGCGAGATATGGTGAGAAGAGGGACAGGGGAGTAGGTGGATTGGGCGCATTAATGAAGGACAGGAAGTCGCCGAAAGCTTTATTTTGGGTGGGGGGCGCACTCCAACTTTAAGCATGGATAGGGGCGTGGCTTGTGCAGTAATGAAGTGGGGCGGACACGAAGAGGTCGGGAAATGTCGGGGTTCGACGGCACCAATCACAGGTGTATGGCAGGATAGAGTACGCAAGCTGCGTTTCAGTAGCACAGGCAGAGGAAGGCGCCCATCATCACAATTTCCTCATACAGTGTCTGTGCGTGCACGCCCAGCCTGCCATACGCTCACGTCATCCCGGTCTCAAGCTTGTTCGCAGACAGTTGTGATGGTTCAGCACTCGGCGAGAGTCGGAATGTCTCAGCATAAACGAGCGTAATTGAGCCTCACGGTCTTTCGGACGACTTCTTGTCTGTTGTAAAAGATGTTTCGGTTGAAGAAGAGACGCTAGATACCGTGCTACATTCTTGGACGGGCAGAAGCGCGCTCGGTGGCCTTCGTTGCCGCAATAGAAGCATAGTCGATGGTCAGCCCGTCTCTGTCATGTTCGTTCAACGAAATATAGTGTGAGGATCTTCAGCCGATTCTTGTCAGGCTTAGAAAACGTTTGGTAAAGATAGTTCGTTAAGAAGAAGAAGAGAAGAAGGAAGAACGTGGAACTTTACGACTACTGATGGCAGTAGATGCTCTAACATGTGAGACTTGTGACAGTCTCTGTCTCTCTTCTGGAGACAGCGGTCCCGCTGGACCTGCTCGGGTCGCGTCCAGCTCCATTGGTACTGGTCGCGATTGGTGAGGAGACGTGGTGATCTGACGCGGGCTGTTCTGTCGCATTGGCACGAAATCCATGGTGCGGCTCTGGTACAGATCTTCGTCCACGCTGATGGCGGCGTCGATGATCTCGGTCAACGTGTTGAATTTCCTGCCTGCCAGGGCGGTCTTGACTTCGCAAGAATCCTGCCAAAGGAAGACTGAGTAAATCAAAAAGCGGGGTAGCTATTTTGGAGTAGTCTTGAACGAAGCGTCGGTAGAAGTTTGCG
Organism: Farysia itapuensis; assembly: GCA_023212645.1. Lineage (NCBI taxonomy): Eukaryota > Fungi > Basidiomycota > Ustilaginomycetes > Ustilaginales > Ustilaginaceae > Farysia > Farysia itapuensis. Next base: position 70,728 of record JALBYC010000008.1, on the reverse strand, counting down.
AAGCCAAGGAAGCTGCGAACAGCAGTGACGGTCTTTGGGGATTGCCATTTGTTTATGGCTTCCGAATCGAGATCTTGCCTGACGAAGGGAGGCGACGAACAAAAGTTGCTTCGAGATTGCGGCCATAGCAGGAGTACGCTTTAAGCTTGCTGACACCCGGGACCCTGATGTTGGGAAAGTCGTGTTGTACGCCGCCAAAGCCTTGTCCGACTCTCAGGCCTATAGGGAAGAAGGTGTACGCCCCATAGTCGTCTGTATCGTCCAGCAGCGTAGGCGTACGCCAAGGTCGGACGAGAACCATCTCGGCAGTCTTATACGTGACTGCTATATCCCAGGTGTTGCACGGCAGATCGCCAATGCCGGGAAGTCGGGCAGCTTGTTCAACACCTTGCTCGTATGTGTACGACCTCAAGAATGTCCGAATAGGGACCTTGCGCCCATACGACGCAACACGAATCACTTCACAGCCGATTTTTAGTAGCGCTTTCACAATCAATCTGGTTGACATTGAATGATCACCGCTCACTAAGAAATCTGGATGGCTGGAAGGATGTGCCAGCAGCTTTTGAGGCCCAAGAAAGAGTGCTTGTACTTCAGTTCCGCTGTTGGACTGTACCAGGCGAATGCCCATCCAATGGCGCAGTACAGGTCGGCAAGCACCTGTGTCTGCAACATCGTCATGCGTTTTTGGACGCTGAAGATGGTTGAGCGTCCGGGCCAGAGCCAGGAGGCGGTCCAGGTCGAGAAGCATTTCTTCGATCTCGATCTCCAGCGTGGCCAGACGCAGCTCTTCAGCTGCTTCTGAGAAGAGGAAGCTTGCATCTAGCAGCCGGGCTTCTCTTCACCTCGCGCAGAGCTTCTGCGAACGAACCGGGCCTGGACTGTGACCTCCAAGCGGAAGTTTTGCCCGGTGATCTTGAGCTGCGGCCTACGGATGCGGTCACGCCAGCTCTCGATGACCAGTATGCGCTTCCGCGCTCCACTCACCATCAGGGGCATGACTTCTCTGCGGGCCCCTGATTGTGTGGCCTTGAGGTCGTGGGCATAGCAGGAGTACGCCTTGAGCTTGCGCACACCACGGAACCTGATGTTGGGAAAGTCGTGTTGTATGCCGCTAGGTGGTACTCACCATACTCTGGTACGTGACCGCCGCCGGCGGCTGCGGCTTACATGTGTACGGTGTGCGGTGGTTGAGCGCTGAGAAGAAAGATTGATGCGATTCACGATTTTCATATGCGTTCTTCCGTCCGGTAAATTCTCGATCATTCACCTACCATGGTCCATCTGAGGCTCAACGACCCAGATACCAGCCGCAACCCGCACATCAACTACATTACTGCGCTGCCGCAGTATGCCGATCACGAGGCGGCGCGGCAGCGACTGCTCCAACTCGCCGCCCAGGTGCAGCCCGTGATGAAGGCTCACGGCTTTCAGATCAACTCGCTGGAAGAGTACGAGTGGAACCGGGAATTCGCCGGCCGCAACTGGAACAATGGCGAGACGGTCGAGCTCATCCTCCGCCGGCGTGACGGCAGCTTTGCACCGCTGCAGTGGGTGCTCATGGTATTCTGCCACGAGCTGGCACACATCAAGTACATGAACCACATCCCGAGTCAGCATGGCAAGTTGGACGGAGAGCTGCGTGCCGAATGCCGTCAGTTGCAGTCCCGTGGCTACTACGGCGATGGATTCTGGTCCGCGGGCCAGCGGTTGGAGAACAACGCGTTTGTCGCAGGGGTCGGTATGGACTCGCTCCAAGGTCTGCCCGAGTACTCGTGCGGTGGCGCCTACTCGAGCAAAAAAAAGGGCACCAAACGGCGTCGAATCCGCACTGCCGCTACAGGCAAACGAAAGTTCAAAGGTCCAAGTCTGCACACCGGCGCCCAGACCGCGCCCAACACCAAGGGTGGAGGACAGCGCCGTAATCTGGCAGGTATGCCCGGCCAGGGCTCGCGTGTTGACACGCTCAACTTTATACCCAAGGCGTCGGCTCAGTCGACGTCGTACCGCAGTGATCCCAACTCGACGTTTCGTAAGCGCACGCAGACAGTCTCGGCCCGCGAGCTTCGTGCCCAAGCAGCACTTCGTCGCTTTGCCACCCCCGAACCCAAACAGGAGCGTTTGCCATACGAGCCGATCGACACCAGCGAGGATTCATCCGACACCGAATCGGATCCCGAAGGCGGGATGGCGGTCGTCGACGAGGTCCAGGTGAAAACTGAGCCATCCACACAGGCTAGCGATGAAACAGCCGATCAGCGACACGAACGCACCCGCCTCTACCGCCAGCACGAACGCAGCCAAGGCGGCTCCACCCGCACCACTGCGCAGGAATGGACCGATTTCTGCATTATACCCAAACCCGAGGCCGCCGAAACCATCATTGAAATCTCAGACGACGACGACGAGACCGAGGCAGCTCAGTGGGCGTGTCCAGCGTGCACACTACTCAACCCTGCACATGCTCCCACCTGCTCCGTCTGTCTTGCCACACGGCCACGTTTGAATACACAAGATTGATCGCTCTGGCTAAATGACGTTGCTTTTATCCATCAGCCGGCTGATGAAGAGATATGCGACGACGGCGAGTACGACGACCGAGGAGCGAAGTCCAAACAGGTCTCTGCGCTGTCGAGGAGGCTGTGGTGGTGGTGGTGGTGGTGGTGGTGCGGCTATTGAGGCTGTTGAGTGAGAAGGGTCAGTGCATTGTTTTTGCGCGCTTGTGCGCAGTCGGTTGTCCAACACACCCTTGGAGGCCGTGGGAAGCAGACCCACCTTTGCTTGAGAGTCCTTGGCCGGTGCTCCGCCCATGTTGGGCAGATCTGTCACCTCTGCGCCGGCATACTCGGGGAATAGCTGGCAGAATCGCTTTTGTGCAATGTTGAAGGCGTGTGACTGCGTTGCCAGCTTCTTGCGATCGGCGGTCGAGGCTGACACAGAGCCGGTGGTCATCTCGTCCGAGCACATAAAGGAGAGCAAACCAATCAGGATGGTCGACGTGTTCCAGCCGGGCTGCCATGTGTGTGGGTGGTAGTCGCTCATGGAAGTGCAGATCTTCATGTCGGGGGAAAAGCGTCCGCTAGGTGTCTGCATCTTGATCGCCGGCGGCTTGAAGGGGAACTCGGGTGGGAAAATCAGCTGGCCGTAGTACTCGCCGCCCGCATACGGCGTATCGGCAGGCCCACGAAGTATATAATGCCTGCGCAGCGCAGCGTGTCAGCATAGGCGCATGAACAGCGACCAATCACCACACGACTTACCATTCGAGGATATTGTCTTCACGCGGACGGGCATATACGAGCGGCGGCGGCTCCTTGTCCATCAGCTGTGCCTCTTTTGTGAGCTGCAAACAGTGAGTTAGCAAGCAGCGCAGTGCATACACTCCAGATTCGTACTCACTCTTTTGATGGCTACTTGGCTCGCCATAATGTATGCGCAATGGTGGTGGTCTTACGGATGAGCGGTTCGGCCGTCGATTCACAAGTCACAGTCACAGAGTTTATCTGGGAAATCGCGATCTAACATGTCTCTCTCTCTCACGATTCCGCCGATCTGCCTCACATGCCTCACTGGCTACGGCATGCTGATGGGCGGTGATGCGGTCTGCTTAGTGACTTGTTGCATTGTATTGAGCTAAGCAGGGGTATGAGCGTCGTCGGGCTGAGTGTTGCCGCTATCGTCGGGTTGCTGAGTATCGGTTTCGTCGTTGTCAGTAGGCTTTTGGAACTGTATGCGGCCGACCTCGTCGTTGTGGAGCCGCTGCCGTTTGCTTGGACTTGGCGCTGAGGCCTGCACAGCTGGCTTACCACTGGCAGAGGCTTTGGCTTTGAGTGCGGCTAGACGCTTCTTTTCGCGCTTGGCCCGGTTCTTGTCCGTCTTGGACTCGGCCTGCTGCTCGAGGGCGGCCCGTTTGCGGTCGAATTCTTCCTGTTCAGCCTGCTTCTGCGCTTCTTCTTCCATGAGCTGGATACGCTCGTACTCGCGCCGACGTTGCTGCTTGTAGACGTGGAACTCGCCCGAACCAGCACCGGCGCTGGAGCCACTGACGTTTTTCATGACATCGCGTGGCGCTCGTATTGACCGCTGTGTTGGGGCTTCGGGAATGTGCACCTGCTTTTCAGGATGGGCGAGCAGTTTGGAGATGGCCTGCGCCTGTATCTCGTGAGCGCTTGGCTTCTTGCGAGGCAAAGCAGGGGCATCCATGATGGATGTGTGGTGGGATGAAAGCCGTAAAAGATGCTAGCGCGTAGTTGGCCTCCACGTTGGATTAGCTGCACCATGGTCCAGGCAGCCCATCCGACCACAGAGTGGTCTAGTCTGCAGGACGTCTTTTACCGCAAGACAGAGCTGTATGCCCTCAGCTGGGGGATTGAGAATCTCGCCGACTACCATGTAGCAGCGGCGAGCCATGGTGGCTTGGTCGCCCTGGTGCGCGATCCGACCCGTCTCGTCTCCCTGGGCAAAGCGTCGCTGCTCAAACCCAAAGTGCTCGTCTACACCGCCGCCGGACAGCTGATCGAAAGCCTGCCGTGGGATCCAGCAGAGCGCATCGTTGCGCTTGGCTTCAATGCGCTCGAGCAGCTGGTCATCGTGCTCGAGGACGGCTATGTCCGTCTGTACACCCTCATGTCTCCCTGTCCCTCGTCATCCTCCAGTATCGCCCAGCGTCCCATCGAAGCCACCTCCAATGCTTACTACACTCAGCACTCGCTCGGTCAGGAAGCTACCGAGACCGGCGTGGTCGAGGCGCGCATCTGGGCTGGAGGTCTTGTAGCCCTCGTTGGCGCACAGCGGTTTGTCGAATGGCGCTTTCCCAGCCTCACTGCCGATCCGGAAGAGACCCAGAGCCTTACCGCTCTTAGTGCGGGTGGCGAGTATGGCTTTGCGTTCGCGTCCGACACTGCACCAATACCTGTGCCTGAACTATTGCCCCCTCCCGACGCCGGCGATGTGGGGGCTTGGACCATTGTGCCGCCTGCCGTGTCCTCCACCGGGCTAACCACCGTACTCATAGCACGCGATGCAACGCTACTCTCCCTCACCCGCTCCACCGCCGGCCCTACCGATGCGCCGTGCCAGGATCTGCGTCTGGACCGTGGCCCGTTCCACGCAATCCGCCCGTCGCCCAATGGAAAGCTGCTCGCCCTGCTCACCGCCGATCTCATCCTCTGGGTCGTCAGTGCAGATTTCACCCGCAGTCTTAGCGAGTTTGACATTCGCACGAGCGAAGCCTTTGACGCTGGCGGTGGTGCTGGCGGTCTGGGCGAGAGTGGAGTGCAGTCGATCGAGTGGTGTGGGAACAACACGGTCGGTCTTGCTTTCAGCGAGGAAGTCATGATGGTAGGGCCCTTTGGCGACTCGATACGCTACCCATACTCCGGCCCAGTCCAGCTGGTGGGCGAACTGGATGGCTTGCGGATTATCAGCTCAGACCGGCACGAGTTTCTGCAAAAAGTGCCGGAAGTGTCGACCAAGGTGTTCCAGCCGGGGTCGAACGATCCTGCAGCGCTGCTGCTGGAAGCGTCGGAGCAGTATGCAAGCAAGAGCAGCCGGGCGGATGAGGGGATACGTGCCATTCGCGCCCAATTACCCGATGCAGTCGATACGTGCTTGCGTGCAGCCGCGTACGAGTGGGACCTGTCGTGGCAGAAACGCTTGCTAAAAGCGGCATCCTTTGGCAAAGGTTTTATCGACCTGTACGACCCGGCGCCGTACGTCGACATGGCCAAGACGCTGCGCATTCTCAACGCCGCGCGCGACTACCGTGTCGGAATACCCATCACGTACGACGAGTATATCGCCAGTGGTCCCACAGCCGTCCTCAGTCGACTCACGGCGCAAAACCACCATCTGCTCTCGCTCCGAATCGCCCACTACCTCCAGATTCGTCCCGATCCCATCCTCAAGCATTGGGCACGCGCGAAAATCGCACGCTCCCAGCCGCCCCTCGGCGGATCTGCGGCTGCGGTATCGGCGTCGGAAGAGCAGCTGTGCAGGGAAATCGTGCGCAAGTTCCAGATCGCAGCCCGGCTGAACCAAGAGGTGGAGGATGTGCAGCTTGGGCCAGAGAGTGGCGTGGCCATCAGCTTTTCCGAGGTCGCATGGACTGCGTGGAAAGCTGGGCGGCGTAACTTGGCCACACGTCTTCTGGACCACGAGGCACGCGCCATTGACCAAGTCCCCCTCCTGCTCAACATGCACGAAGACAAACTGGCGCTGGTTAAAGCGATTGAATCGGGCGATACGGATCTAGTGTACCATGTCCTGCTGCGTCTCAAGGATCAATTGTCGCGCGGGGACTTCTTCCGCATTGTGCAGGCGCCGATTTCGGACGCCCTGACGCCGGAGTCTGGCCGCCAGCTGCAGCCAGCACGGCAGTACCTCGCGCTCGCCTCCCACCTTCTCGAAGCGTACGCGCGCGAAATGGACAGGGAAATGCTCAAAGACTTCTACTACCAGGACGACCGACGCACCGACTCGGCAACATTGGCGCTCGAAGAAGCTAACCAGCTGACCATCGAGTCCGACACCGACCTGCCAGAGCGAATCTTCAAGCTGAAAACAGCCATGAAGTTCTTCAGCGAAGACAAGGAGCGTGTGTTGGAAGCAAAGGTATGTATCTCCCCGCCAACCCTACCGCGTGTAGTCAAGCTGACGTGATGGTTTGCAGCTTGTGGACGAGCAGATACGGCTGTTAGGGTTCCAGCAGGCGGTGGAGAAGGAAGACGCCGGGCGGGCCAAGTTGGTCGGTCTGTCGCTCAACGAGACCATTCGGGAACTACTGCTGCGCAACATGGCTAAAAAAGCGGACAAGCTGCGGTCCGACTTTAAAGTGCCAGACAAGCGGTTCTGGAGCGTACGGATGTCGACGCTAGTGCAGAGCAAAGACTGGGACGGGCTATGGTCCTTTGGTAAGTCAACCCCCCACATCGCCTTGCGCCGCGCGTACGTATGCTGACTGTGACTGCGCCATCAAAAGCAAATGCCAAGCGTCCGCCGGTGGGGTATACTCCAATTGTGGCAGCGCTGGTGGAGCAGAACCAGGTGCAGGAAGCGTTACGCTACGTCGTCAAAATTCAGGACAAGGCCGATCGAGCTGCCCTCACCGCCTACGCAGCTCGGCTGCCAAATCAAAGCACGGCCAACCAGCTGATGAACCGCCTCAACGAATAAAGCTGGCACAACATTGTGGGAATAACACTTGGCTCCATACAGTAAGACGACTAGAATACAAGCAAGGGGAGATTAGGGTGACAACGAGAAGGGGCCAGTATGCAATTTCGATGCAGACGACATGCAAATGGGGTAAAAAGCAGGGGAAGGCAGCAAGAAAAGGAGCGACATGAGAGATGCAGTTTGAGAAAAGCGGTATAATGGCGTGCAGCTTAGCAAATGACACAGCTGCAGCCTGGTGTACGTTCCTGTTGTGCTGCGGACTGACTGGCTGATTTCTTGAGCGGCGGGTCTTGCTGAACTTTGGGAGGATCTGAGGGCAGACCGGCTCGAACGATGAGGTGTACGACGGTGATACTGCCGATTCGCATGCCACGAGATGCCAGTGTCAGGGAGGAATCGTCGAGAATGTGGCCCAGATGCAGGACGCGGAGGAGCGAGTCGGACTGAGGGCGTGGCTGTGGCCATTCTTCTGGCCAGTGGGTCCATATATGCTGACGTACGGCAGCGATGCTGGTCTGTGGATCAAAACGCCATGTCTTGCGCTGTCCACCGACGAGCAGTGTTTCGAGACGAATACATGCCGACGCACGCCTATCTGACTGTGATGAGGGTGCCGTGATTTGGGACGGTGACGAGTCGGTTGTGGCTGTGCTGATCATATGGGTATGGTCCGAAGTGGTGGAACAGACCGACTTGCGGCTCTTCTCGTTTGCCAGCATCGACATGCTTGTCGAGCAGAGTAGGGATATGGTGTGGTGAATCGCAAGGGCGAATGAGGTGAGGGATGTAAGAATAGGTATCTCGCTGACGGACGGGAACGGGCAGGCGCGCACCCGCCCGCCAAAGTGGAGTATCCGGTAAGCGCCATTGTCTCACGATACGGACGGCTGCATATGTCCCACACACACACACGATCTGGACTCACTCGAACCCATCCCCTGCATGGCTGCACGTCTTCTGTCTCATCCTGCATGCCTTTTCTCCACCCTTCCGATCCAATTAGCCATCTGCCGGCTCGGCATCCTGGCTTGGCGTGAATTGCCCGCCGTGTACCCTTCCGCGCCAAGAGTCTGGGCCTCAAAGTTCAAATCTCAATTTCAATTAGGCTTTCACAATCACTGTGTGGCGTCATACGATCCTCGTCCCGATTTATGTTTATAACCACAGTCCGTGAATTCGGCCCGATAGTACCATACTTCACGTCGTTGGCTGACACCTGTGTTTCGCAGCGCAAAGTTAGTTTGAGTAAGAGTTGCAGACAGGTGTGTGCTACGTACCAGTACAATGCCGCTTGAAAGAGCGGGTCGAGGGCAGTCCAGTCTGTCGCCATGGTAGAGTCCTGTCCGTTGCCAGCGGAGACGCCGATGGAGGCAGCTTCCGACGTCAGGATGTAGCTCAACGGTACCGAGCTGTCCTGTGCCGCTGTCTCTCTCACTCGTCGTCCTGCAATACTCTTGCGCACCTCGGTCTGAAGCGGAATGAGGAGCTCGTACGCTCGCTTGCCCAAGCTCGAGAATTTCGCAGCTTGCGCCATCAGCTGACACCTGCAAGAACCGTCAAGAATCAGAACATTGCCTCCCGCGACTACTTGAAGCGACTTACGAGAGATGAAAGTCGGCCTGCGACTGCTGCGATAGAATACTGTTGGGATGACAGAGTGGAATCTGCGCCTGCACCAGCGCCGCCGTGTACAGGTGGAAGACGAAAAACCACCACGACATGACGCGCGGACATTGCTGCAGTCCGCTCTGAAACAGAAGCGTATGTTCGCGCGCACTCGTAAACTGTATACTCGCCAGCGTCAGCGTTCTTGGTCTGTACCACAGAAAAGCCGGCATGCACTTACAGCGGCGGCAAAAGAAGCAGAGACTGGACTTAGCATTGGCTCGCTATTGGCACGACGTGCACCACGTCGGATGGCCTGCATGAAAAAAGGTCGATGGAGGAAGAGCAAAGCCTTGTGCACCAGTAGGAACAGCATGTGCCTCTGAGGGAGCACGATCGCCGCTGTGCTGCGAGACATGACAGGGCACGCACGATCCAGGCGTAGAAAATCAGCTAGGTCTTCGAGCAACGCTCGCACTCGAGCGTCTAGTTCCATCACGAGGGTGTGCGCAGGCAGCGTGTCTTTGCTCAACACATCGTTGATCTCGCTGTAAAGCTCGCACAAGTCGTACTTGACCGCGTGAAAGGCGTTCGGATTGGCTGCTGTGCCCGATTCTGGGCGAAAGGTGGAAAAGGGTCGATGCGCAGTCACGTTGCTTGGAAGCATCGCGGGACGGCCAAAGTTGAGAGACTGTAGACGCTCATACAGCATCAGTTCCCAAAAAGCCCGGTTCTGCGCATGCTGGCGCAGCATGGTCGTCGATGATGCGCCGTCAATCACGTCCTGATTTCGATGAAAGCCCTGCGCCACGCCAAGGCGAATGCCCATGCCCAGCACCTGCCATGCCACGTTCGACTGCGGTGTTTGACCATAGGAAAGCAAGTAACTCGTGCACAAGTGCGCTGCACACGCCCATTCCAGCGTCGGCCGCGAAAGCAAGCCAGACATGATGTCGAGACTGCTAAAGTGTGTATAGGCAAATGAGAACAAGCGAGTGCTCTGGTCGCCAAGCTCTTGCGCAGTGCTGCTCTCTGCCGGCGAGCCGTGGTCTTCAAGTATGCCAGATCGAACTTGCGACACGTGGGAAGCGGCAAACAACGCACCCAATGCCAGCGCAAAGCATGCCAGACAAAGCTCGTCTCGCCCCACAATCCGTTGGCGTGAGTAAATGGCAAGCACAATAGAACGAACCTGGTCAACATCGATCGGCGTATACATCCACGTAATACACTCTGCATAGACATCCAGTAGGCGTAGCGCCCCGGAGAGGTGGACAGGCAGAACATTTTGATGCGCTCGTGAGCACAAGTCGTCATCGGCCTGTGGTGGCTGCTGAGATGACAGTAAAGCAACGTCAGTCCACAAGTGTTGAGTCGGCTTGTCGCACTGCTGACAACTTACCGGAATATTACAGTCTACCGAAGGCGAATTGTGCGAGAACAGCGGTCCAGCGGAGCGTCCGAGATAAGAGGCTCCATTCTGACTAGCAATCAGCCTCTCGTCGTCGTGCAAGTCAAGTCGAGCATTGCCTGGCTCGACAGAGACGGAAGCCTCGGAGGAAGATCTCATCGCTCTCGCGAAACTGTCTTGTTGCTGTGACGTGGTGGCAGACGATGCAAGATCGAATGCCGTGGGCAGCAGCCCAGCTTGCGCAGAGGAGTCGGAACGAGGAGTCGACGCTGCTGGCGGGTGGCTCGAGGAAGAGACAGACTGAGCTGTAGTCGTGACCAAGAAGTTCTGTGGTTGCGTCTGTACAAAGCTGCTTTGACTCGTCTCGGTCGCGGGGAAAATGGACTGTGCAGTGTTGACAGATGCCCAGTCTGTGGTGTCGATGCCGTCTTCCTCCATGTTGTGTATGCCGTTGGAACGGTAGGTGGTCGATGCTTGTGTGGTAGCATCGAGTTGTGCTTGCTTCTGCGCCAGCGACTGCTCCAGCTCCGTTACACGACTACGAAAGTGCCGTAGCATACGCTCTGTCGCTGCCTTTTTGGAGACACTGGCCGTCGATCCAGGACACAGTGCACTACACTGACGACGTTGACAAGGCAGACACGGCCATGTATTGGGTGGCGATCCACGCTCACACCGCAGCTTCAGACGCCTACATTCCGCACAGCTCTTTGCCCGTCGTGGTAGAGCGCTATCACCGCTCCCACCGGCTTGCGCTGTACTCTCTTCTTCGTCATTATCACCGTCAAAGTCGTCGTCGTGGCCACCGCCATCGCTGTCTTCGGCCGTCATTGCCTCTCAAGCTCGCCTGCTTCTCGTTACGGACCGCCTAGGCGCTGCTGCCATCGCGATGTGCGAATGAATAGGCTAGAATAGCAGGCTCGAAGGGCAACGTTGCTTTTACAGCTGGCGGGGTGGAGAAATTTGGCCCGTGGACCGGAGATTCGTCTTGGTCCGCTCGACGGAGCGCGGGGTTTGACACAGCTAAGCGAGGATTTCCCCCACTGCACCGCCAGTCTCTTGTCGCGCATACATGCAGCGCATGCGGGGTAGCCTGCCAACACCATCTTGACTTGGCAATGGGCTGGCGTAGGAGACGAGGCGCAATTGCGTTTGTCCCTCCGGGACAGTACTCTGCCACACCAATCAGCAAAGAAGCAGAGAAGTTGTGCGGCAACGACGCCGAATACGCGCCAGTAGTGGTCTCGACCCAAGATGTCCTGCCAACCTATACAGCACAGCAGGTCGCCGACCACAACACCAAGGAACGTGGGATCTGTATGTGATATATACGCTGACGTCCTCAAGGGTGCTTTACTGACGCACAGTGAGTGTAGGGATCGTCGTGGGTACATTCATTTACGACGTGACGCAGTTCCTCGAAGCAGTGAGTCCAAGTGGCGAGGCTCAGCTGACTCGGGCAATCGTACTGAAAGGAGCTTTGTCAGGAACATCCTGGAGGACCAGATGTCATTCTAGCATTCGCTGGTAAGCAATGCGATTGGCAGGTGAGTCCGGATAGCAATGTCGTTGTTGGGCAGCCACTGACGACGCTTACTTCAGTTTGAGCTATGTGCGTACACTTTTTCTTGCCACTGTCGGGACAGCTGCTGACTTATCTGCTTACAGTCCATCGCAAAGAGCATCAGACCGCATTTCATAACGAGCTTCTCGTTGGCGAAACGGAGACGTATATTCCCAATCCTTTCCCGCGACCACCCAGCGAGCTGAAAGCAAGCTGGCGCGTCGAGTAGCATCACCTCTCTACCTTAGTACCTTAGTTCAAGAAACAGATCATTCGTCACACATCAGGATTAGGAACCTATACATCATCATTTAAGCAAGACTGTTGATTGCGCGTGTTGGAGTTCGAACGGTCGGGAAAGTTCTTTGGTATGTCAGACATCAAAGGAAGGCTGACAAAGCTGATGCAACATTCCCAACGTCCTCGATGGCGTGCCAGTGTCCGACACCGTCAAGTTGCTTGACACTGGCGCTCTTGATCGACTCTGAAATGGCCGAAATCGTAGCCGCGGGCGCAGTCTTGTCTTCATCGCCACTTATGATGAGCGTGGGAGCCTTGATTGCGGTATAGTCTGGATCGCGACCATAGCTCGCTGCCTCGCAAGCTCTCGCGTACCCTTCCGCATTGGTCGCCATCAGCGACTGGCGCACAAAGGCAACAGCCAAAGAATTGTTGGACTGCGTAGCTTGCGAGAGACCGCCCTTGCAAATAGCATCCACAACAGCCAGCATGCCGTTCTGGCGCACCGTAGCAGCACGTCCCTGAAGGGCCTTCTGTACCGTCTCGTTGAACGCCTTGATAGGGCCGATGAGTGCCAGCTTGGCCATTCTAGCCGAGTTCTTGGCCGCAAAAGTAGTGGCGATCAATCCGCCAAGGCTGTGAGCTAGGATACTCACAGGTGCTGAATCGGACACCCCAACAGCGGAAAGCACGAGGGAAATGTCGTCTGCCAAAGCGTCTACGCTGAGCTGCGACTGTCCCGAAAGAGGAGTGATGCCGTGACCGTCCCAGTCCAGCGCCACGATGCGGTACTTGTCAGCAAGGCCGGCCTGCTGCACGACGGCGTCGAAAAAGTGCAAGTTCCCACCCAGGCCATGGATCAAGACCAGCACAGGTGCTTGGCTCAAGCCGTGCTGCTCAACGTGGTAGAGCTTACCGTTGGCTAGATGCACCAGACCAGCATCCGAAGACGGAGCGATCGCTGACCCGGAAGGTGCGCCGGCGACGCGGACCGGAGCGACAGCTGGCGGTGCACACTTGGCTGGATCCGCGACCCGGTTGCGCAACACACCAATACCGCTGATAGACACTTCCACCACATCTCCGTGCTGCAGGAACCGCGGTGGTGAGAGTCCAAATCCTACACCAGCCGGAGTGCCGGATGCAATCACATCGCCAGGCTGTAGAGTAATGCCCAGCGAAATTGTGTGTATCAGGGTGGGAATGTCAAAGATCAGATCGCCAGTGTTGGCCTTTTGGCGTGTCTCTCCATTGACCTGTGCCGGGGGAAGGTCGTCAGTAACAGAGTGTTGGAACAGGCAGCTCATCATACATACCTTTGTCTCCAAGTCAAGCTTGGCACCGTCGATATCCGTGGCAGGTACTAGGTACGGGCCGCTGTTGTCGAGAGACTGTGTCAGTGCATGCAAAACACATCTCTGTCAAATGCGCTGCTTACATAGGGCAGAAAGTGTCCAAGCTCTTGCCAATAAAGAACTGTTTGTGATCGCGTTGACGCTCTCGAGCAGTCACATCGTTGATCTGTAGCGTCGTAGAAGGTCAGTATAGCCCTCACAGCGGCTCTAAGGGACAACTTACGATAGTGTAGCCCCACACATGCTCCATGGCATTGTCTTTGCTGATGTTGAATCCGCCCTTGCCTACGATGACACCTAGCTCGCCTTCATAGTCGAGCGTATCGGTAGCTGTCGTGCAAAAACTGTTGAGTGACTTGAGCACCTGTGTGCTATGACGGTCTGACTTACCCTGCGGGTGCGGATAGATATCTGACTCGTGCGCCACAATGGACGAGGCACGCTTGGTGAAAATGACAGCTACCATCAAGTGTCAGCTATGGCGCCCCTTTTGAAATCATGTCAAGGATACGTACGAAAGTCCGGCATGTCATTCTTGTCGCTGCTGTCATAGCCACTCTTGTTGAACTCCTTGGCGTGTTCGGCATAATTCTTTCCCACAGCCATCACATCGCGACCAGCGAGGGGCGCGGCGAATGTGACAGCGTCCAGAGCATACGATTTAGGTGCAGCATGGGCGCTCCCGTTGGTGTGACCATTCGTCTTGGGCTGAGCGGGAACAGCGCTTTGGAACAGAGACCACTGCTCAATCACTTCGAAAAAGTCGGAAACAAGTCCTCCTGTCTTGGGATGTTTCAGGCCAGTGACACTCTTGCCGTCTTCGGACAGCACACCAATCACCGAAGTAGGCGACGAGGGCGGATAGAAGGCGAGATACTTGACCATGTTGGTAGCAGCTAGGCAGTGTGATGGAGCACTTGTGCTCAGAATGCTACTTCGACGGCGTTTTTATGTATGCCGGCAGCTTCACATGTATCCTTGACCAAGACTGTCCGCGCGGATGATGATAAGGGAGTCAGCTCGTGGGCTGCCTCGCGCGTGGAGGAACGTGACGACCCTTCTCCGGTACAACGGACTTTGGCGCGCGGACCAAGTTGAACCGCAAGCCAGCATCTCGCCACGTCCGATGAGCGGAGCAGTGTCCGGACTTTGAGAGGGCCTGCTAGCTCCATGCAGCGCAAGCAATTACTCTCAGGGTTCTATTCCATGCTGTCTACCCCGCTTCCCCGCATCTCAATGTTGTCGCGGATCAACCAAGGAGCACGACCATAGGTGTTGCAAAGGATATAAAGCGTCGCACAGCATCATCATCGTGCCGTTCACGTATCCTGAACATCTTTGCCACAGATCCCAAACTATCCTGACCATGGCTCCCGTTGCTGATAATACACAGAAGCGTTCCGGTCTGCCCCATCCAGGTTTCTACAGCTTCGATGTGACCGAGTATGCTCCTTCGCAGTCTTCCTGGAAGGTCCCGTCCTGGGCTCGTCCTGATGGTCAAAAGTCGTACGCGACTGCCGACATCCCCAAAGAGAACGGAATCGGCGAAGCATGGGACGTGCACAAACCAGCCATTCGTGGCATCGACCTCACGAAGATGGACCCCCGCATCGTCATTCCACGCCGCGAGATGGCTGGCACAGACGTCAACAGTAAAATCTTGTTCAAGAACGTCAATATCCTCGACTCGACCGGACGCGCTCCATTCCGCGGGGATGTATTCGTGCATGGTGAGCGCATCCGCTACGTGGGCACCGTGCCTGACTCTGCCGACATCAAAGACGCTCGTGTGATTCAAGGCAACGGTCGTACCCTGATGAGCGGTCTGGTGGACGCTCACACTCACTTCACCTGGACCAACGCCGGTAATCTGGACTCTCTCGGCACAATGGGCGTGGAAGAGCACACCCTGTTCAGCGCTCGCTCCGCACGGACTTTCCTCGACTGCGGCTATACCATGTGCTTTGGTGCTGCCTCGGCAAAGCAGCGCATTGACACTGTGCTACGAGAGCAAATTTACGACAATCTCATTCCCGGTCCACGCTTTCTGGCCAATGGCCAGGAAATGGCACCACGCGATGGCGCTCTTGTCGCCGGCATCACTTGCTTCGCCGATACTCCTGAAGAGGTTGTTGAACAGATCAAAGTGCACATTGCCACGGGTGTTGATAACGTCAAGCTCAGCATGTCTGGCGAGGAGATCACCGAGACGCTGCGGGCAGAGGACACTGTGTTCCCCGACGAGCACGTTCGCCTCGCCGTCGAGACGGCTCATGCCGCTGGCAAGCGTGTTTGTGGCCACGCTCGCAGTGACGAGTCCATCATGCAATGTCTACAGTACGGTGTGGATGTCATTTACCATGCCAGCTTTATCAGCGATCTGACCATGGATGCTCTGGTTGCGCAAAAGGACCGTGTTGTCGTTGCGCCTGCTATCAATTGGATCATTGCGACTCTGAATGACGCTGCCGCGTTTGGCTACACGCCCACCAAGGCAGAGAGCGTGGGCTACAGGCGCGAACTCGAGGTGGCCATAGCCGGTTTGCAGGAAATGCGCAGGCGTGGCGTCAAAGTGCTGCCAGGCGGCGACTACGGCTTCGCATGGTGCCCGCACGGTACACAACGCGACCTGGAACACTTTGTCAACTTGATGGGCTACTCGCCCATGGAGGCCATCGTTGCCGGCACTGCATGGGGTGGCGAGCTTATGGGTCAGCCGGACGAACTGGGCAAGGTTCTCCCAGGCTACTACGCTGACTTACTCCTCGTCGATGGCAACCCACTTGACGACATTACTTTGCTCAGCAATCACGGCAAGCATCTTGATGTTATCCTGATCAATGGTTGCGTCCACAAGCATCTGGCAAAGGACATTGGTTCGCAGCCCAACCAAAGCATCAGCGAGCCCGAAATGCAGTCCCTCCCGGGCAACATTGCTGCTGCAGTGCGCTAGACTGCCCAAACTCATCACCATGTTTTGTATCGCTTAGCTTTGTTATTCGTGTACAATGGAATTGTTTCTGCTTGTCATCTGATGGGTTTTCGCCTTTTCGTCTCTGTTCACTTTGGTGCGGCTATTGACACCTGGAATGCCTGTGTTGCGCAATTCCTGACAAAGGAACATCCTGCAGGGTCAGCAGACTTCGTCAGCACAGCTGCACGAAAGTCCGGGGTTCGGACATGAGCGTCGTTGCGGCTGCTCAGGAGCGACTCTCGTCCTCGTGTGAGCATGCATCAGAATTATCTCCGTGCACCGGAAGGGCTCCCGACCCTTACTCGCGGTGGGGCCCCACACCGCGTACAGGGTCCCATGCGCGGATCCTAAGGTCCACGGCTCGGATACCAGGTTTTGTGGGGCTAGACATGGTGTCGCGAAAGGGCTGAGTGTTAAAAGGGGCACGCTGTGTAGACCACAGGATATCTGTACGCAAACACCTCTCTCTCTCGCCTCCTCTTTGGTACCTGTCCCCTCACAAACGATACTCTGATGTCTCAAACCGATTTCGAAAGCAAGGCCAATGGCCACGGCCACAACGGCACGAATGTCTTTGAGGGCGGCAGCGAGATAGATCGCGCTCGCACTGCTGGTGGGCATATCGCCGACTCGTCTCAGTACGGCTTTCCTGTGCAGCATCGTAAGCTGGCTGCACCTTTACCCCTCGGTCTGTTTGCTTTTGCAACGACCACCTTCTGGTGAGTGCCTAGCGCCAGATCCATTTCTGTCTACGCTGCTTACTAAACATCTCGCAGTCTGAGCTTATACAACCTCAAGCCGCGTGGTATCGAAGTCCCCAATGCAATCGTCGCATTGGCATTGATCTACGGCGGACTGACTCAATGGGTTGCCGGGATTTTTGAATTCGTCTGTGGCAACACGTTTGGGTAAGTAACACCGGCTGCACTTGAAGTCTTGCAGGCTCTGACTCACTTGCGTTGTTTCAAGTGCGGTCGCATTCATGACGTTTGGAAGTTTCTGGCTCAGTTATTGCGTGCTGTTGATTCCTTTCTTTGGCGTCTTGGACGCCTTTACTGTCAACGGTGAGGTCTCTTCCTCCTTCAACCAGGCTATTGCGATCTACCTGTGGGCTTGGTTTATCGTCGTCTTCATCATCATTTTGGCATCGTTCAAGTCGAGCATTGCCATCGTCGTGACGCTGGTGTTTGTCGAGATTGTCATCCTGTAAGTACAGCATGTAGGCAAAACTCGTCAGCAGCAAACACTGACTCTCTTCTGTTCGCGCGCAGTCTGCTGGCTGTTGCCTTCATGAATGGAAGCACAAAGGTTATGGACGCAGCCGGTGCCATGGGTCTGGCGACGTCGGCTGCAGCATTCTATACGGGCGCAGCCTCCCTGTTGACGCCCGATCTGTCGTACGTCCAGCTTCCCGTCGGTCTGCTGGTTCGTGCTTGATCCTTCGCTCTCCCAGCTTACAATCTCATGCAATGTCATCGGCTCTTTCCACAAAAACTGTGTCGCATAGTGTCAAATTCATGCCGTTTCCAAGTCTGCTTTCCTATGAAGTGTGATAGAGGCGCAGCTATAACTTGCTTCGCAGCCAGCCTAGCATGCCTGCGCCTTTCTTCTCGTTGGGCAACACACTGGCCTCGACCCATTGTTTGAAGGTCGACACGACCACGCCGGGGACCTCGTTCTGCACCCAGTGCCCGCTTCCGCCCACCTCGACAAATTGCGTCTGAGGGACATGCTTCTTCATCGGCTTGCCCAGCGCAGGCGGTACTGCGACGTCGTCCTTTGGCTGGATAAGTAGGGCAGGTAGCGATTCAGGTAGACCTTTGGAGGTGAGCGCTCGGTCTTCTTGCCAGTTGACCTGGCGTGTTCGATACCAGCTCAGGGGACCTTCCATTCCTCGGCTGCGGAACATGGCCGTGTACCGGTCAAGTTCTTCTTGATTCATGATTGACCGTCCCAAGTATGCAGTCGGAATGTCAGCAAACTCGGGAAGAGTGAGCAGCTTCTCCAGCTTGCCAACGAGATGCCAGTCCCGGATATCTTCGTGATTTTCGGAATCTGCGCTGAACAAGCCTGGAATCATAAAGATAATGGCCAAGAAGCGGTCCAGATGCTCTTCGATAATTTTGGTGCTGCGCTCCTCGGAGAAGAATTTCTGGTAGCCAAAGCTGGGTACATTGGTCAGCACCTGGTCGATGGTGAGTGGCTTGGAAGTAGGCGCCTGGAAAGGTACGCAAAGTCCGCACACCCCCATCACCCGGTCAGGATACCACTGAGCAAATCGCCAACCGAGCCAGGAGCCCCAGTCGTGGCACATGACAATCACCCTGCCCTTGCTGCCATTGGAAGTCAAGTGCTCGCCGCCGTACTCGGCGCCTTTTGCCGCCTGAGCGTGGTCAAGTAAGCCGTTGAGGTCGATCGAGATCGCGCGACCACCGTACTCTGCCAGTCTCGAATTCGGACCAGAAGTAGCCGGTGCCGAGCTCAGTCCATACCCAAGCAGATCAGGGATGATCAGCCGATATCCTGCCGAAGTCAGAGGCGCTACGACGCTTCGCCAACCGTGAGAGTAGTCTGGAAACCCGTGCAGCAAGAGAACGGTGGCCCGCTCTGGCACACCAGCGGGAGGATGGTGATCCAGATAGTGGTAGCGTCGCTGTGTAGGCGGCGCATCGGGCTTGGACGGCGGCGACGTGAGCGGCGTGGTATAGAATCGCGATGCTTTGGCGTCCGTCATGGTGTGTGTGCGGGAGGACCGGCTGTCGGCTCCATCGGCGTGCGGAGTCCCCGGACCTTTTTTGACATCTGCCAGACTGCGACGTTTATAATTAACTTTTGATATGTTAGGCCGCTGGAAAGATTCGATCTTTAGCGATGCGCCGTCATCAGTTCGTGTTTTGTAATTGCCACCGCGAGATGTATACGACGAGATAAGAAATCTTTGTATCCAAAAACTTTGCGCCACGCGGAAATGAAAATTTCATGAAAGCTCAGTCGCAGCAGCGAGAAAGAAAAAAAAATTGTCCAAGACAGCGCAGCGCAGCGCAGCCCAACATACACACACGCACGCAAGCCAACATTAACGCACAACAGACAACGCCCTTCCCTCCTTTCCTTCCACCACACCCAACATGACTTACGAAAACAACACTACACACCACAACGGTGCTGGCACCGGAGACGTAGAGGCAAAACTTGCCAACATGTCCGTCTCAAATGGTGCCGCAGGCGGTGCTCCCAAAAAGGCCTACGTGCCCCCTCACATGCGAGGCAAGGCTGCTTCGCCTGCTGCTCTCAACTCGTCGGCAGCTTCTTTCGCCCCCCGCGTTCCAGCCGCGTTCACTTCCAACGGCGGCGCTCCTCCGTCATCCGGTGCCTTTGACAGCTTCAACAGAGGCTCGACGCGTGGCGCTGGTGGCTGGGATGCCCCTGCTCCCTCTTCGCGAGGCAATGGTTACAGCTCTGGCCCCCGCAACGACGGCGTCGGCCAGTGGAAAGACGGTCAGCACATTATTGCTGCCCCCAATGCCCGCTTGCAAATGGAACTCTTTGGTGAAGCTGGCGATGGCCACTCCCAAGGCATGGGCATTAACTTTGACAAGTACGGTGACATTCCCGTCGATGCCAGTGGACGCGACGTGCCCGAGCCCGTCACAGAGTTTACCTCGCCTCCCATCGACCCTCACCTGCTTGAAAACGTCAAGCTGGCACGCTACACCAACCCGACCCCTGTGCAAAAGTACTCGATCCCTATTGTCGAGCTTGGCCGTGATTTGATGGGATGTGCTCAGACCGGCTCCGGCAAGACGGCCGGATTCCTCTTCCCCATCCTCTCTGCCCTCTTCAAGCACGGTCCTCCCCCGCCCTCGGCCGAAATGGCTGCAGGCAGCTACGGTCGACGAAAGGCCTTCCCCAGCACACTCATCCTGGCTCCCACGCGAGAACTTGTTTCGCAGATTCACGAAGAGGCACGCAAGTTCACCTACCGATCATGGGTCAAGCCCGCCGTTGTCTACGGTGGTGCTGACATTAGCACCCAGCTCCGACAGATTGAGCGTGGATGCGATCTCCTGTCTGCCACTCCCGGTCGTCTGGTCGATTTGATGGAGCGAGGCCGAATCAGCCTCAGCAACGTCCGTTTCCTTGTCCTCGACGAAGCCGACCGCATGCTTGACATGGGCTTCGAACCCCAGATCCGCCGCATCGTCGAGGGTGAAGACATGCCAGGTGTCATGGACCGACAGACCCTCATGTTCTCCGCTACTTTCCCACGCGACATTCAGTTGCTTGCAAAGGACTTCCTCAAGGAGTACGTGTTCCTCTCCGTCGGACGTGTTGGTTCCACCTCGGAAAACATCACACAAAAGATCGAGTACGTCGAAGACGAAGACAAGCGCTCGGTATTGCTCGATGTGCTGGCTTCCATGCCCGGCGGCGGACTGACGTTGATCTTTGTCGAGACAAAGCGAATGGCCGACATGCTCAGCGACTTTTTGCTCCGATCCAACATTGGCGCCACTTCTATCCACGGTGACCGAACTCAGCGCGAGCGAGAGCGTGCGCTCGAGCTTTTCCGATCCGGTCAGACCCCCATCATGGTTGCCACTGCTGTCGCCGCTCGTGGTCTCGATATCCCCAACGTGACCCACGTTGTCAACTACGATTTGCCTTCGGACATTGACGACTACGTCCACCGAATTGGCCGAACGGGTCGTGCCGGTAACACTGGTCATGCCACTGCCTTCTTCAACCGCAACAACAGGAACGTTACGCGTGACCTGATTGATCTGCTCAAGGAGGCCAACCAAGAGGTGCCTACCTGGCTAGAAGCTGCTGCTCGTGAGAGCACCTTTGGCGGCGCTGGCGGAGGCCGTGGTGGTGCAGGCCGGGGACGCGGCCGGGGCCGCGGTGGCTCTTCCATTGGCAGCCGAGACGCCCGTTCGTTTGGCGGCTCGGGAGGAGGAAGCCGAGGCTTTGGAGGTGGCTACCCCTCTGCTGGAGGCGCTGGCGGCTTTGGTGGCGGATACGGAGGACCGCCTCCTGCCTCCAATGGCGGCAGCTACGGTGGCGGATCCTCTTGGTGGTAGTCTTGTGATAGGCTTTTCCTCCCAAGTGCATCCACCTTCTCGGTTCGGTTCCCCAAGCTCGTTACACGATCTTCAAGTTCTCCAATAAAAACATCAACAACAACAACATCAAGCGGACATTTCAATCTCAATAGACTCACTCGGCTCTCTTCGCTACTCACATCGATGACGAGCACCTTTGACCTTTTCTTTTTTTTGCATGGTTTCTCTGGGCCGGCTCACCGGCCCTCTTTCTCTCTTTTGGCTTGATTTTTTGCATCTCGTATTTTGGTCTCATCGGTCACCCTTTGCATATTCGTCCCCCAGCGGCGAACCAGATCAAAATCCACACCACCGCGACTCTTTCTCCAGTGGGCCACATTCGGTTTCGATAATCGCATCACCACATCTGCATCACTATAGAGAGTCACGGGCAAGCTTCTCCTTCAAGTCACCAACATCAATGATACCATGCAAGAAAAACTCGACGTATTCGATCCGACATTGGCTCGAATCTCTTTCTACTGTGCGAGCTCTCGCACCCACCCTATACCCTCGACATTCACCTTTTTGAAATGCCTGCTTTTGCGTCTTTCCCCCCTTTCGGATGCCTATCTGAAACTCATCCACTCGCTCATCGTGTCTCGTGCACTTCCACGTACCCTCTTTCTGATTCATTTTGCGCTCCTCTGTAGATAAATTGACTGATTGATCCTATCCTTGTGTGCCGAGTTTGTGGAGACCGGCGTTTGCTGCGAGATTTGCCGTGCCGAGGAAGAAGCAGAAAAGGAAAAGAAAAAAGTTTGGAATTTTTTGATGCGGTTTTCGGTTTGGGCGGGGGCGTAGATCAAGGAACACAGTACAGGTACTACTACAGGGTCGTGTGCCGCGGGCCCAGGTACAACCTAACTATATATGCCCTTTACCATTCGCCCTATCCTAGACCACCTTTGATCGCAGACGCCAGCACAATGTCCAACACCAGTCCTCTCGAGCCTTGTCCACCCGATGGGCCTGTGCTGAATGCATTTCTCCTGCTCGAGCCCGAGCACGAGACGGATCTGGCAAAGGAAGAGCTTCTATCGACCGAAGATAACAGCAGCAGCAGCCTGCCGGAACTGTCCAACGACAGTGTTGACGAGGCGATCAATGTGCCGGATGACCACCAGCCGCCTCGACCGGAATTGCTCAACCTCGTGCATGCCCAGACGGCGGCCGTAGCTGGGCAATCGCCAAGCAACGATGCCGAAAAGCTCGACTCTCGCATCTCGATCTCGTCCGGTGAACAGAGTGCCTCTGCGGCGATGAACGCGCGTGGACAGTCCATCTACCTGGTGGAAGAAGACATTCAGTTGCATCTGCGCTTCTACCGTCGACAAATTGCGATGATGGTGCTCTGGTATGCGCTCTGCATCGTCACCGGCGGTATCTGGTTCGTCATTGACAGTTGGGCCAACAACAAGTTTTGGATTCGCTGGAATACGACCCCGACGACACTTGCTGTGAGCAGTGGAAAGAACCGTGGCGTGCTTGTTCGAATCAAGAGCAAGCACGGCGAGGTGGATATCCTGCCCCTCAAGCGCGTCTCGTTCCCCTCGCCCATGCTCAAAGCCAGCGTCTTCCCGCCCAGTCTCACGGAGCCGTTTGAAAGCCCAGAGCAAGCAGCTCAAGCCCCGCATCTCAAAGAGCACAATACTGGTGTAGGTCCAGACGGTGCAACGCTCGACCATGTTGACGTCCTCGAGTACCGCGCCACCACATTCTTGCTGCATCCCGACACGGGCAAGTTTCGTCAGCTTGCGTCCTGGCGAGACCCAGCATGGGCAACGGCCGTTGGTTCTGGCTCCAGTCTGGCCTCGACTGGCCTCCCATCGCAGGTCGTATCGGACAGACAGACACTCTTTGGTCCCAACCAGGTCTCAGTACGCGGCAAATCAGTGTTTGACATCATGGTCGAGGAAGTCCTCCACCCCTTCTACATTTTCCAGATCTACTCCATCGTCCTATGGTGCAACGACGAGTATGTACCCTACGCCATTGTCATCGGTGTTGTATCCATCATTGGTATCGTGACCACCACCGTCACGACCAAAGCTGCGATCGAGAAACTCAAGAAAATGAGCCGCTTCAGCTGCCAAATCTCCGTCCTCCGCCAGCACGATGCGACAGAGGCTATTGAAGGCGACACATCGACAAACGAGAAGCCAACGAGCGAGAAGTCGGAGAGCGAGAAGTCGGAGAGCGAGAAGTCGGCGAGCTCGCAATGGACCCGTTTGAACAGCGAGCGTCTCGTTCCGGGAGACATTGTCGATCTGGCCGCCGCAATGGAAGAACAGACCGAGGAGAGTCACGGCCAGCAACGTCGGCTGGTCGAGATCCTACCGTGCGACTTTGTGCTGCTCGAAGGCGACTGCATCGTCAACGAGTCTATGCTTACTGGCGAATCGGTACCGGTCGTCAAGTCGCCCGTGTCGCGCGCCGATCTGTCCTCCTCGTTGGCCGGTGGTCAAGACCTGGCCAAACTGGACAAAAACGTCCTCTACTCTGGCACCAAGTTGATCCGCGTCCGCACAGGCAGCGGCAACAGCACCACGACCAAAGCCATGGTCATCCGCACCGGATTCTCTACCGCCAAAGGCTCTCTAGTTCGTCAGATGCTCTTCCCCCGCCCAATCAGCCACAAATTCTACAGAGACGCATTCCTGTTTATCGGCAACTTGTTCGTGATTGCCATGATCGGTATGATTGCCACCATCATTTACTTCCAGATCATTGGCGTCAGCGGCGACGAGATTGCGCTGCGTTCACTGGATGTCCTGACCATCGCCGTGCCCCCGGCTCTTCCGGCTACACTGTCCATCTGCGTCACTTTCTCCATTGCCAGGCTCAAGAGGGCCCAAATCTTCTGCCTTAGTCCGCAGAGAATCAACGTCGCCGGAATGGTCAACATGTTTGTCTTTGACAAAACTGGCACGTTGACCGAAGAAGGTCTCGACGTCCTGGGTGTCCGCAAAGTTCACAACGGCCAATTCGGCGAGTTGGTCCACGAGCCCGCTGCCCAGGAGAAGCAAGGCGCAGAGGACGAGCTGGATTTGTACGAAGCCATGGCCACCGCTCACGACCTGAACCTTTTGGACGGCGAGCCAATTGGAGAGCCACTGGAGGTGAAGATGCTGGAATGGACCACGAGGCAGCTCCAAGACGATGCGGATCGTGCACCAGTGTACTTGGCCAAACAAGATCAGGCCTTCCCCGTTCACGACGAAAATCGCCCAAGACCGCTGAACAAAGACGGTGCACTGGCTCGTGTGCCCGTCATTCTGTCGCGCCACGGCGCTCAAGCTCTCGCCGTTGTGCGCATGTTTGACTTCTCCGCCTCGCTGCGTAGGATGAGTGTGGTTGTTAAACGCGCCAACCAGGTTTCAGCGCAGGTGTACTGTAAAGGCGCGCCCGAGTCCATCGTCTCGCTCTGTTCGCCTGCCTCTCTCCCGCACGATTACTCGCACGTGCTTGACCGCTGCACCCGAGCTGGCTTCCGCGTTCTTGCTGTCGCCGGAAAGACGATCCCTTCCATGGGCTGGCAAGGTGCACAGTCGCTGACCCGCAGTCAGGCCGAAACCAACATGCAGTTCCTCGGCCTGATCATCTTCGAGAACAAACTCAAGGCACAGACACGCGCGACGATTGACACCATTCGAGAGGATGCGCAGTTGCCGATCAAGATGTGCACAGGAGACTCGGTGCTCACGGCCGTGTCTGTTGGCAAAGAGTGTGGCATGTTGTCAACGACGACCGACGTGTATGTCGCGCGCCTTGCCTCGCCGCTCGAACAGGACAAGGCCAAGGCCAGTATCCAGTGGGTCAGCATCGACAAGGATACAGACGTCCTGGATGCCTATACCCTCGACCCTATGACTGGCGGCAAAAGGCTGAAGGATATCGAGCTGGCCGTGTCTGGCGAAATTTTACGCGTCTTGATCGACACAACGTCACCAGAGACACTAGCCCGTGTGCTAGTGCACTGCAAGATCTTTGGTCGCTTCTCCCCCGAGCAAAAGCAAGAGCTGGTGGAGCGACTCCAGACTCTGGGCTATGTCGTAGCTTTCACCGGTGATGGCGCTAACGATTGCGGAGCGTTGAAGTCGGCCGACGTCGGTCTGTCTCTCTCAGAAGCAGAGGCCTCGGTCGCTGCACCCTTTACGTCTCGGCAGAAGGACATTTCGGCCATCACACACCTGATCCGCGAAGGTCGATCGACTCTCTCCGTTTCGTTCGCCATGTTCAAATGGATGAGCTGCTACTCGCTTGCCGAGTACTTCACCGTCGTATTGCTGTACGGCAAAGCTACCTCGCTGGACAACGCCGAGTACTTGTTCATCGACGTGTTCATCGTGCTTCCCATTGCCGTTGGACTTGCCAATTCACGCCCCGCAGCCAAGTTGTGGAAGATTCCACCAGACGCACGACTGGCCTCGTCCAAGCCGGTCATCTCCATGCTGGGTCAGGTCATCCTGGGCTTCTTGGCACAGACCGTCATTTACCTCGTCCTGCATGGCAAGTCGTGGTACGAAACGCCCTTCTTTGATCCAGAAGATTTGACGCTGAACGATATGGACAACACAGCTCTGTTCAAAGTGTCAGTCTTTTCCTACATCATTGCGGGCTATGTTTACTCGTATGGCCGCCCACATCGACAACTGTTGATCTTTAACTGGTTCCTGGCGCTTGCGCTTGGCATTCTAACCATCTTTGGGTTTTACTTTATGTTTTTGACGGGCGGTCCCTTCTTTACCTTGTTTGGGTTCGTTGACATGCCCAAGTCGTTCTTCTGGGTCATTTTTGGCGTGGTCCTGGCACAGTTTGTGCTGGGCATGTTGTTCGAATTTGTCGCCCTCGACTTCACTGCCCGTCTAATGGCCAAACCGTTCAACACACTCAAATCTAAGCTCGGAGGCAAAACACGAAAGCCGTACCGACAGGTGGAAAAGGCAATCTACCGAACATAGAAACTTTCCCCATTGTACAACGCAATCATGTATCATCAGTCAGCTTCCGGACTCTGTATTTAACATTTTCTTCCTCTCTCTCCCACACATCTAGACCGTTCCTTTGTGTGTGAGCATGCGTAACAAAGGGCAGAGTGCAGAACAAAGGGAGTGCTGAGGTAAGAGGATCCCATTGTTCTCTATTGTTGTGTTGAAAGGAAGCTCGGGATGGACCCGGCTTTAGTGGCGCTCGGTTGCGTGAGCCAGCGCTAGAGCAAGATGTGAGGCTGTGCACGCTAGTGGCGCTATTGCGCATCTAGAAAGCTGTTCGCTTATTCAGATGCAGAGATCTCGAGGAACTGACAGGCGAGGTACGATCGGGAGGGGTGAGCAAAGAGCTACGGCACTCGGTGCGGGGAAGAATGGTAAATGTTGCCAAGGTACGGCAGCCGAGTCGCCGCACGCGTCGGTGGATCTATCTAGCACGATGCTGCGCGTTTAGAGCTTAGCCGATAAAGGCGCTTCGATAAGGGGGCGAAGGAAATTGCCATGATACGTGTTAGCCGAGCGGACGTGTGTGACGATGTGCACTTATGCAGAATTCCGGTGTTGCGCTGCTTGAAATTTCGTTTGACCAAGAAATTCGCGATGCGACGACGTCAGTGCCAGAAGAACGGGAACTCAGCATGAACTCAGGTTCTGCCGAGCGCAGCAGCTGCATCACGACGCCTCTCATGTCTACACCAAACGGCATCTAATCTCTGATTATATTTTTTTTTAGTTTCTGCCGTCTGTGGATGCTTCATGCCGACTGCAATCACATGTTTGTGCATGTCCTCTCTCTCTCTGTTGGCGGGCGTCCGATCCTTGAGTCCAGAACTCTCTCCACCCTCCTCTTCGTCATTGTTTGCATTGTATGCAGCTTTGGCTTCGCTACATGGGCGGCATGCAATTTCCGAATCGCAGAGATTGCATCTCGGTTGTCATCAAATGCTGTCGGTCGATGTCGGAGGCCAATTAGCCACACGAGTCTATACCATTTGGCAGTTGCTCTCCTGGTAGATCCAGTGCTTCGCCTCCCTCGGCAGAACACGAGCGAGTATCGATCCAGGGTCCGACCGCAGAGATCGCGGCTTTCTTCTGAGACATGAGCCTTTATGCAAGACAACCTTGTTCGGTGGTGTGTGAATTCACAAACAGCAAAGCGTGGGAGAAAGCGCCACAACCGAAACGATCCAAGCAACCGGTATTCTCGCCTCTTTTCCTCAAATCCGGTCGGAGCCTGCTCGCGAGTGACAAAGCGGTACGCATCGCTTGGCGATCTGGCCAATCTGATTTTGGTTGTCAACCCTGCCACTCGATCCCTCCCCTCGTGTCGATGTGTCAACGGACAAAGGACTGTGTGTCCGCACCACAATGCAAAGACAATCCCCATTGGCCCTTTGTGCGTGATGCTCTAGCCTTCTAGCCCTCCCTCCTCACACCGTTCGGCCTACATCTCCGTCTTTGTCTTTCCGCATCTTTGTTCTCTCCTCACTGTGTCTTCAAGATTGTCCATCGTGCATCATAGTTCTCCGGCGCTCGTCTGTCGATCCGCATCTGGACCGAGAAGTCTCTTGCTATCTTGCATGGCGACAACACGGTGGTGCTGCTGCAGCTTCTACTAAAGCCTCGAGATCTCTTTGACATCTGTCCAGATTGCCCATTTGCCTTGTCGTCAGCACTTTCGGTCTTCATCGCTCCCCTTTGAGTCGGCAGAGCTTGGCAGAATTGCTCAAAAAGACAACGTCAATCACCATCTCTACCGGTTTGTACGACGCCACTTTCGCCTGCGATGATATTGCCTTGTCGTGATATCGGGTCAATATCTTCAGATCGTAGTACATATTCGTTTGCTCACAAGCCTTACTCGACGGGCCACTCTGCGTCAGCCGACATGCGGAGCCACCAAGAGCTCGACGAGACCGGACACCCTAGACGAGAGCGTCCAAAAATCACTCTCCCGCCTCTCTCTGCGATTACATCGGCTGCTGACCTCGAGGCCCGCCACCAGCAAACTCGCACGTCTGGTGCCTCCATTCCGCAACACACGTCGGCGAGCTCCAGTCCTTTTGGAGTAGCCCCAAATCGAATTACTAAGCCTTGGTCTGGGCCTTCAAGTGGTTCTGCACCTGAACGTTATGTACCCTCGCATGCTTACCGGTCTCAGAACACAAGTGTAGCAAGTGATTCGCAAGCAAAGATACCTGGCTCAGTCTCTCCGATAGCCCGGCATCACGTTCAAAGTTATGCTGACAGGTCTGCCGGGCTCTTGCCAAGTGAAACTCAGGGTCGGCCAAGATCTCTGTCATCCCCGCATCGCGCACCACTGGACACAGTGCCACTTCGGGCTCAGCAGTCTTTTGCGGTTGAGGTCGACCGTCTGCTCGAAAGCTTGATTGTTGTCCAGGACACCAACAAGCGATTAGGCTTGCCGGTCGGGTCAGCTGCATCCCCTAACCTCATTCAAAGCCCAGATGCCATCGATCTGTTGATTGAAAAGACGTATGAAGAGCTGGACACTCTGGCACACTTCTCGCAGAGTCGTGCCAGCATACTGGCTAGAGACCTCGGTCTGGAGGCGTATACACCGAGGATGCATGTGCCGCATGCACGGTCAGCACTAAGCAACCCCTACAACCGGGCTATGCCCGGTCAGGCTGATCATCGTCGCGAGCATGACGAACGTGCACCTCCTCTGCCTCCGCTCGAAGCATCGACTAGTCGCTTTGCGTACACAGTGCCAAGCTATCCCACTGCTCCGCGTCTCCCAAGAGCTGCCTCGGACGACTACCTCGGCGGCACGTATGGCTCTCATTATACTCACCGCCCTCACTCACTACGGGACGACGTTTCACACTATGACAATGTCGCAGGCTACGAGCAAACGCATCAGCGTCAGGCCGAGCTTCTCGATCGAAGACATTTGCCTGGTAAAGGCATGAAACGCGTACGCAAGCGTAAGAACGAGCACCACCAGGAATGTCTGGGCTGTCAGGCTAAAGAGACTCCGGAGTGGCGCAAGGGACCAATGGGGCCTAGGACGTTGTGCAATGCGTGTGGGCTTCTGTACGCAAAGCTGAACAAACGCCGACAGCAGGATGGCGAGTCTTCAGCCAAAGCTGGCGCAAGAGGTGATACCAGCGCGCGGGACGATTCTCCCAGCGCAAGACAGGCCAGCTTCGAAGCGTTGCGTGCCGAGCTCGAGTTGAGCAATGGTCTGCGCAATCGCTCTACCTCGATATCAATGATGAGCAGCCGTACCGGGGCAAGCGGTGGCACTTCGGAGCCTGGCTCGGCAGGACTCGACCCAAGCCGTCAGATGTCTGGTCTGCCGTCGCATCGTTCATACTATCCCGGCCGCGAAGTCGCTTCTCATCCTTCGTCCTACTACCCAGCCATGCGCGAGGGCTACTCTGCGGATAGCGAATCTGGTTACGCGTATCACGAGCGCATCGGCAGGGCTCGAGCGCGCACGCTTGGACAAGACGCCTTTACTTTTGACAGTGCAGACACCCACTCGTCCTATCCTCAGCTCCGTCCTGGCGACACTTATGCTCACGCTCGGCGCGAATTTGACACCGAGCATGACGATCGAGCAAACGATGCTGGTCCTCACCGCTACCGCTCCCAGCCATCGTCGCCCGTCCGAGCCGGTTTCTCACGCAATCCAGCGCTCACCCACACCGACCACATCGGTCCGCAATCCCCGTCCACCGCCCCCATCCGACGCGCTTACCCCTAGTTCCCCCACAATGCATACCTAGATACCCCCCCATCTCCTTTTGCAATTTCACACTCGTCACGGCAGACCTCGTGCACGCGCGTCCGAGAGAAAGCGGGGAATGACTTTTGGTAACTACACAGCGGGAAACGGGCTTTAAAACAGTAGATGACGACGATACCGACAGCGGGTGGGTTGATGGGGTGGGGGCGTAACCAGCGTACCGAGTAGGGAGGGAGCGAGAGCCGATCGGGACTTGAGCAAGCTAGAGTATTTGACAAAGAGGGAGGGGCAGGGGGAGGGCTGAGACACTACGCTTTAGGACCGGTGGTGTGTACGTCTTCCTGACCTGCACCGACGGGGTGGCTTGGGTGGAGGGGTTGTTCGGAACCGGGATTGTGGGGGCCTTTAGAAGCGGCGGCTGTACTGGTGACTGCCTCGGTTGTCTTTTCCGCCCCGGCGTTGGCTTCTGACGCCGCAGCTGCCGCGACCGGTTTCTTCGCCTTCTTCCCACCACCACCACCACCACCACCCTTGACATTGGACAGCTTGAATACGCGGAAGAAGTAGAAGAGTCCAAAGCAGAGGGCGATGTTGAAGACAATGTAGGCGCAGATAATGCCGAGATCGCGGAAGCGGTTGTTGGCATTCATCTGAATCGTGGCGAGGTAGTCATCGCCGACGCGGTAGGTACAGTACTGACAGTTGCCATTTGCACCATCTTGGTAGTAGCCAGTGCCGAGATTGGGTCCGTTGAGGGTGGTGACAAAGTTGCCCAGGTACTGCGCACACGTCTGTCCCGGCGGTGGCGTCAGTGTATTGAACTCGGCTTCGGCACATCGGACAGGAACGTTGTGCAACGCCGAGCCCAGAATACACTCGATCAACCACGTAAACGGCGACAGAGGGAACATCCAGACCCGCCAAAAGTACGGCAGCTGCGCCGGTGGCTGCACCACACCGCAAAATACAATGACAAAGGAGAAAAAAGTCGAAAAGAGAATCGAGGCAATCATCGGGTTAGGCGACATGGCGGCGATTGCGGCGGCAAAGGTCTGGTAGTAGAGCTGGAAGAGCATGTAGGCACCCCAGATGGTCGCGGCCACCTTTGAATCCGTTGGGAACTGGACCATAAAGTACCAAGGCAGCCAGAACAGCGTTCCACCGAGCAAGTTCCACGGCATCTCGACCACCAGTGCCGACCAAACGGCGACAGGCCACGAGTACATCTTGGAAGGACGCTCTCGCACCTCGTACAGAGCACGGAAAGAGATGAAGACAGGCTGCAGCTGCTGAGACAGCGAAGTGGACAGCACGAGCGCCATAAAGATACTGAAAATCTTGTTCTGCAGCGACGCGGTGGTCTCCAAAGATCCCTGACCCCAGAAGGAAGAGCCGATGAAGAGACCACCAATGATGTTGAGAGCAAGCTTGGAAGTAAGGTAGTTGGTCGAGCGCCAGTAGTGCGTAAAGGCTCGCTTGACAACCAGGTTGACTTGCACACCCAGCGGCTCTGCATACTCTCGTCGACCCATTGCCAATTCCTCCTCGGAGAAGCCGTGGTCGTTGGAGTCTGACTCGATCTTGTCCAACGATTGGATCATGTCGGTGTAAAGCTCCGAGTCGCGGAAAATCTGGTGCCAGTCCTTGTCGGAACTGGCAGTAGCACCTGCACCAATGACGTCCAGAATGTACTCGGCAGGATTGTCGTCCTTGCCACAGATTTGTCCAGAGCGTTCACCAAAGTAGTCGACTAGCTTCTGCGAGTTCTTACCAATGTCGCCAAAATACACCGTCTTGCCACCCTTTTGCAATAGCAACAGTCGGTCAAACTGGTTGAACAACTCTCCGGAGGGTTGATGAATGGTGCAAAGAATGGCTTGACCAGCGTCAGCAAGTTTGCGCAAGAATCGTACGATGGACCAAGCAGCCATGGCATCCAGACCCGAGGTGGGCTCGTCGAGGAACAATAGGAGCTTCGGTTTGGCAGCCAGTTCAACGCCAATCGTAAGTCTCTTCCGCTGCTCAACGTTCAGACCCATGCCGACTTCTCCCACAATTGCCTCTGCCCAAGCATCCATCTCGAGCAAGTGGATGATGTTCTCGACGTATGCGAGCTTCTCTTCCTTGGGCGTCTCTCGAGGTTGTCGAAGCAAGGCAGAGAATTGCAGGGCTTCTCGTACAGTCTGTGTCGACATGTGCACATCTTGCTGCTGGCAGTATCCGGTAGACGACTGGAAAGATTTGGGAAGAGGAGCACCATTGACGTTGAAAATTCCTTTGACCACACCCGTGTCGGTCCGCTGAGCGAGAACGTTGAGCAGCGTCGTTTTACCAGCGCCCGACTCGCCCATCAAGGCTGTCATTTTGCCAGGTGCAACGTAGCCCGAAACATTGTTTAGCAGTCGACGAGGATTACCTTTGATCATGACGTCGTAGTTAACATCACGCCAGGTAAAGACCGAGTCCGAAGATTCAAGCTTGGCGGCGGCCTCGTCCGACTCTCTCTCGGCAGCGGCCTCGTCTACGACATTCTCGGTTGCATCCTTGTTCTCGACATCGCCGGCGGCACCGGCAGCCTGGACAACTTCCTTCGGAGCCGATCCTCGCTTGAAGATCATGACTCCTCCCGACGCAGCAGGGTCGGTCTGGTACTCGGATGCGACAAAGTAGATGATCAGGAAGAAGATCCAGAACCCGATGATGATGCCTGCATTTCGAGGAGTATTGGCGTACGTGTACTGGTACGAAGCGGCGAGATAAGCACTTCCACTGACAAGCTCTTGGCCAGCGACGGCAGATCGTACAGGACAGACCTTGTACTGACTGGAAACGCCAGTGTACGAGGGCCCCGCAGGGATGTAGGAGCCGCAAGGAACGTTGAGTCGTCGGAATTCGTTGGTGATCAGAGCCTCGAAACCAAATGCGACCGGGTTGCAGTACGACAGCCATTTCCACCAGACCACCATGGAGGGCCGGGGGATCACGTATCCTGCGTACAGAGCAAGGTCGATGACTGCCAGACCGCCAATCATTGTGGCCAGAGACTCGGACCTAGTGGAGGCGGCAAGGCATCGGAAGAAGGCGACCATGGTGTAAGTGATCAAGGCGGTAAATCCGAAGAAGACAAAGAACTGGTCGGCAGTGTACGCCAACCCGGTCATAAAGTAGATCAAGATGTCGAAGAAGACGAGCGTGACGAGTCGGATTGGCATGTCGAGAAGCGTATTGGCCATGGCGTCAGCAGAGGGATGAATCATGGCGAAGCGACGCTGTCGAATAACGATGGGACGCTGGGCGTAACCAGCGGTAATCTCCGAAAGGGCAGTGAACGAGTTGTAAAGAAGGGCGAAGAAGAGCACACCGCCACGCGAGAAGAAGCCAGAGGTGTTTTTGGGCATCTGATAGAAGACGGAGCCGGTAATGAGCGCCTGGAAGATACTGGCAAAGGTGATGACGACTTGTGTTCCAATGTCGCCCCAAACGATTTGTGCTCGACGCTTGATGGCGAGTCGAATCTGCATGGGGAGCGAAATGATGTAAGAGCTTCCTTTTCGGCTGCCCTTGGCCTTTTCTTCGCGTGCGACTTCCTTGTAGTGCTTGATGGTGTCCTGGTTGACGCTCGAATTGAGCTCTTCGAGGTAGGACTGCACCTCCTGGTGATTGCGCTGACCATGACTCGACTTCTGCCAGTAGTCGGCCATCTCGGTGGCAGTTCGGGGGACTTTTTGCTCAAACCCGTCGCGAATCTTTCTACCGTGAGCATCGGTACAAGCGACAAGGTAGTCGGCAGTAGTCTGTCGATCGTGGGGCACGTAACCCATCTCGGTAAAGTACTGGACCGCATCGGAGGTGGGTCCAAAGTAGACTTGTTGACCCTCGTTGATGACGAGCACCTTGTCAAAGAGCTGAGTGAGACCCTCGCCGGCCTGGTAGATGGAGGCAACGGTGGTGGTGTTGGAGATATCGGTAGAGATACGGAGGGACTTGACAAACTCGAGCGCAGTGCTGGAATCGAGACCACGAGATGAATTGTCAAAGAGCGCAACTTTGGCTCGTGCGGCAAATGTCTCTGCGACACTAACGCGCTTACGTTCACCACCAGACACACCACGGATGTAGTCGTTGCCGACTTTGGTGTTGTAGGTGTGTCGGAGACCGAGGATGGTGGAGAGGACCTCGACGACTGTCTTGATATAGCCTTGGCGCGTTTCGGTGTCCTGTGCGTTGATGATGGCGAAGCGACGTTTGGCCTGCGGAGTTCGTGTCGCAGTAGCAAAGGCAAGCGTCTGCCAAACAGTGAGCGTAGGGAAGTGAACATCGTCTTCTGGGCAATACACAACGTCTCCACGAAGCTGCTTGTCGATGATGGTATGTTCCATACCTTCGTACAGCAATGTGCCAGTGATGTCCTTGAAGCCGTCACGGTACGAGGCCAAGGTCTTGAGGAAACTGGTGCAGCCGGCGCCTGGTCGACCGAGAACGAGGAGCATTTCGCCTGGCTTGACACATCCCTCAAAGTTGTTGACAATCGTTTTCACGGGTGGGTGCAAAAGCGAGCTGATGTTTTTAAGCTGCTGGAAGGGCTTGATGAGGAGATTGCCCATATCATCGCCGAGTGCGTAGCCGCTGCCGACGCCGGTGACGGTCAAGCCTTGCCAAACAAGACCCATGCGTCTGGACTCGAGCTGCTCACCCTCAGCACGCTGCATGACGACCTTGAGAAACTTTTCGAGCTGGAACTGACCCTCCTTGTCAAAGGGGTCAAGGCCACTGAGAGATTCGCCGGCATCAGTGAGTCTGGATCTGACGCGAAGGGAGTGCTCTGTGAGTCGACGGGTGAGTTCGGATGTACCTTGGGGGTCGAGCGCGTTGTAGGTCACGCTTCCCCGACCGGTGATGGTCCTTTTCAGAGGAGCTGTCTTGGGAGAGGACTCATTGCTGCTTTCCTGTCGAGTGGTTGGATCCACCGTGCTCTGACCCGAAATGCCCGTAGGCGCGGCCTGAGCGGCCTCACCCTGTGCCTGCATTAGAGCGTTGCGAGGAAATGGGGGGGAGATGAAGGGGGAGCAGCAGATGCTGGTAAGCGGAGAAGATAGCCCTGAGATCTGGTGACAGTGTATATACTCAGTCCCTCTACCCGACAGAACAACAAGCAGTGTAAATTGCGCAAGCCACAACTGATCAGCAACTCAGTCAGCTCCCATCCGCGGAGATCAAGACACATGGCCATCGATCTGACCCAAAGCTGTGGCGCGGCGAACCACACTTGTTCGAATCTCGAGCCGGGCCGAGACTCGCATGAGTTGAACTGATCAAGCATCGCATGTCCTTCACCCACTTGCAAGCTCAAGCACAGATGCTTTGACAGACAGGACGCATATAGGCGCACAATGATGCCAGATTCGCCGGAATGTTTTGAATGGACCTAAATTCGGGTAGCGACCTCCGGTGCGCGGTGGCCCCCTCGGCCCACAGAAAATGGGCATCGGGCTTCTCTATTTCTTCCAATCGGGCTTCTTTTCGAGCTCGAGCAGACTGTCGAGAGTCTCCTTGAGTGTACTTTGCCAGTCGTGGAAGGTGAGCCCGAGGATGCTCTCGGCTGGCTTGGTGTCCAGACTCGAGATCGTGTCTGGGTCCCGCAGAGACTGGCTGGCCTCCTTCCAACCCTTGGGCAGACGGCTCTCTAGATCAGGGTACTGCTCCGCAATGTACTTGACTGCATGAGCCCAGGTGAACTTGCCACCACACAGCAGGTAGCGCCTGCCCATACCATCCGGCTTTTCGGTGGCTGCCACGTGTGCATCTCCCACATCTCGTGCATGACAAAAGAGCGGCAAACGATCTTCGGGCATCTGGTCGGCCGAGCTGATAAGGCCGTAAATGGTCTTGCTAGACGTATTGATGTTGGACATCTTGACGCCTGGCTGCAGGGTAGGGCCATAGATCATCGGCGGGTTGACGCAAGCGATCTCGAATTGAGGCTTTTCATTGGCGACGTAGTCCCATGCACTCTGTTCTGCCAGCTTCTTGCTGACCGAGTATGAGAATGCACCTGCCCCGCCGGCTTCAATCGCATCTTGGTAGGTTGATGGGTTCCAGTCTTCGGCGGTGTACGTGTATCCGGCTCGGTTGGGTCCACCTGACTTGAAGCTTGTCACAGCGGCAAAGGACGAGGTGATGACAATCTTCTTGACGCTCTTTTCGTGCTTGGCAAAGCGCAGTAGGTTGAGTGTGCCTTCGACAGCCGGAATGAGCAAGTCGCGTTCGGCATCTTCAACATTGAGCTGGTACGGAGAGGCTACGTGGTGAATAATCTCTACCCCTCGAACTGCGCCAAGAAGGTCTGACGTGGCAGTGTCGTCGACCTGCACAAATTCGACACGTTCCTGATCTTTGGCGCTAAGGCGAGACAGGAGCTCCTCTTTCTTGCCCATCGATCGCAACGTGCCACGCACGCGGTAGCCCTGTGGCGAGGCTAGAACCGCATCCAGTACATGCGCGGCCAGAAAGCCTGTGATGCCAGTGATGAGTACCAATGGGCCGGTCATTGTGAATGAGAAGGAAGGATGAGCTCTGAGCCGCTCAGGCCATTCAGCAGTTTGTCCACGCGCTTCATCCTTCTCCACATATTCCCGACGTGTCGAGTGAAATCCCGAATTAATTGCGACAAGAAAATGTAAAACGCTATATCGACTCATTGTCAAGCAACTTGTACTCCTTCCAAGTGTCGTACGGGCCAGGTCGACCCTTGGGCTTCGTCATGAGGTGAAGAGTGTCAATGACACAGAGAAGTCCTGATGCAAGTTCTTGCTGAGCTCCGTTGGAACAAAGCATCTCCTTGGCTTTCGTGCAAAGCTGCCACGTTGATTGCGGCGAGCGAGCCTGACCAACGCTGATGTGTGGCTGGTAAGATCTCTTGCCCTTTCGTGGTTCTGAAGCAAGTGACTGTCCGTTCAAGGCAGCCTTGAGTGAACGTAGAGATCTGCTCAAATCGTCTTCAAGATCGAGAAGTTTCTCGACGTCGCCAAGGGTGATATCGGGCTCACCTAATGACGCTGCTTCTAGCTTGCTAGTTAGCGTCTCAATGTCTCGATCGGCTGGTTCTCGTGGGGTTACAGCTGCTGGTCGAAGATGAACGTTCGTGTACTCTCGCAGCTTGAAGGTGCCTACTTGATCGACGAGCAGAGTATGACGGTGATGTCGATCACAAACTTGCTTGAGAACGTCACCCATCTTCCCTAGTCGCTCATCAAAGTGAGCTCTTGCTTCTTCAGCGGTACTGTTAGGATGCGCTTGTAGCACTAGGGGCGGAATGAGAGTAATGTGTGGCAGCCATCGATCGTATGCGTTGTCGTGCCTGCGCCTAAGCACTTGCAGCGCGTCAAATCGCTTCTGGGAAACATGTCCAACAGGCTTGATCAAGATTGCAATCACAGCAATTTCAGGCTGCATCATTGGCCACCAAGATGTCACTCCGTGTCTTCCCGCATCATGTCAGTACCAGCCTAACCAACACGAGCGTATACGAGAATCATCTAGGAAACGTTCAACGTACCAGCGTATGCAACGTTCATCAGGACCAATCTGATCTGACAGCATAATCAGACACGAAAATCACGTGAATCAGAAGCTGTCGTTTTTGGAAGCTGGAATCAGGTCAACTGTTGTCTGGACTCATTCTGATCTGGTGGGAGGATCAGGCTGTACCTGATCCTTGCCTGATCGCCAAAAGATCAGGTATGTGTCTCTGTTTCAACTTCTGAACGCTCAAACATCTCGTGCGAATCTTTCAGTCGCAATGCACAGCTGCGCATGGAGCGATGAAGCCGGAAGTGAGGATCACTTGAAATAACGCCAGCGTGAGCGCTTGTGAGACGACTGAGACAACACACAACACACTGTGATACCTTGTCATTGTCTTCGCTGCTGAAGTTCGGCTGCCTCTACTAGTAAGAAATGGTCAACCGTCGTAACCAGATCTGCAAATGCACGCGATGCCTCAAACAGAAGCCAAACGGTGTCGAGCTCACCTATCGACAGCTGGTGTATCACCGAAGGTTGGAATACACCGCTAGGCTCAAGCGAGAAGACGCAGAGCGAGAGGCTCTCGCTCGGCGTCAGCAAGATTTTGCTTCTTCATCAGCAGCCACTCGTGAAGCGTCTCGATCCACCTCTCCCCGCGTCTTCAGCGAAGGATCGCGCCGTGAGCCTGCAAGCTCATGTGAATCGATCAATCGAGGAAATTTCAAGTCGGAGCCTAACAGACCGTCTTCCCCCACGGCGATGCGATCGGCGATGTTGCGATCAGAACCCACCCTTCACACAGACCTCCAGCACAGCATGAGGGTACCCAAGGTCTTGCTCTGTCGCGTCTTGCCGACAAAGCTGCTAGAAGAGCAGGAAGCGAGCGGCAAGGTAGAAGTCATTCGTCAGCCGAAGGAGGATGGCGACTTACCACCTTCTCGAGCTTGGGTCCTGGAGCACATCAAGGGAGTTGATGGCATTGCAATCTGCATGACAGAGCGCGTGGACGACGAGCTGCTGGATGCAGCAGGTCCTTCTCTCAAAGTAATCAGCACGATGAGTGTCGGCTATGACCACATTGATCTGGAAGCTGTCAAGAAGCGCGGAATTCGGGTGGGCAACACCCCAGGCGTTCTGGACGACGCCGTTGCCGAGCTGGCTCTTATGTTGGCGTTGATGGTTACTCGACGAGCCACAGAAGCTACCAGACTGGTTCAGCAGGGACAATGGGCAAACCAGCCATGGACGCCGACCTGCTTTTGGGGGCCAAGTCTTCGTGGCAAGACGATCGGCTTCCTGGGATTCGGTAACATTTCCCAGTCATTGGCAAGCTTGCTCGTTCCTTTCCAGCCTGCCGAGATCATCTACACGGCGTCCAGACCAAGACCTTTTGACATTAACGATGACTACTTTACTAGTCTACGCAAGAGGTTCTTCCCGACAGAGCGTGTTCCGACGAGCAATGAGCCGGATGTGCTCAAGCTTGCTGCCAGAGCTGACATTGTCTTTGTGCTTGTCGATCTCAATCCCAGCACAAAGCACATCGTGAACAAACAATTCCTTCAACGCATGAAGTAAGTCGAAGAATTCACAACGCATCTACGGCTGCAGGTAGACTGACAGCTAAATTTTGCTGTGGACAGGAAGACCGCATATGTAGTCAATGCTGCACGTGGAGGGGTCATTGACACGGAAGCGCTGGCAAATGCACTTCGCACAGGCGCGATAGCCGGCGCAGGCTTGGATGTGATTGAAGGCGAGCCGAGTACGTATGCTAGTCGTGTAGCGCCACGTTTTCCGGATGAACTGACGTGCACGTTTCCGTCAATTCCTCCTTACCAGAAATCGACGCAGCTCACGCGCTCCTTCAGCCTGACTGTCGCGACAAGGTGGTCCTACTGCCTCACATTGGAAGCGGGACTGTAGAGGCACGACGAGCGATGGCCGACATGACGATGAACAATCTACTCGGCGCTCTCGGGCTGCGCAACGAATCAGGCAAGGAACACACCATGGACTCTGAGCTCTAAAGTAGAACGCACACAGAATGCAGCTGTCTCCGGTCTTTGGCGGAATTGTATCGCACGGGGATGAGAAGCGGATATCGATAGCGTTCGGCAAGTTCCAGAGGCTGGCAATGATCTGCAGACGGAAGATTGTTTTGGATGATGGGCCCAAGCAAATTGTTGGACGGCGAACATCGGATATCGGATCAACGTATCTTTCCAGGGCTTGTTAGAGTGCATTTTTTGATAAGTCGGAGCGGTATCTACCCCGCACTTCTATTGTGATTGGGATCAGGCACAAAGCCAGTCTTGTTGGGAAGGGTCTCATTATCATATCGATGGCTCGTGCATGACCACATGTCATTCCTGTCCACAGACAGAACAAGGTCAACCTCTCGACAGGCTCATATGAGAAGCTTGAGGACAAGCGTGAGACTGAAGAGAGGGTGCGCGTGTCGCGAGACTACCGCGCGGGGCAAGCTGCCCTGAATGAAGCGGCCAGAGACCGCTTTGACGTGTGAGGATTGTAATGGTGAATACAGTTGGTCTCATGATGAATATCGAGCAACACGATAGCGCTTAGCCGCCCACTAGCGAGGAGCTTCTTCGCCGCCGCTGCCTTACCTCGCCTGACCCGGCTTTGCCCTACCTGCGTGAGAAAGCCGGACGCTACTGCCGCCCCTTCCCGTAGAATATATAGCCATTTCCACAACACGTCCCC
Organism: Farysia itapuensis; assembly: GCA_023212645.1. NCBI lineage: Eukaryota > Fungi > Basidiomycota > Ustilaginomycetes > Ustilaginales > Ustilaginaceae > Farysia > Farysia itapuensis. The sequence continues at coordinate 30,338 of JALBYC010000008.1, read as the reverse complement.
CATTCCCCCTCGCACCCTTTTATCATCCGTGCTGCAGCTTAGACAGGGTTCGCTTCCTCTTTCTCCCCACCTGCTTGTTCTTCCCATGTCAAGTCTCAGGATGCCAGCCAGCTCGGCTTCCAACTCAAGCACACTAGGCGCTGCCAAAGGCGCACTCGCCGGGGCCGGTGCCGGTGCTGCGGCCGGATCCACCACATCTCCTAACAAGGCGGCACCCAAGACCTATCCATTCTGGCTCGGAGGTATGTAGCTTATCATAATTGAACAAGAGCTGAAACTGACATTGACTCTGCATGTCAGGTGCTGCCGGATGCTGTGCGGCGAGTATTACGCATCCCCTCGATCTGACCAAATACCGTTTGCAGACGGCGACCGTCAAGCAAGGCATGTTTGGCACCATCATCCGCTCCGTCCAGACCGAAGGCGTTACAAGCTTGTGGCATGGCTTGACTGCCACGCTGCTGCGACAGTTCACCTACTCAGTCACTCGATTCGCCGTGTACGAGGACATGAAGACGCGTGTCACATCGCGGTCCGGCGCCGCTCCAACGACAGGTGAACTAGCTCTGTGTTCCGGAACAGCCGGTGCTGTCGCCGGTGTGGTCGGCAACCCTGCCGAGATTGTACTGGTGCGCATGTGCTCCGACCTGAACCAGCCAAAAGAAGCTCGCTACGGATACAAGAACTGCATCGACGGCCTTGTCCGAATCACCAAGGATGACGGAGCTGCTACCCTTTTCCGCGGTCTCATGCCCAATGTCGTTCGTTCGGTCGTTATGAACATTTCCCAACTCGGCTCCTACGATCTTTTCAAGGGCATTTTGCAGAGACTGGACGTGATCCCAGACGGCCCAGTGCTACAGACAGCTGCCAGTTTCTGCGCCGGAACACTGAGCACAACCATGTGCACCCCTATCGACGTGGTCAAATCGCGCATTCAGAATGCCAAAAAGGGCGCAGCAGGTGGAAGTGCGACCATCTCGGGTGTGATTCGCGACGCACTTGCCAAGGACGGGCCAACAGTCTTTTTCCGAGGATGGACACCAGCGTGGCTCCGTTTGCAGCCGCAAACCACCCTCCTCTTCCTCTTCTTCGAGCAGTTCAAGGCCCTGGTGGACAAATCCCGGGAGTCCAAGCTCAACGCTGACATTCGCACCAACAACTAAACCTCTTCACACCGACACTCGGTTGTGTACATACTCTTTTCTTGCCGCTGAGCTTTGCCAAGCTCTTGTTTTTTCAATTTCCATTTCCTCCCCACCTACTGCAGGACGATCGAATGACTTACGCGCGACTTTCGTCCATCGTGATACTACGCGTGTGGTTGTCTGTCAGACTCGAATGATCCAGACTCATTTCGGTTGCTGAAAAGTCTTGACCACGAGCAGGCGAGGACATGACGGTTGCGCCGTTGAGAGGTGTAAGGTGTGGGTGCGTCGCGTGCAGGTTGCTTTGAGCTCGTGTTGGCGTCTGAGAAGAGGAGTGGTAGGGTGATAGATTGATGGCTTCGTAGGAAGGCACAGTGTCCGCCTTTGCCTTGCCCTTCTTGTCCAAGGTTGTTGGCACGCCTCTGTCCGCGCGGCCGAGTCGGGCTTCCGGATCGTGTTTCGCAAATTTAGCAACGCCGTACTGTACTTTCTCTTCCAGGGCGCAGTCGAGTAAGTCGGTGGCAAATGCGTCGCGTGGGCTGATGGCAAGCGCCTGATGGTAGTAGTGAATTGCGTCGTCCAGGCCGTCCGATTTGTGCGCCAACATGCCCAGACAGAGAAAAGCCTGGCTGTTGTGTGGATCCAGCTCGGTCACAGTCTCGAATGCTTTGCGGGCCTCGATGTCTCGTCCCAGACGGAGGTAGGCAAGGCCGAGATTGAGATAACATGCTTTCCAGCTGGACGAAGGCTGCTGCGTATCTGCTGCTAGCTCGATCGAAGATTGGAAGAGGGCAGAAGCGCCTTCCAAGTCGCCGACATGGAAAGCGACAACACCCCGCTCGTTGGCGGTAAGCGGATCATGGGGCCAGATAGCTGCCGACCCTTCCAAAGATAGCCGGGCCAGAGACAGATTGTCTTGATGCAGATGCTCTAGTCCGACAAACAATTTGGGCAAGTGCGATTGTGGGAACAGTCGCGCGGCTGTTGAATAAGCAATAATCGCTTGATCACTCTCACCTTCCATGGCGAATGTATGACCAAAGGCGATCCAGCTCGGCGCAAAGCGCGGATCCAGTAGGGAAGCTTTACTGAAATACCGCCGGGCTTCTGCCCAGCGTTTTGTGGTTGCATACCAGACCCCAACGGCGTACCAAGACACCGGACTTTCGGGTTGTAGTTCCGTGAGGCGATGAGCAAGCATGAACAGCGACGGCCGAAGATTCTTCAAGTGATAGATGCATGCAATGTGGATTGGCAGAGTGGCAGGGTGGTCGGCGGATAACTCCAGAATGCGCGAAGTCACAACAAAGGCGTCGGCGAATCTGAGTCGGGCAAACAGCTCTTCAGCAAGGCTGAGGAGAATGTCAGGATCATTGACTAGACCGTGCTCAGACGCCAGACGGCGTCGAGCAGACATTGTGTCGATCGCGTAGCTTTTGCTTTGTTTCGACAGACGTGTGGTGTAGATCAGACGAATCAGTTCGTGGTCTTGATCGGCACCCTCTTCATCGCCTGCCTGCGCTGCGTACTCTAAACCTTGTACGAAAGCCCATTGCTCTTCGATACCAAGCATGTCGCCGTCGACCAAAGCTGAGAAAGCTTCATAATTCTTGACGTCAAGCGCTAAAGCGGCCATGAAGGAGTCTCGCGATCTCGGGAGATCTTCGAGCCGAAGATGGATCTGGCCTCGAAGGAAAGCGACAGACGAGCCGAGCTTGATGCCACCATCAATGGCAGGCTTCTTGTTCGCGGCCGAAGTTGCCCAATGTTCAGTATCGCCAAGAAGTTCAAGGGCGTCGTGGTACTTGCCCAGACGCACCTGACACTGTGCGGCCAGATAGCGACAGGCCAAACTGTGATTCACAAGGGTAGGTCCATCTGGTATTGGGACATGTGAGCCTCGGATACTGGCCAAGTCTGGCTGGAGATCAATGTTCGCAATAACGGGAACACCCTTCGTCGTAGGCGGCGGCTGCCGTTTCTGCTCAGAGGCACGAGCTCTTCGAGATGCTGGACTTTGTCTGGACCCAAACGCACGATTGTCGCCAAAGGATCGCCGATCTGTGCTGATGTCGTCGTGTTCGCGCTCCGAATCGGAAGAGCCTGCACCATTGCTGGTGACGTTGAAATCTCTGGTCTTCCTTTTGCCTATCGTCGAAGAGGCGCCTGAGACTAGACTGTCCTTGGTCGTTGACCGTGCCATGATGCTAGGAGGCAGGATTGAGTTGACCCGAGTCTGACTGAGAATGTCAAAGAGGGCGTCGTCGTCGGCTTGAGCATTGTCAGAGGAGAGAAACGCCTCTGCTCCGGCCTGCTTCGCGGAAGCGTGCTGCGCTGAGTCATCCAGGTGCTGAGCCGAGATCGGGAGCGAGTTCGGGCTATGACTTGCGCCTGTCCGCAAAGGATTGGTCAAAAGGTGTTCCGCCCGGGCATACTGGTGTGTATGAAAGTAACATTGTGCCAAGTGGTATGCATCATTGTATGCAGCAGCTGACTTCTCCAGTGAGAGTAGTTTGGACCCCCAAAAGATGGCAGTCTCGTAGAGATGCTGCTGCATGGCATCTTGACGCCATCGACGAAGCCTGGTCAATAACGGCCTCGAGATTGTCATAAGAGATTCTTCTTCGTGTTCTTGACCAAGCGCAGCTCCCTGGCTCTCGACATCACCTTCGTCCAAGCATGCATCTAGAGTGTTCCGATTGAGCGTTGGCCCACCGTAGTCCTCCATCGGTTGCGATGACATAACTTCATCCTCATCTCTCAGCGCGCTGAGTGCTTTGACCTTGACAGGTGCAGGGACACTTCTTCTTGGCTCTTCGTCCTCTTCAAGGTCCGGAAAAGCCGAGTCAAAAGCTCTGTCCTGCAACTTTGTGGAACGAGATAGGCTCGATCGAGGTCTGACGCGAGAAGGAGTTCCGCTCGGACCCAGTCTGGTTCCCGCAAACCTCTTGACAGCAGGACTGAGGTCCAACAGACCACTGTTATTGGCGTCGTCGTCGTTGCGAATGACACTCAAGCTTCCGTCCGCATTCATGCCTCCGCCAAGCATGCCATGAGTCGGAGTCTGAGGTGTTTGAAGATGTCTGACGCCATTGGCTGTTTGAGCACCTTGACGTGTTGCTGGACTGTGAAACAAAAACGTTGGGCTAGAGTTGACTGCACGCGGCCGTCTTGCTGGAGAGTTGTCAGCTGAAAGTCGTGGCGGACTGCTTCCACCTGACTGACGCTGCTGATCCTCCACTGAACGCATCTTCACTTGCACTGATGGTCGCAAGTGTTGGTTGGACAAACGACGAAGCCAAAATATGCGCGCTTCGCGTGTTCTTCTCAGTCTAACAGGCTCTGCGTAATTCCGGAACTCCACATAGCTTGACTCACCTTGACAAACTCAGCGCTCAGCCCTGCTCATTCATCAGCTTCCACTCCATATCCAGCAGTAGCTAGCGACCATCATGGTGCGGGTACAGGATGAGCCTGACTGTGACCCCCAGGCTCGTATCCCCGAGACTCTCATGGTCAACTCCACCCTCGTTCAAGTGCAAGGCGGTCTGCTGGCCCTGCCCACGGAGCTCATCCATACCGTTCTACTCACCCTTCCGCCAATCTGTATCGAGCACTTTTCGCAGACGTGCAAGCTGGCCCGCCATTACGTCTATGGTGAAGACCAAAAGGGAGACATGCACCTGTGGAAACGTCTTTATCTTCAGCGCTTTGACTCAAATGCTTCCCTTTGGCCTGCTCAAGGAAAAGACAACGACGATGATACCCCTGCTTCACCACCATCCGTTATGAGCTTGGTTCAGACCCGAGAAAGGGCATGCAGACTCTTTTCAGGCGACCCAGCAAAGCAAGCTCCTGTTGCTCTTTCTTTCAACTCCGTGCTTTCTGCTTTACTTTCTGTCATAGACACTGCTCTGCCTGATCCGGACTTGCCTGCGAGTGCAAGTCGCAGTTCGAAATGGCTAGATGCCACTATAGTGACCGACGAAAAGCACAACTGGGGAACGTGGCTGTTTCCACGCAACTTGATGCACAGCCTTCGCCAATACAAGAGAGACGTAAAGAAGGCGTCATACGACTCGCAACCGAATGGGGTTCAAGATGCGAAACGTAGGCGCCTTACAAGCGAAGGTCAGGCATCAGGTTCAAGCAGTACCATGACACCGAAGACATCTCCTCAGTCGCCCTCAAAAGGCAAAAGTCGCTCTGTTCCCGACGCAAATCGACGGAGGTCGGCCCGACTTTTGAAAATTATGTATCCCGAAGAACTTCATAACCTCATTGACGAGGGCATTGACATCGAGTCTTTTGCTGAGCCGGAAATCCGTCTAGCCGCACGCTTACATTGCCTCCACGGCATTCGTACCTGGAAGGACTCACAAAAGCAGAGACAGACTACAAGCCCACAAGAGATTGCAGTGCGAACCCGAGGCACGAATGTTGGAGCGGGCACTGCTCAATCGAATGCAGGTGATGACCCCATACCAAATATTCCGCCGGCACCCCTCGGCAGCACTTCCACAGATCAAAACCTGCAAGAGCAAGCCGCTGATGACGCACATGACTTGCCCGATGATCCGCTCGATGACTTTGACGAGCCGCCAGATGCCATTCTGACCTTCCGGCCGCGGATATTTGGCCCCACGTTCGGCTTTTGTGACGCTTCAGACGAAGAAGACAAAGTCAGAGCGCGGATGAGAGAGCTGGTGTACGATGCAGGTAATTACAGCTGGAGCAATGGCTACGGTCCTTTCCACGCCTGGCGTATTCGAGACGATATCGAAGGGGACGCCGACGAGGCAGAAGAGGACGATGCACAAGAAGATGTGTTGATGCCAACAGGTGGTTGGGGTAGTGACCTCGACGATGAAGATGCCGCGTCTCTTTTGGACGAGAACCAGTTCGAGGATGAAGACGTACCCAACGATCCAATACCCATTGAGATCGAGGGCAGTAGTGACGAAGAGCATCGACCCACTTTCCGCTTATCCGACCGGAATGGCAATGCGGTGCCTGACGCTGACGCCAATTACAGCAATCCAGCTCCCATCGGCTGGGATTCGAGCGAAAACGATGAAGGCATCGGCTCAGCTGACACCGGAGCTGTCTCCGGCGCTGCCAGAAACGATCCAGAGGTCGAGGTTGTCGTGGGCAACCCTACGAGTTGGGGAGACGACGATCAGAGCATAGAAGACGCTGATGACGCCGTCGAGCTTGTTGAGGGGGATGCCGATGACGACGACGCTATGCTGGTCGATGCCGACGAGCTGGATGCCGAAGATGATGACTTTGACGTCACAGACGAAGAAGACGAGGAAGAGGACGATGACATGATCTCCGTCGACTTTGATCCGTGGACGCCTATGTCGTCTGATGCGCTCACGCGGGGTCACACCGGCAGTTATGCCCGACAAGAGATTCAAGAGTACCAACAACAGAAACTGTCTGCGGCCAAAGAGGCCAACAAGGAAGTGACCTGGGACTGCGTCGAGGCGGGCGGTGGGCTACGGAAAAAGTCGATCCACTGGGAATTGTTGGAAGCCATCATGGTTGTCATGTATGCCAATCTCAAAGAAGCCATCTGGCTCGAGGACTGGGGTGTGGGCATCAAGATCCCCAAGATCTTGAACGAGGACGGTGTGCTGGTCAGCGACCCGATGGAAGAGCGCCAATTTCTCAGTTTCCCAACAGGTTGGTCATCATCTCTACCAAATCCGCTACCACCAAAGCCTCAGAGCAACGGGCATGGTATCAGCGAAAAGCCTTTTGGCAAGCGTAGGGAGGATCAAGAGGGCGAGAAACCATATGACTGGGCACGCTGCGAAAGCTTCTGGGCTGGCACGTACTCTTTTCTCGACTACCGAAACTTTTTGTACTACAATGCGCGAGTTGCCCGTCGGGCACGGGAAGAGGCGGTCATGGCACAAAATGGCAGCAGCAAGACAGACAAAAACGGGAAGTCAAGTTCAGGGACCAGCAAAGGCAGAACATCGGCGACAAGAAACGGTGCGGCTACACCTGCTCCGAGTTTGATTGGACACGAGGAAGCTGTTGGAGACTGTCTTCAGCTTCGTCTTCAGCTTCTGCCCAAACATCTCGCACCGATTCACAATGAAGAGGAAGAGTCGCAATTGGAAGATACCGAGTTTCCGTCGCTTCATTTCCGTGGTACCACCGTAACTTACTGGGGCACCGATCCGCCGGTAGCACGCGGCAGCGTGTACGGTCACGTACGTCCGATCTATGCGCCAGAAGGCGCGCCCGGTGTCAAACGCGGCATTGAAGGCATTCACTGGTCTTTTACCCATGTCTATGACGGCGAGGACCGATGGCAGCTAGAAGGCGTTCAACCCGGACCTCCTGGCACAAAAGCACCAATATTTGGCATCTGGACAGATGTGATGCACGCAGGAGCAAGTCCCAACGGTCCATTTGTCTACTGGATGATGGACGAAAGGCCCTGGCCTGAGATCGAACGACTAAACAAGCTAGAAGAACGCACGACAGCCAACGGGACTGTACGGGTTGGAGGTGCAAGAGCACTCTGAAACCTTCCACTTCACGCAGATCAAAAGTTGTGATCCTGTGCCATATGTGTGATACAAATACATCGTGTGCTTGTGTATAGAGAGCTAGGATTATGCGGAGATGGGTTTTGAAGAGGGCATGGGTCTATAGTTCGTTCTGTGTGGCGTGCGCAGGCGACCAGTCGTCGTATTGGTCCGGCATTCGGTGAGTAGAGCTGGCGGCAGTGTCCTCTTTGGACACAGGTGTAGTCTGCGGTGCACGTTTGGTGAGCCATGGCCAGCTGACGATTGCGCGTGCAGTGTCGCCAGACCAGCCAACACCGGTGATTCCCAAGGCAGGCGCCATGACGACTCGAGCGAAAATCTCGCCAAAACCAAGCATGACTCCGTTCAGAAATGGAAGACCCAGGTTGATAAACACAGAGCCTGCAATCAGGGCGAACCGTCTCGAGACTGGAATAGACGAGTATGGATTCAGGGCAGCAAGAGTCAGTGAACCTGTGGCGGGGTACTTGTCACTGCTGGTGTTGGCTAGACCCGAAGGTAGTAGACCATCCTCGTCCTCTGTTTCTGAGTCAGATCCATGATGAGGGTGGTCGACCGACTGGCCGTAGACTTCCGGCGGGGCTCCACCCTCCTTTTCGTCAAATTGCTGTTCTTCCTTCTTGGTCCGTTTGTCTTTGTGACGGGGGAAGATGCGAGGCATTCCCGTTGCCGATACTGTCGGAACTGTGTCCGACTCATCCTTGCGACTTGGCTTTGTGCGCGGTGCATGTTGATCATGCGAATGATGCGACATGGCTGCTGCGATGAGGGAACGGTAGTGGTATGATCCTGACGAGAAAGGGTCTTTGCGCAAGAGACTGAGCCCGATCATATCCCGATGAAACACGCTTCTTAAAATAGACTTATGTTAGACTCGAAAAGCGTTGATTGAGCTTCCAATGATTTTGGCAGGAAATAAGCGCGGAACGAAGACCAACACCAAATAAACACCTCGGCAAGCTTTTCCTCCACTTTGATCCTGCTCCCCACACAAACAGCCCACCCAGCATGCAGCTCTGCGGCTTGGGTTCGTTCCAAAGCTCTGAGCGAGAAACACGAAAGGTACTCGTTCTTGGAGACGGCGCGTGCGGCAAGACAAGTCTGCTGAATGTCCTCATCAAGCACGAATTTCCGCAAGAGTAGTAAGTGTACATGCATGCCGCAGTAGATCGCTTTCGCTGACACACTTCTGTTGTTGCGCAGCGAGCCGACAGTGTTTGAAAACTATGTGCACTCTATGAAGCCAGAGGTGGATGGACCCATAGTAGAGCTCAGCTTATGGGATACCGCAGGACAGGAGGAGTTTGACAGGCTCAGAAGCCTCTCCTATGCAGATACACACGTCGTCATGCTGTGCTATGCAGTCAACAACCCTGTCAGTCTGGAAAACGTCGAGTCCAGAGTAAGTCGTTTCAAGTGTTCAGTTTCTCCCTAGCACTTGTGCGGACACTGACGTACTGCTTTCAACGCAGTGGCTTCCGGAAATCCAGGAGAACTGTCCGGGGGTGACTGTGGTTCTGGTTGCTCTCAAATGCGACCTCAGAGACTACCCTTCTTCCTCCACGGTCAATGAAAAGGTTCACCATTCCCCCGCCCTTACCTACGAACATGGCGTGCTCGTAGCCAAAAGAATAAAGGCCTCCCGATACCTCGAATGCTCCGCCAAGTTGGACCGTGGTGTCGATCACGCATTCTTAGAAACAGCCAAAGTCGCCCTCCAGTCCAAAGCAACCGGCAGAAACTACAGAAACCGTACCGGCTGTGTCATTTGCTGACAATACCTGACACCTGCACATGATACCCACGCAACTTGTATACTACCGCCACTGTGTATTCCCTAATGTCTTGCACTAGTCTGTGGGTTTGCGCTTGGCTTTGTCGGCACGCTTTTGGAACATCTTGTGTCGACCTTGGTCCTTGTTGAGCGTTTTGTTCACCGATCGATTCCTCTCGATGTACGACATGTGCTGAGCTCCACTGAGCGCATTCAGCGAGCCTGTCGTCCTTGCTGCTTTCGCCACAGCTCCCGCACCAAAGTCGTTTCTACCAGAGCCGCCACCGTTGCGAGCGTTCGAAGATCCTCCGCCGAATTCGCCATGCAGATCGGAACCTACGTCTGCATCGGACTCGTTTGCAATCAGCACGCTTTGCAGCAATTCAATTTGCTCAGCCTGACTTTTGTATACCAGTCCCGGCATCTCTTCCATCCCAACCAAGTGTGTGATGACTCGGAAGGCGTAGCCCTGATCGATCAGGAATTGCTGTCGCTTCGTCGAGTAGAACATCTCGGACGTATCCTTGCTGACCAAGCTGTAGAAGAATGCATTGAAGCCTTCGTCGTTTCTGCGCTTAGCTCGCAAGATTCGCCCAAGCCGTTGGGCTTCCTGCCTACGCGACCCAAAGTGGGAAGAGATCTGGATGAGACAGGTCGCCTCCGGAAGATCGATCGAAGTATCTCCAACCTTGGACAAGAAGATGGTATTGACCAAAGGGTTGTGCTGAAAGTTCTGCAGAATTCTCATTCGCTCCAAGTGAGCAGTGCCACCGTGGATGAAAGGCTTCTTCAGCTTGAACGCGTAGGCCTCAAGGGCAAACACATTGTCCGAAAAGACAATGATCTTGTCACCCCGATTTTCGTGATAGTCAATCAAGAATTGACACGCCTGGAACTTTCTCGGGTTCATGCAGTACAGCAGCATCCTTTTGCGACTTTTTTCGCGAAGGTACTCGCGGTAGAACTCTGGCGTCATCGGACACCAGACTTCAGCACATTGCACAGTAGCAATATGACCCTTTGCCGCCAGATCCATCCAATTAGCTTCGTACAGCTTGGGTCCAACCAAGAAGTTGAGCTCGTCGATCTTTTCGTCCTCGCGCACCAAAGTAGCCGTCAGACCGAGCTTGGAATGGGCCTTGATTTTGGTCAATACTCGTCGGAACATGCTGGCCGGCACTACGTGTACTTCGTCCAGCAGAATGAATCCCCACTCGCGACTCTCGAGGAAGTTCATCATTTTTTGCGATGTGTGCGAGCGTTTTCCCGTGTTGGCGACCATGGAATAGGTGGACACGACTATGCCCGAAGCTCCTGAGAACTTCTCTTTCTGATCAGCGGTAAAGACACTGATCTGATTGTCTTGAATGTTGCTCCATTGCAGAAACTGCTGCTTCCACTGCATTACACTGACGCTGCTGGTACACAGCACCAAGCAACTCTTCTTGATGGTACAAGCGGCCGTGATGCCGACCAGCGTTTTTCCGGCTCCACACGGCAAGACAATGATGCCACTCCGTGCTCGTCCGTTACCAAACATCTTGGCCAAACTCTTCTCCTGGTAAGGTCTGATATGTGTGATAGGCTTGAGATCGATCTCGAGATCAGCGTTAAGATGATCGTTACGGAAGTCGTATTCTTCAAGCATAGGATAGCCGATTTCGTTACAACGCTTCTTGACCTGCTCGATATAGTGTTCGGCGATCTCGAAACTGTGCACAGTGTCATCTTCGTCCAGTTCGTCTGCTTCGTCTACTCCAATGATAGCGGAGAACAAGTCGGCTTCGTCCTCTCGTTGAGCGGCTTGAGCATTTTCTGGCGGGGGGCCTGTGGCACCTGTGGCATTGCTCGCGCCTGGACGACCAGCGGCAGACGCTTCCTGTCGAGCTTTACGGGCAGCACTCTCCGTTCCTGGGATGACAAGGTCACCTCGTGTGGGCGCCTGGGTCTTTCCGAGCACTTCCATTCGTCCAGATTTGCTGGCATTTGGATCTTCTCGTACTCGCGCTGTGCCGATGACACTGTCTTGTAGCAGAGTCTGCAAGATCTCTGGATGTGCGCTCTCGACAAAGTACTTGTTTTGTTTGAGAACCAGCTTGATCTTGCCAAAGCTTGCTGTGTATTCGCGAATAAAGTCGAGTACTGCGTTGGGCACAGGCACTTTTGATAGTCGATTCAATACCTCGATGATGTCGTTGGGTTGCAGCCCAACAGACACTGCAGCGTAGAGAGAGTACGGCGTGAGCTTGTATTCGTGAATGTAGGCCGGCCGGCTGACAGGCTCAGCAATTGCGATGAGAAAGTCTTGCGCTTGCTCCGCTAGAGGACTGAAGCCTTCTAGAATGATGTGTCCATCATCTGGGGAGATCCATAGTGGCCGACTGGCATGGTCGAGTTTGAGAGGCATCTTTGTGAAATCTCGTGAGTGAAAATGAAGCTCGTCGGCATCGTATTGATCCTGTACCTCATCTTCATCCATGGCTGACCCAGCAAAGTTGGGCGCGGCGCCAGAGAGCGGATGCTGACGAGCTATTGTCGACAAGGGATCCGAAGTAGCTGCCTGCTTCCCTTTCTTGCTCTTCTTGGTATTTCGTGATGCGCCATAATCACCTTCTGAGTCATCGGAAACAAGATCAGCGTCCACGGCGAACACTTGCTCTTGTTCAGCCTCATCATCTTCATCATCTACATTTATCGGAGAGTCTCGGCGGCTCTGCGTTCTCGACGCTGCTGTGGACGAAGATGCACTGGTATTGGGTCTCAGCTTGACCGTGACTCGTGGTCGCTTGGCTGGCTGAGACTCTGACGATGCCATGTTGAAAGTGGAAGCAGACTGTTCTTGCCTTCATGCAGTAGCCCTCTGACTGTTGTGAGCTCTTCCGTTGTTGCCGCAGCTATGGTCGGAAGGTCTGCTCAGCTCTTCGTCTGTGCCAATGCAACAGCGAAAGACAGTGTGGGTGAAGAGTAGAGGCAAGACGGTGGCGGGTCTGGGCAGTGTGTGTAGAGAGACCTTCGTCCTCCACCTCAAATTCTCAAACCACGAACTCATGAACTCACGAACTCGCGAACTCAGCTCGCCATAAACGCAGTCTAACAAGTTCGTATTCACGCCGCCGCGCCGGCCGCGCCGGCCGAGCGGCCAGGCGGCCAGTCGCCATGGCATGCATGATGTCCAAAGATGAGCGTGTCTATGTGTGAGTATGCGACTGTCGTGACCGCTCGGCTGCAAATTCCCTGCGGCGAGTCTCGTGGAGACGGAGCGCGTTGCGTTCTGCGAGGCTGAGGTCGTTCAAAGCGACTGGGATCCCGGGTGAAATTTGTGCTCGAAGCGCGTCTTTAGCATCACTGACCGCTTTGTCCGCCAGAAGGCTGCCTTTGACAAATGGTCCCGCAAAAGCGTTGCTGTCAATAAGAGGCGAGAGGGGGGATTTTCCGTGAGCCGAATCTTCCGCGCCGAGCCGACTCAGCGGCGCTCTAGCTGTTGGTCGACGAGAGAGCCCGGTGCCGTGGACTTGGTTCGCCACAGAACTCGTGTCAGCTCGATCGGTCTGGAAAAGCACAGCTCTTTCTTGTCGCAGTACATAGGATCGAGCATTGAGAATCGCGCGCACCCAGTCGCGGTGAGCCGCCGGATCCGATAGCGAAAAGTAATGAACATAGTCCTGTTCTGGCATCTCAAACATGCTGATCTTGTCTTGCGAGCGAAGTGCAAATCCGGCGGCTTTTGGCATCTTGACGAGTAATGGATCTACGAGGTAGACATCGAATGTCGAGATCTGGCAGATGAGGATCTCATCTTTGCCCTTTTCGTTCTTGGCTTGGTAAAGACCTTGGTCCCGCAACTCCAGCCAGCGCTTGTTCCATTTCTTCTTGCGGTCCTGCACGTAAACGTAGCCGGCTAGCTCAGGGGAGGTGAGCGGAAGTGATTGTACTGAAAGGTACGGCGATAGCTCTGTATGTTTCAGCAATAAATAATCGCTAGCAGGATTTGCTTGGACGTTGATGATCTCGTTAACAATCTCGTATTCGCGCAAAGGCCTTTCGATGCCGAATCGCTGAGAACAGTCGAATACGACCCAACCGCCTCTTGCATCATCAACAGGCAGACGTTCTCGTTGAACAACGTTGTGCACCAAGTCCCATGCTCGTGAGGACACGGGAATCTCCGAGACGGTGAACCTTTGTCGAGACATGATGTAGACCTTGACGGACAGACGGGACTCAGCTACAGTAGCGCCCGCAGTCAATTGGTCATTGGAGAACTTGGAGCTGTCCTCGGCACGCTCAGCGAAAGCCAGATCGCCGCCTTTAAGGGCAGGGCTGCCTGAAGTGCCCCTTTGGTCGACAAGCCCACCGGAGGCTAGCGAGACAGACGTTGCGGGCTGAAACGGAACATTTGCTGGAAAAGAATCGTGCGTCGGCGTCGCCACACGAGGTGGGCCAAGGCTTGAATAAATTGACTTGGCATCTGTTGCGATTGGTGCTTGTGTTCTCGAAGTAGTTCGAGACGGCAAGTGAGGCTGTGATTCTGAATTTGCGCTTTCGAAGACGGTCTTCACACTCTTCATCGCCACGTTATGATCAGGAAGCGTGGTACTGTCGGTGCCCGTGAGAATTGGGCCTGGACGGTGAGCACGTTCGCCATAAGCAGGCGACATGGGAGAAGCATCACTTCTATCCTTATTCGCATGGGTCGGCTTGAGCGATCCGGTTAGTGTAGCCGGGAGTAGCTGAGCGTGAGCGGTATTTGTTCGCGCCGGCCCTGCTTGAGACCAATTTGGCATCGCTTTCTGTGCAGCTGCAAGGGTAGCTAGAGCATGAGGCGGTAATGGCATGTTAGCTCCAAAACCAGTGTTGATGCGCGGAAGTGCATCGCTGGTAGCCTGGGCCATGGCTTTGGAACGCAATGCAGCCTCTGAGGGTGTCCGAGCCTTCAATCCAGGATGTATGCGGCGGTCCGACGGCTGATGTCGCACCGACTTGGATCTAAGCGGACCCATGCCCTGCGTTTGCGTCCTTTCGGCTCTGACATCAGCTTCGTGAGCTGCAAGTGTCTGTGAATGCTGCGTTGGTCTGTCTTTAACAAGTCTCCCTTGCTTTTTGTGTTGTTGCATTTTCATTAATCTTCGATTGAGATCGCGAACGTCGATTGGACCTGGCGCAGTGGTGCTACGACTCTCGCTATGTACAGATCGTGGTTGTCTTTCCTTGTCTTCGCCCACGAGTGCTTTGTGCGCGAGGTCGAAGTGGCGCCTGCGCTCGTGTAACCTGAGGGCTCTCTGCACTGCACGTGGATCGTCGACAAGCTGACCTAACGGTCGATCATCCGAGGAGTCAGAGTCACCAAGCCCTTCTTCGTTCGCTGCAGGCTTTTGTTCTACCGCAAGATCTGTCTGCCTTGGCCAGCAAGCGTCCGTTTGGCTGTAGTCAGAATCTGATTCGTCCGATGTGTCCTGTGAGGAGGAGGTATCTTCATCATCATCCGAAACATTTTCATGATTGCGGTCATCATCACTGTCATCGCTAGGCAGCCTTTCCCCTCCGCCTCCACTAGCAGTATGGTCGTCGAAACCTCCGGGCCCCGTTCCACCTCCACCATCACTTGAGCCGTAGTCATCTGTGCCGCTTTCAGTATCGTCGGCATCGCCGCTGTCATTCAGTCGTGCCGACCCGGCAGAGCCTGGCTGTGCAGCCAATTCAAAGGGTACAGGTTCCGCCAGGAGGACACTGAACGCGTGCCCTGCTTGATCCGTGATCCATTGCAAGCCGTGGTCAGTCCACGAATTGTGATGCGCGCAGCACTGTCCCCTTGTATGTCGCGAGATGCGTCTGCTATTCTTCGACCTCGACGGCACGACGACAGAGCTGTGGCGAGACTCCGATACGACCTGATGGGGATCGTTGGCAGTTACTGAGTTCTCAGTGAGCATTGTCAAGTCGTCATGACTTTGATCCTGACCTGGACCCATCTTTGCCTCGACAGAGCCAGCAAACATTGGTTTGCTATGATGCAAATCTTCTTTCTTCCTAGACCTGAAAAGATCCCTGGGCAGCTCCCTCTCCCTGCCAGTGACAGGTGGTCGGGATGACTGACGCAGCTGACGGAGACTCTGTACCGAACGGTCTCTTCGAAACGTTTCGCCAGTCGAAAAGGCTGATCTATTGTTTGCAACAGCTTCCTCCGACGATTCCGTCTGAGTGAAGCTATTGAGGGTTTCTTTGTCCACAAGCGACCGTAGATGTCCTGGCTCAGGTACCGGGTTTGCAATTGGAGGTGGAAGATCGGTATTATGACAAAATTCACCATCGTCATCCATCCTTGCGGACAACACTTCAAGAATGTCAACATTTGACACGAGGTGACCATCTGGCCAGATGTTGCTTTGTGCGTGTGCGAGAATCTGTTGCGTAGTGATGGGCGTCAAGGGAGTCGACGGAATTCCCTGTTCGCACAGACCAGGAGTCGAAGTAGCAGCAATACTGACTTCCGACTCGGGTGCTGTGGGGACAGACGCAGAGACTGCGCGATTACGTCCGATCTGCGCGACTCGAGGATCGCGTACGTTGATAGATAGCTGATCTGCAAAAAGCGAATCTTGAGGGGTGGCAGGAGCTGGGGATCTTTTTGAATCATGTGCTTTGGCAGGAGTCTTTCTGCGAAAAGAAATGAAGTTGCTCAACAAGGGTCGTTTGGGCGGTGCCGAGGTCAACGTATCTGCCACTGCAGCCGGCGCGGATGATTTTCGCGAGTCCCGGGTGCTGGACTGACTAGGCTTATTAGTGTCCTGACTAGAGTCCCTAAGCTGAGCAAAGCTGTTCTTCCTGCTCGAAGAAAAACTTTTTCTGCTCATGGCAAAAGAGCTGCTCCTTTTTCCTCTGGTGGCAACTCCAAGTTCCTCAGATCCTGAGCTCCAACGGCTTTGAGCTGGCATATCTAATGATGTATCCTGCTGCTTCGACAATTGGAAGACCGGGAGCAATTGGTCTCCGAAAGCAGAAGCTAGAGTTTCAGCAGACGCGGCCCGTATGGCAAATGAAGGCGGCGCAGGAACAAGATTGGACTTGCGCAATCTCCTGCCTGTCTCTGTCTTCGTCTGTACTCCAGAGCATGAAGAAGACTCGTTTGGCAAGTCAACTGAGCAAGGTGAATTCTGCGTCCCGAACGATCGTCTTTCAATGCAAAGATGAGAGCCGAATTGATTATCATGGCGGATCCGAGCCTGCGATTCGAGATCGTCTTTAGGGCTGACTGGGCCATGCTCAATATATCGGCGAGCGATGCGAGCATTTGACTTGAGAATGTCGGTGTCAAATACGGGCAGTACTTGTGCGTCAGCTAGAGGAATCCCCGGTTGAGAGAACACGAAAAAGTTATCGGCAGCTCCTCTCGGGTCTTCTGGCGATGTTTCGGCTGCTGTTGTACCGACGCCCCAGCCTTTCTCAATCTTATCCTGGTATTCTGTTATCCCCACAGGAGACGGGTCTCGAAACATATTTGAAGGTCCAGTCAAGTCTACTGTGCCTTCGCAGTCGAAGAAAGCGGTTGGTAAGGCTTGTTCGAAAGAAAGAGCACCGCTCCGGTCTTCGAGGAACACGTCTGATGAGGTTTCGTGGGCATTGATCGAGGTGGGGGAGCCCTCGTTGATCAATGAAGATGTGGACACTGTGCGCGAGATGCTTTTGGGAGTCAATGCGAGTGGGGAGGGGGGAGCCTTGCGTCTGCTAAATGAGTGAGCACGGTGCCGTGTGCCGATGAGACCGTGTGACGAACAAGCTTTTGTCGTACAAAGCTGGCTTTGGTCGTTGAATGTGAGCAGACAGTGATTGCTGCATTCCGTTGTTGACTCAACTTCAGATGAAGTGACGCTAAGAGCCTTGTCGTTACGTTCTGATGTCGAAGCACGGAGCAAACCGGATGGGTCCTGGGATAGTTGGCCGTCGACGACCTCATCCGACCGACAGACAGAAGATGTCAAAGGATTCGCAGGGTCGATGTGGTCGCTGGCTTGGTACTCGGGCTTCGAGGCAATCTGCGCAACAAACTCCTGCGCAGATGTGACAGCCACCGAGTCGTCGATTCGGAACTCGGCGTCAACGTTGCTTGTGGCTGTGGTTGTGAATGTAAGGGCACCTGACAAGACAGGCAAAGGAGGTCGTGTTGCAACTGGGCAGCTCGAGCTTGAAGGCTCTCGAGATGAGGAGAGGGATAAAAGATCGACCACACTGTCTGAAGGACGACGCCCTGGAAATCGTCGAGTGGTAGGTGGTCCGCCGGATGTGGATAGCAAAAGCTTCTTGGGACCAGAAAAGGCTACCGGTCGAGAGTTCGCAGCATTCTCGACAGGACTGACGTACGATGAATCGAAATTCTGCACCTCAAACGATTGCCACGATGGTGTTGTGAAAAGAGATGATGAAAGCTCCGTGACGGTCATTTCGATCTGCTTCTTGACCAGATTGAGCTCTCTCGGACGCCATGCGTGTTGGGCAAAGCTCGGCGTGACCGGAGTCGAGGATTCACTATGCTCCCAATTTGATGATCGAGCTGGATCTGTGCAGAGGTCTGTATGGCCCAGCTGTAAGCTTGGAGTTCTCTGCAAATTCTCGCCATAGTCGCAGGCGATTGGCAAAGACTTTGCCTCGTTGGGTTGCCGTGGTTGTAGAAGAGACAAAGACGATGCTGAGGATAGATAGGAAGTGAACGAACCAATCGAGTCCGTGGATCTGGAGATAGACAGATGATGAGATGGATCTTGGAAGGAGAATGATGAATCAGTCGAACCTGCTTGTATGAGTGAAGGAAGAGATGGACGAGCTCCTCGATCTGAATGTTTTATTGAGAAGCGAGGCGGAGGTCGAGGGAAGTGAGTGTCGAATAGCTCATCATCGTTCATGCACTTTATAGCAAGACCTCCGGGATAGGCAATAGGACTGGGCTCGAGAAAGATCTGTCCCTGCATCTTCAAGAGAGGCTGCGGTCTTTGCCTTGTACCAACGACAAGCTAAGGCAAACTTCTTGACAGGTGACAGTTGGTGCAAATTTTTGAGCGTCGCGACCCTTGTGTGCAAGGCACAAATCTACCGGATATCAGACAAGAGGCAATTAACAAATGAGCGTGAAGCAGGATCGGACGGGTGCAGAGTCCAATAGCTGAGGCTGAGATGGGAGAGGGGACGAAGAACGGCGATCGAAGCGACGAAGCAAGTGCTTTGGCAAAAGGTGTTGGACTCGCATAAAGTTACACGAACCCTGAACGATTCCAAGAGCGCGTGTGCATGCACGCGATGCGGTGCAGCTGCAGCTGCATACACACCTCGCTTGGTTCATCTTGTCGATCTCACCTCTCAAATCGCCCCTGATTGCGCTTGCCGAGTGCACGCTCCCCTTCTTTTTCTCTGTGAGCACAGACAAGAAGATGTGAAAGAGATTATTCGATGCCAGAACAGAGAAAACGTGACGAAAAATGCAAGAGATAATGTACAGGGGGGCAGACGACGACAAACAGACAGGAAGGTAGTGGGAAGGCTGGAGCAAGAGGCGTTGTGACGGTGTGGATCAGCATATAAGGTCGTACTCGCTTCCGCTTTCGTAGAACTCGGAAGCGGGACTATCGTAACCGCTGCCGCCGGGGGCAAGGGCAGGATGGCTATGGACGGAAGATTGTGAGGAAGGGAAATAGGAACTTGAGTAGATGGATGACGTTGTAGAGCCGGGACAGCTGGACCAGGGCGAAGGTGTTGCGCACACAGGCCGCCGGCCGCGTTGCGTGTCGTCGTTTGCCTCTGTAACAGTGGAGAGGTGGGTATTGTCCATGGCATCCTTGATGCTGTCTACGATACAGTGATCGTTCGAACTTTGCACGGCTTCGCTGGAAACAGGTGAGGCTGGCGGCGATGGTCCGGTCTGGATCAGAATCGGCACCTCCGCCGGTAGCGCACGTTTTGGCGACTGCGGAAGAGATCGGGCACCTCCATTCCGCAGCGCCGACACATCACCTCCAGGCGATGAGACGGGACGGTGTGGCGAAATCGAAGTTGACGATCTTGGTCTTGGCATGCCCGGCAGCGGTGGTGGAGGAGCATGGCCGAATTTGCTCCGAACGGACATAGCTTCGGACGCAGCCGAGGTGTTTGGCCTGATCAACGCCGGACGATCACGCAGGTAGTGAGGCAGGTTCATTTGGCGTTCCTGCTGTCGATCGCGTTCCTTCTGCTGACGAAGACGAGCCGCCGGACTTGAGTATGCTCCCGGGCCGATCGTGGAATCAGACTCGGCACCGCACGTTTTGGGACGTTGACGTGAAGCACTGACAGCAGCAACGCCAGCATTAAAGGCATTGTCGTTGCTCGGCTTGATCGTCCCCTCTGTTCCTTCGACTTTGATGGGCTTACAAGCTGCCACAGCAGCCCATCGGGCTTCGAGCAGACCCATCTCCATTTTCATGGTTCTTAGCTCCTCCACGTCAGCTGGACTCAGGCGATTGTTGACTGGACAACTCTTGCGGTCGTAGTCAACAGGACTATGAGTTCGGAGTTCTTGCGGTGGGCCATTGCTGAAGCGGACTGACCGGCCTCGGGGCGAGTCCCGCTCACAAGACGATTCACGAGTTGAGCAGCCAGACTGTTGAGATCCGCGGCGGCGGAAGCACGGTCGGAGTCTCGGTGGAGACGAGTTGCGACGCGCAGTAGAGCGCGGGGGACGGTTGGTGAGCTCGCGGTCGAAGTCGGAAGATCGTGACGAGATGTTCGACGGCAAGGTGGTCAGGTCTTTTATCTCTGTGGCCGGCGCATCGGCAAGACCACGAACAGTCTCAACGCTGTCTTCCAAACCAGCGATCGTCGGTCCGGCGTTAACACAGGAGCACAAAGGCGAGGAAACGGCAGGAACAGTGTCGGATGGGCTTATGCTGCGTGGTGCCGGGACTGGTGGTCCAGACACTTCGCAACTCCACTCACTAGCGGAAGAGGTGGTCGGTGCTTGAGGCATGACAGTAGTCTTGATTTCGCCGCCGCCCTCCTCTACGATTTCAGAGATGCGTCCCTTACGAACCCGACGAGGCCTCCTCGCTGCAATCTTGTTGGCGTAATTGTTGAGGAGCCATTCACTTCGCTTGCGACGGGCATAGTCGGAGGCCGCCGTGCTCGAAGGTCGGTTGAGTGCTTGACGAGAGGCGTGATGCGAGAGCCCTAGACCGTATGCAAGAGCATGGTCGCTGTCTCCGCCGTGCGAGCTAGCACGTTCCGAATCGGAATCCATGTCAGCGCCAACGTCGAGTGAGCAGAGGCTGCTGGATTCTTCGTCACATTCGCTGACAGTTTCCAGCTCCGGCTCCAGGTCAAGGTCTTCAATGTCGGCAAGGTCGCCGCGTCGGAAGCTGCTGATGCTTGAAACACTGCCTGGGCTATCTGTAAGACAGTCACTCATACTCGGACTGGCTGGAATTGCAGGAGACCCATGTGGTTCAGGCTGCGAGTGCGAATCAGGGACGCGGCCAAGACGGGTGGCCAAACTTGTCGAGGTAGGAATGCCATGTAACACCATGCTGGACTGGGCAAGACGATCGGGTAGAGACGAACGATTGGCTGGCGGTGGATATGAAGAGCCAAGAAGATTTTGTGTGGACAGGGCGCCATTGCGCTCACACCTGGTGTCGTTCAAGGCACGCACTGGAGTTGCAACGGCGCCCGCTGTATCGGGTGGTTCTATTACGGCAGTCATGCCGCCGGCATCTTCACCACCCCCAGATGAGGTGGTCAAGGTACCTGGACTGTGACAGTCGACTTGCGTCATGTTGCCGGGTTAGAGAGGTGGTGGAAGGTCGAGCCTTAGTAGCGACAGCGGTCTAGAGAGATTCGAAGGCAGACAGCGGCATCATAGCAGCGTCCAAGATACTGGGCGCTGTGGAGATAGTGAGTGGTGAAGTGAGCTGGTTGGACCAAGACGATTGGCTATGTGCTGAACATGGGAGAGGTGAGAAATGACGGTTGTGTGTGAGTGATTGTGGAACAAGATGATGAGATTGAGCTGCCAAGAGGGCATGCCAAGTCAGATGATAGGGACAGCATCAGCCGAGGCGCTCTTACCGCGATGTGAGTGCGGTGGCTGTCAAACAGCATCTGACGCACAAATTCGATGACGGGATTTGGCCTTTCGAATGTTTATAATGGCTAATTTGCCCCAAAACACTTTTTGGATTTTAAATGCCTTACACTTCCAGCCTCACCCTGCTTCGGCTGCACCGCGTGCCTAGTGATGACGAACGCAGTGCTGCTACCAAATGAGAAGATGCTGTTGCTTCCAGAGTGGAGAGTGCGCGTGTATCAAGGTTGGCTCCTTAAGGAAGTAAGGCTAGTACGGGAACACGTACGACGGCCACAGACGGTAGCATGGACGAGTAAGCGCGTCAGACTAACATCATACTTTGGCGCACATTTCTACACCCGCGACCCTTAGCTCAATTATTGTCCGCTCACAGCTCCCCGTCCCACCTTAGCTTCGTTTCTTTCCGGGTGATGCGCGCAGGTGGCTTTGATCTCACCCTATGGGACAAGATAAGTCGCAAGCCACTGACTGTGTCATTACTGAAGGTCTGATCTAGAGCGACTAAGGATTGACCAAAGTCGACGCATTTTGCACGCATCAGCTGACGTGCCGATCTTGGAACTTTTGCCGCGCACACTCTTGCTGTGCCTGGTTCTTTGACGCGAAAACAAGGCGCTCCCCGCTAAATGCGTCGCCGTCGATCAGCCTAGAGAAGTTCAGCCCCACAGGTTGCGTCCACAGACGATCCCACTGTGCCGCACGCCTTCACGAAATCATATGCTTCAACCACATTGGCATTGATACAACTTCGCCGACAGCATTATGTTATGTTGCTTGTGTGCAAAGTGTGTCTGGTACGCGGCTATGTGGAGTGATAGATAAGCACGCCGAAACATGGGCAAGCGAGCTGGCAACAGTCGGTCGACCCGTGCCCAAAAAAGGTCTAAAGGCCGATGACCCCGATGGCAGCCCGCTACGACCGACGAAGTGAGTCTAACAAATTTGTAAGACATAAACGTGACGTTTCACGTGATGTTGGATTTCGGCCGAGCTCTGCTAGAATTTGGCCGCTTAGAATCGTAGGCATTCAGGGTGGATCCGTTCACTGGTTCTCTTTGCCTTCGTCACGATCATCACACTATAATCAAGATGGCGGAATCCAGCAAGGCTATCAACCCCATGAAGGTGTGTACACAGACTCGCAGCATCAGCATCTACTGCAGCCTCCGTCTAGTCTCTCGCTCCGCAGAACGACACTGCTAGGCTACCTCCGGCCGCCGAAACGGACCATCGGCATGCTGGCTTTTGGAGATGGCACGGGCAGATGGCAAGCAGCTACATGCTCCAGATTTGCGGCAGCGTCAACAGTTTCAGTCAGCAGATGGGACGACAAAGTGTCTCTGAAAGTTGCGCAGTCTGCTATCACCCTGCATCGTTCATTGTCAGCCTGCCGACGTTTTCCCACCCGACACGAGACTAGATAGGGGGCAGCGATATTGTTCCGCAAGATGCATATGACTGACAATTTCACACTTTCTCGTTATACAGGAGCTGAAGGTGGACAAGCTCGTCATCAACATCTCCGTCGGAGAGTCTGGTGACAGACTGACCCGAGCTACCAAAGTGCTCGAGCAGCTTACCGGTCAGACCCCCGTTACCAGCAAGGCCCGATACACTCTCCGAGGTTTCGGTATCCGACGTAACGAGAAGATTGCTTGCCACGTCACCATCCGAGGCCCTAAGGCCGAGGAGATCATTGAGCGTGGCCTCAAGGTAAAGGAGTACGAGCTGCGTCGACGTAACTTCTCCGACACCGGCAACTTCGGCTTCGGTGTTACAGAACACATTGACCTCGGCATCAAGTACGACCCATCTATCGGCATTTTCGGTATGGACTTTTTCGTCTGCATGACACGCCCTGGTGCCCGAGTCGCTCGACGAAAGCAGCGAACTGCCAAGATCGGCGCCCCACACAAGGTCAAGAAGGAGGAGACTGCCGCTTGGTTCAAGCAGCGTTTCGACGGCATCATCATGCGCTAATCTTCTCCAACCTCATGGTTTGCTTTCCAGACGGCTGACTTTGTCGTTGAACGCCTCTGAACTGCGATCTTGCCTTCCTTTTACGCATACGATTTCTCTACCCATGCATTACCCTGTCTGTACAAAACCCGCACTTTCACTCTTTGGCCTAAGGCACAGCCTGGTACTGACTGAATAAAAAGGCACTCGATGCCTGTTTCTCAAAAAGGTGTCTGTGGTCTATGCTCGAGTGTCACCGAGTCACTATCGCGATCCTACTTGCGTCTGAATGTATGTGGGAAAAAGTCGATGTTTTCAGATCAAATTATGGCGGTAAGACTGCGAGGGATAAGAACGCGGGCCTAGCCGGCAACTTGGAAAGGACCACCCTTTTCAAGAGCACGTTGGTATGCCGGACGACTGTGTACGAATTCAATGTAGGCCTTGATGGACGCAGGTGGATTTGCTACACGTCCGGCCATCATTGCCTCCAGAGGGAAGAACATCTGAAAGTCGGCAGCGGTCTGCGAAAAGTCAAAGTCAGAACGTCGTGTCCGGACAGACTCTGTTCAGAAGAACTTACGGGTTTGCCGTCCTTGTCCCCACCGGTAATAAAGCCCTTACCGCCTTCCGCATGGTTGTCCAAATAGTCTCCGACGAAATCACTTTTGCGTTTGAGATCCGGGTCAATAAAGGAGGCGTTGACGCCAGCAGCGATAGCTCTGCCAAGAAAGCGGATATAGAAGGGCATCTGGTTCGGGAAAATGTTGAAGACCAGCTTCATGACCAGCGTGGGCATCAGCGAGCCTTCGGCGAAATGGGTAAAGAAGGTCTCATCATCGATGCGCTCGGGATCAGCAGGTACGAAGCCTCCCTTGCCATAGTTGCGAATGAGGTACTCCACGATGGCACCAGATTCTGCAATGACCTTGTTCTTTCCATTCGCTGTGTCCGTGATCAGAGGAGCCTTTCCGGTCGGGTGGACGGCTAAGAGTTCTGGTGGTGCTAACTTCGACGGGAGACGTTCGTACTTTTTGATCTCATAGTCGATGCCCATCTCCTCCAGAAGCCAGAGGATTCGCTGAGATCGCGAGTTAGTCAGATGGTGTACGATGATAGTCATACTGGCGAGAAAGGCGCTTCTGATGTAGGCAAAGGTGGGTGCGGGCAACCAGCACTACCACCACAAACGTCACGAAGCCGGCAAGCCGGTATCCGAATTGAATCTCAATTCATCGGGATTCGGATCTCGAATTGACTCTGTCGATAACACGCAGCTGCCCAAACTTGCAGGCAAGAAGAAAGCTCGTGGTGTCCGGCGATTGTGCTGATTCGACAACACTGACCGCCTTAGGAGAGTTAGCGGCACGTGTAACTTCTTAGTCGTGTGTGGTCCATCAGCACTAAGGTGACCAGCGATGTGAAGGCAATACCGCCCTCTGTGCCATTCTTTCACGAGTGCCGTGCCTGTCGATGCTTTGTCCTCAGTACGGATGACGGCCTGCTCCGAAAACATAACCAGTGAAGTAGCCCGACTGTCTACGCGCGCACTCACTGAGATACCTACGGAAACAGCAGCTCACAGCAATGCTATTTTCAAGTCGCCATTACGCCAAACGACCCGCATGAAAACATGTCGAAGAAGTTTCAGGCAACAGCAGTGTCTGCGCCCAACAGGCTGAAAGACATGAAAACCTGACGTAGCTCTCTCAAAGATCCGTCAACAAGGGGAGATGCAGGCCAGTTTTCTTTTGCATCTATCAAAGTGTTCGCGTGTGCGAGGTGCGGACCAACACACCTACGGCAATTTCAACGAACCCTGAAATACAGGGGGGCACCGAACTCGCTTTGATTTGGCGGAAGCTCGAAGTCGCTGACCAATATAGGCCGACCCGCCTCCGAGCATCTAGAAAGGCTACAACCAAGTCTTGGCATTAGGCAAATTCCGTGCATGAGACAGGACCCGTAAAGCGGAACACGGAGACTTCCGAATTGCCGGTGCACAACGCTGGATCAATAGGTAGCAGCTGACGATCATCACGTCAAGTCAGCACTTGTTTAGACGGACCTTGCTTAGAAAGACAGACAGCTTCGCAATCGGGCAGGCAGGATTGCTGAGCATAAGCCCATAGAGCTTTGGCGCGGCATAATATTGTACGAATGGGGGGTTGTGAAGAGGACGGATGTTTCCGGTGACCGGACCTGCAGAAGCCCACGGGTGCGGCGGTCCACGTTGCGGGAGGCAAGGTTACCTGACAGACAGGCTCGTACAACCATCGGTAAAATCCAGTGCCAAGACCGGCGAACAGGGCGGAGTTGAATTTTTTTATAGATTTCGGGTGCGTGTGGGGGAAGTGCCAAGGCTTGCCAAACTAGACAGGCTGACAGAGAGCCCTGTGCTGCTCAGGTACTCACACCGCTCGGTCCGCTCCCATCCCGTTCGAGGATCAGTTTACTGCTCCCCACGCCGACGTTCTATTCCCCAAGACACTCCCGCCGTTGAGGCTCATAGTACTCGGATACACAGAGTTCTGATTTTCGCATACCTGGACGCGGTTGCCAATACAATTTCGGGTATCGACCACGCAGATTTTCTCCACCTGTGACAGGTCTCCTTGGCTCTCCTCGGATCATTCCGTTGTCTCGATGTGTTACAGGCAATGATGCTGGCCCTCTGATGCTTTCCGCAGTCCGGACTGTTCCGGGATGTTTCCTTGAACAAAGTCTTGGCGCTGCACCTCCAACAGCACACCGGTTTACCCAAACATTTCGTGGCGTGGTTGCTCGCGTATGGCTCGAGTGTCTCGAAAGCTGCATCGTGCAGCGCACTTTATCCCATGGGATCGCACGTACCTGTGGGGCTCCAAGTCTTCTAAATCTGCGGGGTACACTTGATCATTCTAGAAACATATAAAGACATCGCTCTCCTCGCTGGTACTCTGCTCTGCGTCCTACGTCAAGGCTCCCCACTTTCCACCCACCACCCTAATACCACAGCAATGTTGCTTGCGCACCTCAAGGACACACCTCGCGAGGCTCGAGGATGGCGGCTCTGGGCTAGTGCCTGGGCTGTTGGCGCTCTTGGTATTTCCCGAGGTCTCGACGAAGGCATTATTTCCGGATGTCTTAAACAACACAGCTTTATCAACACTTTTGGCTTTGACGACAACTCACCACAGGAAGCTACGATCGCATCGCAGCTCCAGCTTGGCTCCATCGTTGGCTCGGCTATTGCCTTCTTCCTCTGTGACCGTCTGGGACGATTGCGTACGTCTATGCTTGCCTGTCTTCTTTGGATCTTTGGTACCGCCATCTGGATGACCTCTGCTGGCGCCAGCGGCACACATCGCCCTGGAAACTACGACCAGCTCCTCGCCGGCAGATTTATAGCGGGCTTGGGAGTGGGTTTCACACCAGTTGTTGCGCCGGTGTACCTTGCGGAGATAGCTCCCAAAGCCATTCGAGGTCTCTGTGTCTGCATTTTCTCAGGTTCCGTGTATATCGGTATTTTGCTTGGCTATTGGACTAACCTCGGTACCTCGATCCACTTCGGAAACACAGACGCTAACCAGTGGATGATCCCCGCCGGTATCAACTTCATCTTTGCTGGCCTCACCTTCATCGGCTGCATTTTTGCCAAAGAGTCTCCTCGATGGCTTATCAAGCAGGGACGATACGAAGAGGGTCGAAAGTCGCTGGCTTACCTCCGAAACATGGACGTCGACCACCCTTACGTTGCCGAAGAGCTGGTCGTCATGGAACAGCAAATCGAGGCTGAGAAGAGGGCTCTTGAAGGCCTTACTCTCTTCCAGATTGGCAAGAAGCTTGTCACCAACAAGAACAACCAGTACATTCTCTTCCTCGGTGTTGGCATCCAGGTCCTTGGTCAAATGTCTGGCGGAGGTGTGTACACAATCTTCGCTCCCAAGATCTTTGGTCTGCTCGGCGTTCCCGGTGGAACGAGGACCAAGTTCTTGACCACTGGTATCTTTGGTATCGTCAAGCTCATTTCTTCGCTCGCGGCCGCCTTCTTCCTCGTTGACATGCTCGGCCGAAAGGTTGCTGTCACCACTGGTCTTTTGCTTCAATGCTGCTGTTCTCTCTTCCTTGCCCTGTTCCTCAAGTACACTGCTGGTGTTACCAAGGCAAACGAGACTCAGGCCGACAAGAACGCCGCAACGGCTGCTATCTTCTTCTTCTATCTCTCTGGTCTTGCTTGGGCCATCGGTGTCAACTCTGTTCAGTATTTGTCGCAGACAGAAATGTTTGACATCACAGTCCGAGCTCTTGGTGTTGCTGTCGTCTCGCTCATCCACTTTGCCATGCAGTACGCAGCAACTCGATCGCTTAACCCAATGCTCAACAGCTGGGGCAACTTTGGAACATTCCTCTTCTACTCGCTCATCGCGCTGGCTGGTTGCCTCTTTGTCTTCTTCTTTATGCCCGAGACTGCTGGTATGCAGCTGGAGGACATCCACAACCTCTTCGACAAGCCCTGGTACCGAATCGGCTGGACTGCCAACCGACGTTCCGACAGGAAGAAGTCTTCCAAGGACTCCATCACCGAGGCACAGACTGCTTCTCCCCTTGGCTACTCCAACGAAACTCCAGACAACAAGTCTATCGACGAGGACGACAAGAAACACTAAATATCTTGTATTGCGTCTTCTCCCACGGTCATCTTTGTTCTTTATATTAGGGGTTACTTTTCCGCATGTTCGTTTGCAATTATATCAGTATGAGATCATATAGAGAGACTGTCCTGCGCCTTGAGCGCTGAAATGCTCTTGTCCAAGCATTGCAGCTACTTGGATGAGCGGCCACGAGAGGTGCGTCTTGGGGATATCGATTTTGCAAAGCGCGAAGCTCTTCGACTTGATGCATTGGATGGCGAGACTTCGCGAGGCTCATAGGCGTATTTGCGAGCCGGGGCCACAAAGACGGGCGGTTCTCCACCTTGCTCTGCTAAGCAGGGCGAGAAAAATAGCTTTCCCGAGAATGCTCCGATGGCTGTCCGCGTCGCAATGTACAGCCAAAGTGCAACCTCGACCAGTGATAGTACGGTGCCGAGGATCTTGAACGCATCGCTGTTGAGTTCTTTGCCGAGCTGCGTTGTTGCCGTGCAAAAGACGCCCAGGGGAAACGTGAAGCCCCACCATCCCAGATTGAAGGTGAGCCGTTGCACCGCAGCCAAATCGAGCAAAAAGCCGACGGCCAACGCCAACCAGACGAGTCCCAGACCCCATATCACCAGTGCGATAGGTATTGTGACGGCGTAAATGATGTCAGCAAATGTCTGCGCTTCTTGCGCCGTCTGGCCGGCTATGAGGGCCTGGCCTGTTTTGCTTGTGATCGATCGAAGTGTATAGGAGATTTTGAGCAAACCAAAAGCACCTTGCCCACACGGGCCTAGAGGCAGAAAAGCACTGACGATCAGAGCTGCTGGCGGTATTTTGTAGATGGCGAGTCGCGCGTAGTACAGAGCCATAAGTAAGATGGCTAAGGGGAATCCTGTACCCCACAGAATCCACGAAACTTCTAGCGTGAGACGAGCGTG
This sequence comes from Farysia itapuensis, assembly GCA_023212645.1. Classification (NCBI taxonomy): domain Eukaryota; kingdom Fungi; phylum Basidiomycota; class Ustilaginomycetes; order Ustilaginales; family Ustilaginaceae; genus Farysia; species Farysia itapuensis. Next base: position 1,225 of record JALBYC010000008.1, on the reverse strand, counting down.
AGCTGGTGGCAGTATTTCCGCAACAATGCCGCCGCTTGCAGCGGCGACAATAGTCGAGACGACGGGAAGGAACCAAACACCCGACACTTTGTCGAGGCTTTGATCGTGTCGCGTGAATTGAAGAAACGGCACGCCGATGCAGATGACAATGGAGATGACAGCATCAATCCACCAGAGCACCCACGTGAAGATAGCAAATTTGGGACCCCAGGCAGGTGCTACTGACAAGGCACACATGTTGACGATGGTGGCGAATCCCATTGCAAACGTTCCCAGGAACAAGGATTGTGTTGGATGAAAGAGCATTGTGGGTCCCATAGTTGGCCATACCGTGTATCTGGCCACACTGACGGCAACGAATAGAATGAAAAGGATAACATTGAGGCCGAAGATCACGTTGGCGATGATGCCAAGGCCATTGAATTGATACGGAAGCTGGTGCAGGAGAATCGCAGAGATCCCTGTGCCCATGTTTACGCTGAACCAGCTAGGAGTAAAATGGAGCGTGATACGCCGAATCTCGCGTTTCGACCGAGTGAAACGGCTTTGAGCGTTGACATTGTTGGTATTGCTGTCTGTGGCCCTGGTCGCGTCTTGTTCTGAGGCGAAACTGCCAACTTCCTTTCCAGCTGCATCAGGACCGAGTGGATCTGATGGCCTTGCCGAAGTATTTGGCCCCGTTACATCGGCCTGCTGCTCGACATCACTATCAGAAAGCCTGTTGCGGTTCTCCGTCATTTAACGTTGAAAGTGCCTTTGTGCGAGTGGAGCAGAGGAGAGCGCTGAACTCACCCTGCTTCAGCCTGCATTGCCGGAAAGGGGTTCAACTCAGCTTCGCCACCAAATTTTGTGAGTCACAAAAAAGTTCTCCGACATCCGAGATTTACGTGGTTCTCATACTCCGACGCGGACCACGCTGGAACCCGCAAAGGATCGCCATATCCTACTTCAGAAATTGTCGCTACAAGACGCTTTCAAGCTCACATCATCGCCGTCGAATCGCACTCAGAGAGGCGTACTTTACATGAGAGTCAATTGCGCAAAAGACTGGCCGTCAAGCCATTAGGGATGGCCAGTAAGTTTTGCATGGTATTCAGAATCTATGCTGGCCGAATTGGGCCCGGACCGGCGGGCAGGCTGGAAGCTCAGCTCTCCTCGCTGGTACTCTGCTCTGCGTCCTACGTCAAGGCTCCCCACTTTCCACCCACCACCCTAATACCACAGC